>CM060942.1:534406978-535005929 GCA_030765085.1 Allium cepa
CAGATACTAAATGGTGAAGCAGTGGAAGGATTTCAATTAAATAAGCAAGGCCATTTGGAGAAAGGAAAAAGAATATGTGTTCCTGCTATTGAAGAATTGAAGCAAGAAATTTTGGATGCTTATCACAAAAGCAAGTATACCATACACCCAGGAAGCACCCGAATGTATCATAACCTCAAGAGAAATTATTGGTGGAGTGGTATGAAGAGGGCAGTGGCATTATATGTATCTAAATGCATGGTTTGTCAACAGGTAAAAGCTGAATACCAAAGACCTTCAGGAATGCTTCAACCTTTACAAATACCACAGTGGAAATGGGAGGAGATATCAATGGATTTCATTGATGGTTTTCCCAAAACTAGGAAGGGAAATGATAATATTTGGGTTGTAGTGGATAGGCTAACTAAATCAGCTCATTTTATACCTGTAAAATCAGATAGGAATGCGTGCACATTAGCTCAGTTATTCATTAAAGAAATAGTTAGATTGCATGGAATACCAAAGACTATAGTAAGTGATAGAGATACCATCTTCACTTCAAAATTTTGGCAAAGTTTTCATAAGGCAATGGGGACTGATTTATGCTTGAGCACAGCATATCACCCTCAATCTGATGGTCAAACAGAAATTGTGAATAAATTACTTGAAGACATGTTGAGAGCATGTATATTGGATTGGGGAGGAAGTTGGAAAGATCACATATTTCTGGCAGAATTTGCATATAATAACAGCTATCACAGTAGTATAGGCATGGCACCCTTTGAAGCACTCTATGGTAGACCATGTTTATCACCTTCAAATTGGATTGAATCTGGAGAGAAGGTGGTCTTAGGACCAGAAAATGTAAAAGAAATTTCTGAAAAGATAGCTTTGATTAGAAAAAGAATTGCTTCTGCCCAAGATATGCAAAAGAAATATGCAGATCAGAAGAGGAAAGAAGTGCAGTATGATGTGGGAAATTATGTGTTTATTAAGATATCACCCGTGAAAAAGATTTTGAGATTTGGAAAACAAGGAAAGTTGATTCCAAGGTATATAGGACCATATAAAATTCTGGAAAGAATTGGAAATGTAGCCTATAAATTAGAATTGCCCGAGGAAATGAGAGCAATACATGATGTTTTTCATGTATCCCAGTTAAGGAGATAGGTTCATGATAAGGAAACAATTTTAAAATCCTCTGACAAAGTGCAGATTGACCCCAGAATGGTATATGAGAAGAAGCCTGTAGGCATAGTTGCAAAGGAGATCAAGAAATTGAGAAACAAAGAAATAAAACTGGTAAAAGTGCAATGGAGTCTTGACCCAAATGATTGCACATGGGAGGTGGAAGAAAAAATCAGAAATGATTATCCACAATTGTTTGGTTGAATGCAAGGTATGTTATATATATACTGATAGATGTTTTGATTAAGTATGCATTAAATTTTTGACTGTTTGGTTTGAAAATGATTGCATTTCTGGATTGATAATGCTTAATCTAAGTATGAAAAGAATTGTGAGACACAATTCCTAAAAGGAAGGGTATATGTGATAACCCTGATTTTTATGAAGCAAATTTATGAACAAGTTTTATAATTTAATTTAGTTATGCTTGTTTTAAATTTTTGTTGCCTAAAAAATATATATAATAAATTGACTACAAATGCATTGTGAAAGTATTAATATGTATGCAAGATGGGACACACACATACACATAATTTTCTGCAAGATGATATAGGCAGTAATTAATTTGTGAGTTGGAATGGATAAATTACAAATAAATAGGTAAGTAAACATAGATATTGCAAACATGGTTATACCTTTAAAACAAGTTAGTGTAAGGGAAATAAAGATAGGTAGGCTGGAGTAAATACATGCAGATGATGGTGAATATTTAAAAAGAGTAAAAAGAAAAAAAATCATAGATCATGCAAATAGGATGACCGGGGTAATGAGGAATAATTTATGTTAATAGGAATAGGGACCACTTACCCATTTTCTGTTGAAACAGAATCAGAGGCTGGTCATAGTGACAGGGTAAAATTGACATTAAGTAAAATTTAAAACCCTAGTGCCAATCAGGGTCTGGTATAAGAGGGCTTAAGGGATGGTGAGATCTGTCATTATTTTAAAAAAAAATACAGAAAAAAATATAGTAATGGAAATACAAACCAGATGGAATGAAGAACACTGATCATTAGGGATAAGAAGAAATAGAAGATCAAAGAAAAAGGAAGGTTTAAGAAAGGAAGTGAGGTGAGTAATCTCACTGGAAAACCTGGCATTAAGTCCTAAAAATCAAGGCAGCCTAAATAGTGTTATATTTTATTTATATAATTTGTGTTTATCTTGGTATTGATGATCTGTTAAGTATTTAACTCTTCATATTGATACTCAGAAAAATATGGTTTGTGGGTCTCCTGTTTAAATGATCGTTTGTGTGTGGATTAACCTTGAAATGAAATGTTTTCCCTTATGGGTTTTTCTGCATATAAATATTTATTTAAGATCTCAGTAATTATGTTGTAAATCTATGGGCTGAAAAGGGAAAAATGGGACTGCAGCATGGAGTTGTTGTTGCTTATGTCCCATGATGATTAAAAATAAATAAAAAATAATAATAATAATATGAAATATAGAAGTGCAATGTTATACATGTGTTGAGCTTCCATATTTACAAATGAATCCAGATTTGATTAAAGGCTTATGGTTTAGCCAGGTCTCATGAATCTGTGAGTATCTGATTAAACCAAAGGCAAACGGATGCAACAGAAAGAAAAAAAAAAACTATGTATGACCATATATTTATAAACATGATCTACTTAAACCCATGATCTGAATAATGTGTGTATTGAGAATATATGCTAGTTTGTGTAATTAAATCTATGTTTATAGGAACATGATCCATTATTCCTTGAGTTCATGCTTGATGGTTGCATTATTTATTTTTCTCTGATTGAAATGGGATGCACAGAGGGGATTAGCATAATTAAGGAAAGAGGGAATAACACTTAGTAAAATAACTAAGGATCAAAGATCTTTGGGCTACAAAAGATGGCTTGGCAAGGGGAATATTGCAAGCTCACACATGGTATGTTTATACCCAGGGGCCTGAGTGTGCTGGGTTAACAGAGATTGGTCCCAGGCAATGTGTGTATTAACAAGAGAAAGTAGCTACATATCTTAAACTGATATTGTATGAAGAACCATAGGAGTAAGGTCAAGTGAGGCCTGGTACAACCCTGATGGCTAGTAAAAGAAAAATTTGGAAGGTGACTTGATGGTTGTACTTGAGTTGGTATTGGATGTTTATTTGTTGAATCTTAAGATTGTTTTTCTGAATTAGATTGCTTGAATCATATCTAACCAGTTTTGCATTGACATGAAGTATTGATCTCATAGAAATGACACAGAGAGGACACTGATACCACCTTTTGTCCCTGGAAAGTACCCAAATAATAAATAAAAAGTTAGAATTAGGATATGATCTCAGTAGATTGCTCATACCAGACAATGTTGTCTGACCCTTTGTGTGTTCATTCACCATTAGGTGTCTCATAAAATTATGAGGCAGACCATGGTGATTGTGCAGGTAAATAAGCACTTCAATGATCAAGCTCTGGATGTGTTGGCTGCTAAGTATTGGGATGCATTAGTTACATGCTTTCTAATATTAAAAATAGAAGTTTAAGTCAAATGTATGACATGTTATGTTGTTCAAATTATTTAGAAAGAAATGATGTTGTCTCTTGTTTGTAAGAACTGGATTAAATTGTGTGTTTCAGTTAGAACTTATATGTTGCTTCTGAAAAATGTTTGCTGAGTAATGAAGCTTCTTTTCTTAGCTTATAGAATGATTTAACTGAAAAATATAAAAATCTGAGATGCTAGCCATGTATGAAACTGAAAGGAAAAATAATAATTCAGTAGTCTATGTGAGGAATTCAGGTCATAAGAAGAAGTAGAAGTTTGTTAAACAGAAGTATAAAATTGCACAAAAACAAAACCCAGAAAACATTATAATGTGTGCATAAATGCATATAAGAACAGTAAGGCTAACCTGACCACTTTATCAAGCCTGGGTTCAACCATCTTTAAATAATTAAAACTCAATAACCCATAGGCTATGGAAGATTCAGTTATTTTAGTAACAGTGAAAAATGAGTACTAGAAATGTGCAAAAACATATACATGCACAGATTACATGTATACACAAGCACAGGCAATTAAATACAGTTTCAAAAAAAAAAGAGAAACTAAAATCATAGGAGAGTAAATGAATGCTGAGATTAGAAAATTTTACATTAGAAACTTGTAAGAATTCAAGTAAGATTGAAACCATTTATGAAATGATTTTGCTATGGGAGAAAACCAGACAGGAAACTTCAAAGTAGATTTTCCTTTGGTTCCAAAATTCCTTTACTCTGATTTAAAATACAAGATATTATTCACACATGTTTTCATATATGAGTGTTCAAATAATTTGAGTATATCAATATTTTTATGTTGATTGGAAGATCCTGGAAAGAAGAGAAACTGGAAGGGATGTTCTCTTGAGTAGATGATCACTAAAAAAAAAAAATTGTTTTTGAAGAGAGTGGGTCATCTCAGTATATGGCTATTAAGGAGAATGGATATTTCTAATCAAGGAACCTGATCAGAGTGTGCATTAGAAAGGTCAAGTGATCTATACTAGTTTGGAAGTGAAATTATGTGATCGAGCAAGCGATCAAATTTGACATTGCATACGGATGGTCCGTCTACATTGTCGGGCTTTAGTATATTTGCATACTATGTTATGTTGGCTTATGTGGAGTTTAGGTGATGACTCTTCGACTTGTTATGAGGTAGCATGAATTGTCGACTAAGTAACAACCTGGCGCTGTTGAGCGTAAGGCACGCTTAGTAGATTGTTTATCGTCATTATACGATAAGAGAATTTTTGAACATATGAAATCCATGAGTTATGTGTGCTAGTAAATTTTGAACACTGTTAAGTACTTCTATGCGATTGTTTCTTTTTGTTGCTTGTGTTGGAATTTCGAGGATGAAATATTTTAAGTGAGGGTGATTGTAGCGACCTGAAATTTCGAACACTTCGTATTTGAATATCTGAATTCTATAAATATTTGAATCATGGATTAAATGTTATTAAGTTGACTTAGTAAAGTTGTCAACCCGCTATTTAATATGGTAAACTTGTTTTGAAGCTTGTTTACAAAAGTAAATACTTCGAAGAAATATTGATAATGTGACCGAAAATCGGTTTATCTATTATAAACATTTTAATCAATATAAGTTGTTGGAACTCTTTTGTTCTAAGCTAATGAACAAATGAACACATTGGGAACTAATTAACACATTTTGATCTATAAATCAAAGGGAAGGTTCTAGAAGCTTCCAAATGGATAAAAGATATTAATATGTTAGGGGTATTAAAGTATTTAGTTAAAATAACAAGATGTAAAAGAGAAGTGATGAGCATGTGGAAAGGTGAGCCTTCCATGACATTATGGGGGCAAGAACAAGCTTAGGCAACATCATATAAAGCTTACAAAAGGAGAGGCATATCCTTGAATTATAATTACAAATTTACAAAGCAAAAGCAAGCACTCTTTCATATCTTCCTCTTCACAAAATTCCTAAATAAAATAATTTCAAACCACATCCAAATCAGTCTAAATTTTTCCAAAAGCCTTGGGACAACATGACAACACCTTCCATCAAGTTAGATCTTGAATAGCCAAAGAAAATCTCACCCCATGAACATAGGCTGCGAACTATTTGAGGATGCTTGGGGTTAAAGGCAAGTGTAAGCAAGGTGAGGTAGGAAGCAAAAGTGGTTGTAAGGCAGGGGAAGGACGTGGTTGCTCAGATCACGCTTGATTTTTGGGTTTAAGGGTGAGCTAACTTATAATCTTGAATGAAAATATACTTTTATATTGTGATTGAATAATTCTTTTTCTTGGTTAAATATTAACATATCTTGTAATGTTGGTTTTGATTCTTGCTTTGAAAGTAAATGACATAGGTAGTCCATACGTATTGACTTCAATAGAATTGAATGGTCTTATATGACTTATAGGAATGTCTTAAAAATAAAGCACATAGGTTGTGGATGAACTTTGGCTTAGATTGGACTCAGATTTGAGAGTGCTCTTATACCAATAATCGCTATAGATGCACTTAGGAATTGTCCTGTATTCAGAAATTTCTATGGAACTTTATAGAGAGATCCTTAGGGATTTCTCACCACATTTGTAATGTTTTATATGTATGTTTTTGTCTTAAAAATTTAGGGTGAAAAAAAGTTGAGTAACATATCGAAAAGTGGTTAAACTTTCACTTATGCAAACTGGCCTTATAACAACCCGTATTTTTTCGATAATTAAAACTATTAAATTAAATAAGATTTTGAAATTAAATATTGTGAGAAACTAAAATTTATGATTTATAGATGAGAAATTATTAGAATATAATTTAATAAGATTGATTGAATGAAATTTGTAACTGTTTAATGCAATTTCAGTTAATGATAATAACGAAAATAAATAAGGATTAAAACAACGTTGTATAAAAAGAGAATTACATGTAATAAATTGAAATAGGTTAATATGGAATGGAAAAATATTTGGTAAGTAATTTATCAACCTTTGTTGTAAATAATAGGTTAATAGTGGTGAATTATTAATGGATAACAATTTGATTTATTTTATTTTATTATTTAATTCGTTTGAATTTGATTGTAAGAAAATTGAAATTAATGTAATTAAATATTGCTGTTAATATGAATCAAGATGATAATGTAAATGTAATAAAATCTAAAGAAATATTAATTATATCCATAAGGTGATAGCTAATTTAATAAAAAGAGTGGAAATCAAAATAAAAGAATTATTTGGATTTAAAATATAATTAACTAGGATTTTATTACAATGTAATTGAATGTTGAATTTAACGAAATATTTTAATAGTAATTTTAACATAGAAATTTATTTTGGTAGATTATTAATTTTTATGTAATCTAGAATGATGAAACCGTTGACCACTTAAATTTGAATTTAAAAGTGATTTAATCAATTTAATAATAATTTATTAATTAATGTGAAATTAGCCATTTTGTCCATTGTCCCATATTTCAACGAAACCAGTTTCATTGGATCCGTAACAGTGAATTATTATAGGATTTTAAGTTTCGTAGCGTTCAAACTTGTCATTTGGTTGTGCGAGCTTGAAATGTGTAGAAATTGATTTATCGAATTTAAATGAATATAATCTGTTTTTTATAGCCAACTTCTGTATACAATGGAATTTGGGTTTGAAACTAGTTCCATTGAGTTTAAAAATATTGTAAATATATATTTCAATATATTGAATATCTACATTGTTTCGAAAACGAAAAGGGCTTTTTCAGGTCGTTGGATCCAATTCGATTTATCCATTAGTTTTTTCCATCTCTGTCTACATAAATAGATTTTTTTTCTCTAATCCTAGCAGCTCTTCATTATATTTCTATACGTACTATCATCTTCAATCTTTCTCTTTTTTTCCTTTCCAATGGCTGCAAATCTAAAATCCAAATTTCCAATTCAAAATCAAATCAAATTCAAACTCCTCAAAACCATATCAAATTATATGTCATTGAAAAGCTCTCGACGAGCGCAATCTACTGCCGTAATTCGTTTTTGCCTTTGTTTTGGATTTTAAAGGTTTGGAAAAGACTTTTAAATTTAATATTTGGTTTCATTCTTTTTACTAGTATTTGATAACTCTTATTAGAGTGTTTTAAAAGTTGTTTGATATTTTTATGAATTTTTAAGAATTATCTATGAATTTTAAAAGTTGAAGGATTTATTTAAAATATACAGAAAACATGGTTTTTCTAATTTTAAAGTAAATTATAAAATGATTATTTTTGAGTAATATTTTGGTAAATGTTTAAAACCTATTATAAGTCTTTTAAGATTATTTTTAAGTATATATAGTTTTTAAAAATGCATCGACTATTTTGTTAAAGTATAAATATCTTATGTGATAAAATACCTTTTAAATTGTTATCACTTGGTTTTGCAAATAAATTACTACGCTTATATATATCATTTCTAAATAGGTGTCAAATTATAAAAAAGGATTTAAAAGGGTTATGAATTGCTTAATAACTAAATCATGTTTTTATTTATTTATTTGAAAAGTAATTAATTATGCATAACACTAAAAGTCGATGAAGTAGGTTTATCTATTTATGAGAGTTAAGATTGATGTTTGAGTAAGGACAGAAGCAATAATGCTCTAACCTACCGGCTTTCCACTTGACCAAGAAATAATTAAGTCGGGAATGTTGGAAACGTGTTAATCGTGTTGGTTTCTTACTAGTTTATGAAAATACTATACTTAACACTAAAAGCGAGCGAGGTAGACTTATATATATGTGAGAATCAAGAATGAAGTGTCTAGATAAGGCTTTGGTATACAACTACTGCTCCACCTTTTTGGTTTCACTCTTGAATGATAGATAGTATAAGTCGGAATGTCAGAAACGTGTTAAGTATACAAATTTTGATTTCTATAAACAATCATTTTTAAATTGGATAGTTCATCGAACTTAACCAAATATCAGCTTAAATCTTTAAAAAATTATTTTTAAAGATAATGTAAGTATGGAACGGTTTTGAGTTTGTTATGACAATGTGTTAAAAACATTCGTCTTTAACCCTTTTTGATTATACTTATAAATGTAAATAGAATTTTAAAAGAATGTTGTAAGGATAAACATAAGTGAAATGGTTTGGGATTTGTAGTGACAATGTTTGAGTAACATTAGTCTTCAACCTTTTTTAAATGGATTTACGAAAGTACTTATATTTTTAAAGGGATATTTTGAACGAAAATTATAACCATGAAATCTTTTGGAAAAGGATAGAAAATGCTAAGGTTTAAAGTAAGAAATCTTGTTAATGACCTGTGAATATACATATATACCAATTGACATAAGTATATGATTACTTTTTTAAATCTTGAAAGAGTACAAATTAATAGTAGTGATTGATAAATGAAGTTTTATTAGATAAAGGGAAGTTTTACTAATAAAAGATGTTTTAATTAATAAAAAGTATTAATCAAATAATAGTATTAATTAGTGGTTGCTTATGTGATTTGATCGTGCTTTATGTATTTATTCGTTGTGATAAGTATATGAGGCTTTGGTTTCCAACTATGATCATCTACCTTGTACTAGATAGTTGATTAGTCGACTATCGAAATTGACCAAAATTACTTAGGAAATAACCAGAAGAAACTCGAGATCTACATGGTATGGTTATATTTGAAGATGCTATGCTATACGTTAAAATCGTCTTGCTCTTCTAGGACAAAGGGTAAGGAAATCCATCTAGATAGATTATAATCTCCAACCTTATGTATTAACTATTTATTTCTGAAAGAAGCAGGGTTAAGTTAACCGAAAATTCATTGATTTGTTTTGAAGCGTCCGGTAAGTGTGGTAGTGTACTTATATGAGATGACGCAAAACCATAACCATTCCAAAACCATGTACACGATCTATTTTCTGGGAGCGGTTGTGAAGTGGAATGTTATAGAGTTGAACTGTCTATCCTAAGGTTAAGTCTAAGGGAGAGGTCAGCATAAACATTTCAAAAAATGTTATCATATGGGACTATCTATCTTGAGGAGTATTCCAAAAGATAGACGACGTTAGCATTTTTTGGACGACTTATGCGGGAATCTATGTGGAGATTCAAGATCTATCTGAGATCCCCTAATCCATGTATTGATTAGTCATTTGTTCGAGATGATGGAATATATTTGGGGTGTTGGAGTAATGAAGACTCATGTGAAGGATGCCGAACATAGCCTTGACATTGGCAATGATTAAAATTAGAGTAGCATGCACAATCTTGGGTTTAGCTTACCCACGAGGGTATATCAACTCCAGATTTAAAATTTGCTTGTTGATATATTACTAGCGAGAGTTGTTTATACTTGGTGCTATATAGCTCATCGTTGGGCCAGTTGTATTTACCTTATAGTATATTCTACCTAGAGATATACGATGCTCGAAAGAAAGTTTCCGATCCTTGTCATGGATTTCGAATTATGTTAGACCGAAAAGATCTCCATGGAAAAATCCATATACGAACGCACCTTAGCAGTATTGATTGTGTACCTCTTATTGCTATGTCATACGCAACAGCTATTTGCTGATTTATGTTCTATACCATAGACATTATCTATTATATCGGGATATGTACTTCATAGATGGTTCGCTTATTTTAAGGGATAACCTTTATGCTATTCCACGAAGTCTCAAAAAGTGTTGTTATATGTCATACATACTTCTTGAGTTTCTCATACTGGTTTACCCGATTGATCCAGGTGTTGTTTTCTCCTAATGATTGGGTCAGTTACAAGTATATTTCCAGATTTATCTATGGATTCTTTGTAGTTATGGAGAGGAGCCGGATGATTACCTACCATAGTATTCTTATTTCTATTGCATTACAATATTGTATATATCAACATATGTGAGGACATACTGTTATAACTATCCAGGCTAATGATAGCACTTATTATTGTAACTCTGAAATGCAATGTATCTTAGTCCAGCAGCTTGTACTATCTTTTGATATTATATATTTTTTAAACTAAAAACTAGTTTTCCATTTATGACGCCATGCCAAACCAAAAATTGATCTAACATCAACGATATCATGATGATGTCATTAAACCGAAGATCGGCTCAAGAATTAATACACAATGATGTTGTTCGAAATAGTTCTGTAAATGCCTATGGACCTTCGGTAGGGTGAAGTCATTGAAAAGTTTGAATCGGGTCCAAAGGAAAAATAGGTAAGTTGCTAAATTGTGCAACAGTCCATCATTTATTTGTTAAAGGATTAAATAGATGATTTAGATAAGTCACTGCTCTTTGTTCATTGACACATTAGGCATTATGAAAGACAATCCTTGATTTAGATAAGGGTTCAAAGGACATTGTTATAGGTATGAATCCAATTCAAAAATTTATCATAAACACATCCATAGTTCGATAACATTTATATATGCACAATTCATGAGAAATAGGCTATGCAAAATTGTTTAAGTCCTTGTTCTCAATAGTTTTGAAAGTTATGAAGACTTCTATGTTTTTCTCTAAATCAATTTACGGTAACAGTTCTTTGATTTTGAGAAGAAGAGAAAGAAATGATCCGTCCCTCTTTTGTTGCCTTAGTGAGAAGGAGAGAAAGAAATGATCCGTCCCTCTTTTGTTGCCTTAGGGTCTGTATTTATAGTGGTGGCAGCAAGCGAAATGGCTGCCTCGTGTCCTTCAACATTATTGATATTCAATATTATTAGTTGATATCGATGATATTTGGCATCTCTATAAAAATTGATGAATTGTGGCACCTCTCTGAAAATTAATGTTTTATGGCAACCTTCTATTCATTGTTGCTATGTGGCAACCTCCCATGTCTCTAGAAGTTTGAAATCCTTCATAACTATTGATGATATACGACATATATCATATCATGGTTATTTGACATTAACCACACCTTTTAAAGTTTGGCATCCTTCCTTTACTTTATGCTTTACAACATTAAGTTGTAGAGCTTGATATCACCTGAATTGCTTGAGATCTGATATCCTCTTATTGTTAGGACCTTGTTACTTATTTATGTTGTCGTTTGACATCATTTGTTATCTGCTTTTATATGTCAGATATCTTCTTGCTACCTTGCCTTATTGTTAATGTTCGGCAATAGTCCATCCCGACATTCTTATTGTTGAAGCCTATTGTTCTTTAGGGATTTAAAACTCACTTTCATTAGATTTTTGACATCATTCTCTATTTATGAAAGCTTGATGGCATTCACATTTGTTGTAGTTCGACCTCATTCTGCACTTGTGATATGTTTGGCATCTTTAGGACACGATATCTCTTCTTCTTTATACGTTCGACAACTTCTAAGGTTGTTATCATTTGACATTTCTATAGGTTCAAAACATTGTTTTGGTGCCTTTCTCATTATTGAGGTTCAACAACCTCCTTACTATGTTTATGTATGATATTTTTCTGGGTTGGCCAATCGTTTTGAATTCGATTCTCTTAGAAATTCGACACCTTTATATAGAAGTCTGACATCTTTTTTAGAGTCACTTAAAGTTTATATCCTTTCTTGTCTTTAATTTTGTCATTCTTTGTGGCACGACATCCTCTGGTTGAAGTAACATTATCTTCCCTTGCTTCCATGTTTATTCTTCTTATAAAATATATGGATAACAATGCTATCGTTCCATTGTGAGGTTATGATGGTGTGTTCTCCTTTGCCTTGCTATATTTCATTTTTCTTTATTTTACCCCTACAATTCGTTTTTTTTTATATTTGAGTGCTCAGCACATGAGTGCCATGGATGTACTGGTGTTGACATTTGAGGATCGAAAAGTCGAGCCGTTACAAAATGACATATGGTCGTTGTTTGAATGATCTTCACCCGAAAGTATAATGAATGTTCGTTGCCTATGAATGAACGGGGAAAATTGGTTTTTATATAGAGACCCCTATTTTTTGAGTTTACCATGGATAAAGGTGGAATTTGCCTTCGATGATATCTTACTGGTATGATAGTGTAATATACTTGAAGGTATTTTCTCACTCACAAAATTATGCGTGATCTACTTTATATTTTCATATTTTCTGTATATGATAGGTTTCCAGAAATTAGGATACTGCAAGTGAAATGGAGCAATGGAGAGGTTGGAGTTCCCTAGTTATTTGCTTATTTTCTATTTGTTATTTACCATTTAGTACACATGATTTGTAGAACTACGAATTCTGATGTATCGTTTGGAATATAATGACACCTATGGTTATTTATGGTTTACTCCAGATATCTATTTTATAAGTACTATTATATTGTATTCCCTTCGTTGCAAGTTCAAAAAGTGTAGTTAAAGTAGACCGCTCAATGTACCGTTTATTTTCAATTTTTACCCCAACGAATCACCATATATGGTCCTTGGGATTTGTGCGTCGATTTAGACATTGAATAAAAATTAACCTATAGTAATATAAATAGCCCATTTTGAATTAAAAAGGATTTCTATAAAGGGTGAAAAAGTTAACTCTTAGAGATGGACATATTAGACCCTGAAACATCTTTTGTTGATTCCGAAATATAGTGTAGAAGTGATTTGAATATATCAATTAATCTGATTGGGACTTCAGGTTTCGAGTTACATATTGGGAGTCAATTTATAAGCGACTCAAAAAGTTAACTTTTGCATATGGATGAATTGGACCTTGAGATCTAATTCATTGTGTTCGGAATGCCTTTTCATAGAAAAAATGTAGGAGGTCAATATTTGGAGAAAAGCATTTTTGGGTTTGTTTGCATATATGAAGACTCAATAAAAATGTTGGTCTCAAATAAGAGAGCAAAACCTTTACCTCTTCATTCGCATTCATTTATGCTTTATCCCTCTTTCTCTCATCTTTTAAACCATATATTTAGTAACTCTTAATGAATAAATTTCTTAAAGTCAAATAAAAAACACCTAAATTCAAATATGAGGGTTCTCTACAAACGGAATACATCTTGAAGAGATTGGAAGGATTTTGGATTTTGGGCATGAAAAGAAAGAAGCTTTGCGACCGATTCTCATGCAAGATGAGAGCTCTTGCTTGCTTGGTTCAGTGGATCTTCTCTCTACTTGTAACACTGCATAAATTTTGATAACAAAATAATTAAATGTTACCGGTAAAATTGTAGTTCAACTAAAAGAACAAGATTATATTTTTTTAGAAATGATTAAACTAAACGATCAAACTTGCACCATTGCGTAAAACATATTTTCTCGTCATGTTCCACTATATGAATGTCACCATCTGAAACATGGGTTAAGAATTATACATAAATGCATAGTATTTCCACAAGTAGGGTCGGTTAGGTCCGATGGTCCATTAGTACCAAATAAGGTAGTAATATCCTTTTTGAACTCAGAAATAAATATACACACGTTGCTTGATCTTCCTCATCTCTTCAAAACAAAGGAACCATAAACATAATTCTTCCATCTAAAATTACTCAATTAAATCTCTGTCAACTTCAATATAAATTAGGTTTAAAGATATTGGGACGAAGAGGTCAGTAAGAGAATACTAAAATCAAGGCATTTTGTCGACTTTGAAGTTTAGAGCAAATCTGAATGGCGAAGGAGAGGAATTCCAATTAATTATGGGCTAGCTTAGTAAATTTTGAGTGGGAATTTATTTACTTTGCTATATGCTATCACATATGATTTTAATTTACCTTTATAGGCTATGTTGAGTACATGGCCAAAGTTGATATGAATAAATGATGGATATATGTTGAATTAACATACTGGCATTTATAAAATAGGATTTTGAATTAAAATATTAACATTGAATAAAATACATTTTGTATTATATTTCATCAAATATTGATGAAAAATAGGATTTCGAGAGTAACTATCCCAATTTATTATGAATGTCCACCTTTCTTTCCTAAAAAAATTTGCGGGATCGAAAAGTGCCACCTTGAGTACCCGGATAAAAATAGGGTGGGTTGGGATGAGCCTTCCTATATCCCTAGCCTACAAAAGTAGGCTTAAAAAAAATTAAACTTTATTATTTTAATCGTAAAATTTTAAAATATTCTATTTAAACATGTACATGATTATCTTGAATTATATTTTTTTATCATTATATACAAAATAAGAATAATCAATAATAATGCATAAAATTGAATATTAATATTTCACCTCAATGTGTATTTTTATAATACTGAGATGTGTATATTTCGATCCAATGATTCAACTCTTCATACTTGTATCCAATCTTAACTTTTATTCAAACATTTATTCATTTAAATGAAGTTCTCTAGGAAAATATTAAAATCTTAAAACAAAATCACTTTTAAATTATTTTTATCCCATTAGTTCACTGTTTTATATTTTGAAATTATACAACAACATGTCATATAAAAAAATAGAAAACTTGGATAAAATTAATTTATAGATTTACATTTTGTAATTTTGCACACATAATTCTTTATTTATAAATGAAAATATTTGTTAGGTAACTGATAAATGAAAAATGTTTATTGGGAATCATTTTATGGTAAACAACTAGTTTAAAACACGTGCTTCATCTTCATTAAGTACAGCTAGTCTTTGCCTGGCACTGAATTCTCTTACTACTACCTCCCATTCATTTGTTTTACCGCTATTCTCAGCTCTCCCCAAAATCATCTCCATCTCTCAAACCCGGAAACTCAAATTACTGGCTATCTCATAATCTCGAAGATGAAAATGCGGTCGAATCACAAAAATGAGATGAAGTTAGCTCCAAAAATGAAATTGGTTCAGAGAAAAATGGCCATCTACTACTCCATAATTAGGGCGTGCTTCGTGCAGCTGTCATTTCCCTTAGTCCTTGTCCGAGCAACTCTTCTTCCTGGTTTCAGCATGGTTTTTCAGTGCCGATCGACCCCAAATCGGTCCTCTTCATCCTACTCGTCTTAACTTTGATTTGGATGACAAAGAGGCAATAGAGACATTGGAGTTCCTTAGTTATTTGCTTATATTTCCATTTTTTCTATATACAATAGGTTGACAAGAATTAAGGGACACTTGACGTGAAATGAAGCAATAGAGACGTTGGAGTTCCTCACTTATTTGCTTATTTTTTATTTGTTATTTACAATTTAGTACTTATGATGTGTAGAACTACGAATTCTGAAGTATTGTTTGGAATGTAATGTCATTACACCAATGATTATTTATGGTTTACTCCAAATATCCATTTTATAGGTTTAATTACATTTTATTACTTTTGCTATAAGTTCAGAAAGTGTAGTTAAAGTAGATGACTCAGTGTACTGTTTATTTTAAACTTTAACGCCAATGATCCACCATTTACGGTCCCTGGGTTTTGTGCATCGATTTAGACGTAGAATAAAAATTAGTGAAATTAAGGACACATCCCTAAATATACACAAAACATCCTCCTCAATATATATATATATATATATATATATATATATATATATATATATATATTACATCTCTATTTTCAAATAGTACAATTTTCTTCCCTACAATACCCTTCTTCTTTATTGGAGCAACGTTATATATGGATGCTATTCTCGCATCCATAACTAGAATTTGCACCCCATTAATTGTCAATCATTAAAATGCAATAACTTTTTGTAAAAACGATGGATTAACAAACAAATTTCACCATTAAATCACAAATTTAATTATCTTTCTAGTGAGTGGCATTGTGCATATGTAAAAACAATGGCAGTACAAACTATTCGTAATAATTGCCGAAATGTCTACAATTATACGCAATAATTGCTAAAATGTCTTCAATTATATAGTATGATTGCAAGCAATTCAGCAAGTATATGCAATTGGTGCAGAAATATCTGCAATTATACACAATAATTGCAGAAAAGTATGCAATTATATGCAATAGTTGCGGACAATTCAGCAACTATATGCAATTGGTGCAGAAATGTCTGCAATTATACGCAATAATTGTAGAAAGTCTACAATTATATGCAATAGTTGCGGACAATTCAACAACTATATGGAATTATTGCAGACATGTCTATAATTATACGCAATGGTCGCAGAAATGTCTGCAATTATATGCAATAGTTCAGACAATTCAGCAACTATATGCAACTGTTGCAGACATGTGTTGTGACTTTTCTATTGATTAGAAAAGCATAAATTTTAATTAATTCTGCAAGTGCACAGGTGTGTAGTGTGCAGGTCGAACACAGAGAATTGTATTTTAAAATAATTGAAATCCATAGTTAAATCTTAGGCATGTTAAACGAATTCGACGGTGAATTTGAACAGGAAATAAAAACAATAATATACTCCGAATCGATTCCGAAACTAATCGAAATTGCAACCAAAATATATTAAAAAAATCAGAAAAGAAATTGAAATTGTGGAAAAGAAAATAACAGAGCAAACAACTGAAATATTTATTAACTAACTGAAAAGAGTGCAAAAAATAACTAAGAACAAGAATAAATAAATTGCTAAATCTAATCAACAATCCTACGTATTCTGTTCAAAAATAAAAACATTGCTGAATTTAAAATTAAACTTCAAGAAGAGTGATGGGGTAAGAGATGATTTTCCATCTGCATTGCTCTCTCTATTTAAAGACTTCAGCCTCCAAAAATAATCCTACTATTTAGGTCCATGTGCTTGATATTTGAAGAATAATAAGGCCACCCCACTATGAATTGGTCTTTGCTTTGTTATTTGATTAACAAGTGGCCTTGCTTTGAGAGATTTTTAGGCTAAACTTTGAAAGTGTATTTTCAATATTTGCAATTGATTTCTTGCATGAATAGTACACATGTTGGTGACGTGAGATGCATTTCTTCATGAACGATATGTACTTTCTCTTTGAATTATTCGGTACTCAAAATGTTGCACTCTTTTCTTGCATGTCATTTGAACCATTGGACGGCATAGCCGATTAATTTCAACGTTGCACTTCGGGATCTATAATCTGCAAAACCACAACAAAATATTCGTATAATACCGCTTTATTAAAATAAAAATATATAAAACAAACGGTTTAAAATGCAGAAAAATACGTTCATCAAATACCCCCACACTTGAACTTCATTCGTCCTTGAATAAACGAGAAAATAAAAACTATCTAAATCCTTTTTCGTAGGAAAACACGATTGCATTAAGCGTATGCAACAAACCGTTAAACCTCTAGGTGTCCCTAGTAGGATGAGTGGTGTCTCGTGAGGGTTTTTAGCAGATACTACCCATAAAATCCAAATGCAGTATGTGATTCTAATGTACTACATAAATGAAAATTTTTAAACAAATGGAGACTCGATTTACTTCAGAATAGCTGCAACAAAATAATGTATATCAGTTTTAGTCAACTTCTTCAAATTTTTGATTTCTCACTAATTACAAATTTCAATATAACTCAAGTTTTCATACATTAGATTCTAGTTTTGCTAGTTGTTTCGGTCGATAGCATAGTGCAGCCATGAAATAAATTCTTCACTGTTAAACACAGTAGTTTTTTTTTTTCAAAATGGTATTTTTCATTTCCATTTGTATAACAAGCCAAATCAATAAAGTCAAGAAGTGTTTGGGTTTCAAAACTTAGTCTCTATTTACTAATTTATTTATTTATTTATTTTTTATACACCTAACTTTTGGACTAAGGTATACCACACATTCACTGCCTCACGGGCTTACGTGAGAGTTGTGACAGAGCTTGGCGGATTATGCAAACCGACACTGACTATGTCAAAAAAGGTCGGTAATCCTTAGGTGATTATTTGTTTAATTTCTTTATACACCTAACTCATAATGCTTAGGTCAGATATACCATTCATGCACTGCCTTGCGGGCATATGTGAGAAGTGTATAGAGCGGGCGAGTGCACACACTTTCATAAGTATGTACACCTATTGACTCTAGGTGTTTCTTATTAGATCTTTTTTTGAAATTAACTAAAGAGAGTTATGAAAATCAACTTATCACCACTTAACTTTTATGATTTGAAATGTCAATGCATGTACTTTAAATCTGCCCTTTTTTTAAACAAAGACTACAGTTTAGAAAGGATTTCATAACCATCACCTACGAATCCCCCTATATAATAACCTCGCTATTATCGCTTGTAATTCAACTTTTCATTATATTTTACATTTAAAATTAGTGATTCACAAAAAATTTCATCAATTGACTTCAACTGTTTACTTACTTTGCTTAACTAATTAAAAATAAATCAAAGTATTAAAAAATGGAAAATGAGATAAAGCTTGAAAAATGAAAAAAATTGAAAACAAATAATGAGATGATTTTTTTAAATGATGCCACACTATGAAATATGAACAAATAGTATGAGATATGCGTTTCCCCACACTAGAATCAGACAGTGTCCCAACAGTCGAACAGAATGCAAAAGCAAAATAGAAAAATAAAATAAAAAATATACAAACTGATATGTACAGGATAGTGAGTGGCTTATGCCGAGTAGCTTGGTTCATTGAGATCCACGAACTCGTCGTCCTCGTGTTTTTCTACCTAGAGATATACGATGCTCGAAAGAAAGTTACCGATCCTTGTCATGGATTTCGAATTATGTTAGACCGAAAAGATCTCCATGGAAAAATCCATATACGAACGCACCTTAGTAGTATTGATTGTGTACCTCTTATTGCTATGTCATACGCAACAGCTATTTGCTGATTTATGTTCTATACCATAGACATTATCTATTATATCGGGATATGTACTTCATAGATGGTTCGCTTATTTTAAGGGATAACCTTTATGCTATTCCATGAAGTCTCAAAAAGTGTTGTTATATGTCATACATACTTCTTGAGTTTCTCATACTGGTTTACCCGATTGATCCAGGTGTTGTTTTCTTCTAATGATTGGGTCAGTTACAAGTATATTTCCAGATTTATCTATGGATCCTTTGTAGTTATGGAGAGGAGCCGGATGATTACCTACCATAGTATTCTTATTTCTATTGCATTACAATATTGTATATATCAACATATGTGAGGACATACTGTTATAGCTATCCAGGCTAATGATAGCACTTATTATTGTAACTCTGAAATGCAATGTATCTTAGTCTAGCAGCTTGTACTATCTTTTGATATTATATATTTTTTAAACTAAAAACTAGTTTTCCATTTATGACGCCATGCCAAACCAAAATTTGATCTAACATCAACGATATCATGATGATGTCATTAAACCGAAGATCGGCTCAAGAATCAATACACAATGATGTTGTTCGAAATAGTTCTGTAAATGCCTATGGACCTTCGGTAGGGTGAAGTCATTGAAAAGTTTGAATCGGGTCCAAAGGAAAAATAGGTAAGTTGCTAAATTGTGCAACAGTCCATCATTTATTTGTTAAAGGATTAAATAGATGATTTAGATAAGTCACTGCTCTTTGTTCATTGACACATTAGGCATTATGCAAGATAATCCTTGATTTAGATAAGGGTTCAAAGGACATTGTTATAGGTATGAATCCAATTCAAAAATTTATCATAAACACATCCATAGTTCAATAACATTTATATATGCATAATTCATGAGAAATAGGCTATGCAAAATTGTTTAAGTCCTTGTTCTCAATAGTTTTGAAAGTTATGAAGACTTCTATGTTTTTCTCTAAATCAATTTACGGTTACAGTTCTTTGATTTTGAGAAGGAGAGAAAGAAATGATCCGTCCCTCTTTTGTTGCCATAGTGAGAAGGAGAGAAAGAAATGATCCGTCCCTCTTTTGTTGCCTTAGGGTCTGTATTTATAGTGGTGGCAGCAGGCGAAATGGCTGCCTCGTGTCCTTCAACATTATTGATATTCAACATTATTAGTTGATATCGATGATATTTGGCATCTCTTTAAAAATTGATGAATTGTGGCACCTCTCTGAAAATTAATGTTTTATGGCAACCTTCTATTCATTGTTGCTATGTGGCAACCTCCCATGTCTCTAGAAGTTTGAAATCCTTCATAACTATTGATGATATACGACATATATCATATCATGGTTATTTGACATTAACCACACCTTTAAAAGTTTGGCATCCTTCCTTTACTTTATGCTTTACAACATTAAGTTGTAGAGCTTGATATCACCTGAATTGCTTGAGATCTGATATCCTCTTATTGTTAGGACCTTGCTACTTATTTATGTTGTCGTTTGACATTATTTGTTATCTGCTTTTATATGTCAGATATCTTCTTGCTACCTTGCCTTATTGTTAATGTTCGGCAATAGTTCATCCCGACATTCTTATTGTTGAAGCCTATTGTTCTTTAGGGATTTAAAACTCACTTTCATTAGATTTTCGACATCATTCTCTATTTATGAAAGCTTGATAGCATTCACATTTGTTGTAGTTCGACCTCATTCTGCACTTGTGATATGTTTGGCATCTTTAGGACACGATATCTCTTCTTCTTTATACGTTCGACAACTTCTAAGGTTGTTATCATTTGACATTTCTATAGGTTCAAAACATTGTTTTGGTGCCTTTCTCATTATTGAGGTTCAACAACCTCCTTACTATGTTTATGTATGATATTTTTCTGGGTTGGCCAATCGTTTTGAATTCGATTCTCTTAGAAATTCGACACCTTTATATAGAAGTCTGACATCTTTTTTAGAGTCACTTAAAGTTTATATCCTTTCTTGTCTTTAATTTTGTCATTCTTTGTGGCACGACATCCTCTGGTTGAAGTAACATTATCTTCCCTTGCTTCCATGTTTATTCTTCTTATAAAATATATGGATAACAATGCTATCGTTCCATTGTGAGGTTATGATGGTGTGTTCTCCTTTGCCTTGCTATATTTCATTTTTCTTTATTTTACCCCTACAATTCGTTTTTTTTTATATTTGAGTGCTCAGCACATGAGTGCCATGGATGTACTGGTGTTGACATTTGAGGATCGAAAAGTCGAGCCGTTACAAAATGACATATGGTCGTTGTTTGAATGATCTTCACCCGAAAGTATATTGAATGTTCGTTGCCTATGAATGAACGGGGAAAATTGGTTTTTATATAGAGACCCCTATTTTGTGAGTTTACCATGGATAAAGGTGGAATTAGCCTTCGATGATATCTTACTGGTATGATAGTGTAATATACATGAAGGTATTTTCTCACTCACAAAATTATGCGTGATCTCCTTTATATTTTCATATTTTCTGTATATGATAGGTTTCCAGAAATTAGGGGATACTGCAAGTGAAATGGAGCAATGGAGAGGTTGGAGTTCCCTAGTTATTTGCTTATTTTCTATTTGTTATTTACCATTTAGTACACATGATTTGTAGAACTACGAATTCTGATGTATCGTTTGGAATATAATGACACCTATGGTTATTTATGGTTTACTCCAGATATCTATTTTATAAGTACAATTATATTGTATTCCCTTCGTTGCAAGTTCAAAAAGTGTAGTTAAAGTAGACCGCTCAATGTACCGTTTATTTTCAATTTTTACCCCAACGAATCACCATATATGGTCCTTGGGATTTGTGCGTCGATTTAGACATTGAATAAAAATTAACCTATAGTAATATAAATAGCCCATTTTGAATTAAAAAGGATTTCTATAAAGGGTGAAAAAGTTAACTCTTAGAGATGGACATATTAGACCCTGAAACATCTTTTGTTGATTCCGAAATATAGTGTAGAAGTGATTTGAATATATCAATTAATCTGTTTGGGACTTCAGGTTTCGAGCTACATATTGGGAGTCAATTTATAAGCGACTCAAAAAGTTAACTTTTGCATATGGATGAATTGGACCTTGAGATCTAATTCATTGTGTTCGGAATGCCTTTTCATAGAAAAAATGTAGGAGGTCAATATTTGGAGAAAAGCATTTTTGGGTTTGTTTGCATATGTGAAGACTCAATAAAAATGTTGGTCTCAAATAAGAGAGCAAAACCTTTACCTCTTCATTCGCATTCATTTATGCTTTATCCCTCTTTCTCTCATCTTTTAAACCATATATTTAGTAACTCTTAATGAATAAATTTCTTAAAGTCAAATAAAAAACACCTAAATTCAAATATGAGGGTTCTCTACAAACGGAATACATCTTGAAGAGATTGGAAGATTTTTGGATTTCGGGCATGAAAAGAAAGAAGCTTTGCGACCGATTCTCATGCAAGATGAGAGCTCTTACTTGGTTGGTTGAGTGGATCTTCTCTCTACTTGTAACACTGCATAAATTTTGATAACAAAATAATTAAATGTTACCGGTAAAATTGTAGTTTTACTAAAAGAACAAGATTATATTTTTTTAGAAATGATTAAACTAAACGATGAAACTTGCACCATTGCGTAAAACATATTTTCTCGTCATGTTCCACTATATGAATGTCACCATCTGAAACATGGGTTAAGAATTATACATAAATGCATAGTATTTCCACAAGTAGGGCCGGTTAGGTCCGATGGTCCATTAGTACCAAATAAGGTAGTAATATCCTTTCTGAACTCAGAAATAAATATACACACGTTGCTTGATCTTCCTCATCTCTTCAAAACAAAGGAACCATAAACATAATTCTTCCATCTAAAATTACTCAATTAAATCTCTGTCAACTGCAATATAAATTAGGTTTAAAGATATTGGGACGAAGAGGTCAATAAGAGAATACTAAAATCAAGGCATTTTGTCGACTTTGAAGTTTAGAGCAAATCTGAATGGCGAAGAAGGAGAGGAATTCCAATTAATTATGGGCTAGCTTAGTAAATATTGAGTGGGAATTTATTTACTTTGCTATATACTATCACATATGATTTTAATTTACCTTTATAGGCTATGTTGAGTACATGGCCAAAGTTGATATGAATAAATGATGGATATATGTTGAATTAACATACTGGCATTTATAAAATAGGATTTTGAATTAAAATATTAACATTGAATAAAATACATTTTGTATTATATTTCATCAAATATTGATGAAAAATAGGATTTCGAGAATAACTATCCCAATTTATTATGAATGTCCACCTTTCTTTCCCAAAAAAATTTGCGGGATCGAAAAGTGCCATCTTGAGTACCCGGATAAAAATAGGGTGGGTTGGGATGAGCCTTCCTATATCCCTAGCCTACAAAAGTAGGCTTAAAAAAAAATTAAACTTTATTATTTTAATCGTAAAATTTTAAAATATTCTATTTAAACATGTACATGATTATCTTGAATTATATTTTTTTTATCATTATATACAAAATTAGAATAATCAATAATAATGCATAAAATTGAATATTAATATTTCACCTCAATGTGTATTTTTATAATACTGAGATGTGTATATTTCGATCCAATGATTCAACTCTTCATACTTGTATCCAATCTTAACTTTTATTCAAACATTTATTCATTTAAATGAAGTTCTCTAGGAAAATATTAAAATCTTAAAACAAAATCACTTTTAAATTATTTTTATCCCATTAGTTCACTGTTTTATATTTTGAAATTATAGAACAACATGTCATATAAAAAAAATAGAAAACTTGGATAAAATTAATTTTTAGATTTACATTTTGTAATTTTGCACATATAATTCTTTATTTATAAATGAAAATATTTGTTAGGTAACTGATAAATGAAAAATGTTTATTGGGAATCATTTTATGGTAAACAACTAGTTTAAAACACGTGCTTCATCTTCATTAAGTACAGCTAGTCTTTGCCTGGCACTGAATTCTCTTACTACTACCTCCCATTCATTTGTTTTACTGCTATTCTCAGCTCTCCCCAAAATCATCTCCATCTCTCGAACCCAAAAACTCAAATTACTGGCTATCTCATAATCTCGAAGATGAAAATGCGGTCGAATCACAAAAATGAGATGAAGTTAGCTCCAAAAATGAAATTGGTTCAGAGAAAAATGGCCATCGACTACTCCATAATTAGGGCGTGCTTCGTGC
This sequence comes from Allium cepa, assembly GCA_030765085.1. NCBI lineage: Eukaryota > Viridiplantae > Streptophyta > Magnoliopsida > Asparagales > Amaryllidaceae > Allium > Allium cepa. The sequence goes on from CM060942.1 coordinate 534,431,500, forward strand.
AGCTGTCATTTCCCTTAGTCCTTGTCCGAGCAACTCTTCTTCCTGGTTTCAGCATGGTTTTTCAGTGCCGATCGACCCCAAATCGGTCCTCTTCATCCTACTCGTCTTAACTTTGATTTGGATGACAAAGAGGCAATAGAGACATTGGAGTTCCTTAGTTATTTGCTTATATTTCCATTTTTTCTATATACAATAGGTTGACAAGAATTAAGGGACACTTGACGTGAAATGAAGCAATAGAGACGTTGGAGTTCCTCAGTTATTTGCTTATTTTTTATTTGTTATTTACTATTTAGTACTTATGATGTGTAGAACTACGAATTCTGAAGTATTGTTTGGAATGTAATGTCATTACACCAATGATTATTTATGGTTTACTCCAAATATCCATTTTATAGGTTTAATTACATTTTATTACTTTTTCTATAAGTTCAGAAAGTGTAGTTAAAGTAGATGACTCAGTGTACTGTTTATTTTAAACTTTAACGCCAATGATCCACCATTTACGGTCCCTGGGTTTTGTGCATCGATTTAGACGTAGAATAAAAATTAGTGAAATTAAGGACACATCCCTAAATATACACAAAACATCCTCCTCAATATATATATATATATATATATATATATATATATATATTACATCTCTATTTTCAAATAGTACAATTTTCTTCCCTACAATACCCTTCTTCTTTATTGGAGCAACGTTATATATGGATGCTATTCTCGCATCCATAACTAGAATTTGCACCCCATTAATTGTCATTAAAATGCAATAACTTTTTATAAAAACGATGGATTAACAAACAAATTTCACCATTAAATCACAAATTTAATTATCTTTCTAGTGAGTGGCATTGTGCATATGTAAAAACAATGGCAGTACAAACTATTCGTAATAATTGTCGAAATGTCTACAATTATACGCAATAATTGCTAAAATGTCTTCAATTATATAGTATGATTGCAAGCAATTCAGCAACTATATGCAATTGGTGCAGAAATATCTGCAATTATACACAATAATTGCAGAAAAGTATGCAATTATATGCAATAGTTGCGGACAATTCAGCAACTATATGCAATTGGTGCAGAAATGTCTGCAATTATACGCAATAATTGTAGAAAAGTCTACAATTATATGCAATAGTTGCGGACAATTCAACAACTATATGGAATTATTGCAGACATGTCTATAATTATACGCAATGGTTGCAGAAATGTCTGCAATTATATGCAATAGTTCAGACAATTCAGCAACTATATGCAACTGTTGCAGACATGTGTTGTGACTTTTCTATTGATTAGAAAAGCATAAATTTTAATTAATTCTGCAAGTGCACAGGTGTGTAGTGTGCAGGTCGAACACAGAGAATTGTATTTTAAAATAATTGAAATCCATAGTTAAATTTTAGGCATGTTAAACGAGTTCGACGGTGAATTTGAACATGAAATAAAAACAATAATATACTCCGAATCGATTCCGAAACTAATCGAAATTGCAACCAAAATATATAAAAAAATAAGAAAAGAAATTGAAATTGCGGAAAAGAAAATAACAGAGCAAACAACTGAAATATTTATTAACTAACTGAAAAGAGTGCAAAAAATAACTAAGAACAAGAATAAATAAATTGCTAAATCTAATCAACAATCCTACGTATTCTGTTCAAAAATAAAAACATTGCTGAATTTAAAATTAAACTTCAAGAAGAGTGATGGGGTAAGAGATGATTTTCCATCTGCATTGCTCTCTCTATTTAAAGACTTCAGCCTCCAAAAATAATCCTACTATTTAGGTTCATGTGCTTGATATTTGAAGAATAATAAGGCCACCCCACTATGAATTGGTCTTTGCTTTGTTATTTGATTAACAAGTGGCCTTGCTTTGAGAGATTTTTAGGCTAAACTTTGAAAGTGTGTTTTCAATATTTGCAATTGATTTCTTGCATGAATAGTACACATGTTGGTGACGTGAGATGCATTTCTTCATGAACGATATGTACTTTCTCTTTGAATTATTCGGTACTCAAAATGTTGCACTCTTTTCTTGCGTGTCATTTGAACCATTGGACGGCACAGCTGATTAATTTCAACGTTGCACTTCGGGATCTATAATCTGCAAAACCACAACAAAATATTCGTATAATACCGCTTTATTAAAATAAAAATATATAAAACAAACGGTTTAAAATGCAGAAAAATACGTTCATCAAATACCCCCACACTTGAACTTCATTCGTCCTTGAATAAACGAGAAAATAAAAACTAACTAAATCCTTTTTCGTAGGAAAACACGATTGCATTAAGCGTATGCAACAAACCGTTAAACCTCTAGGTGTCCCTAGTAGGATGAGTGGTGTCTCGTGAGGGTTTTCAGCAGATACTACCCATAAAATCCAAATGCAGTATGTGATTCTAATGTACTACATAAATGAAATTTTTAAACAAACGGAGACTCGATTTACTTCAGAATAGCTGCAACAAAATAATGTATATCAGTTTTAGTCAACTTCTTCAAATTTTTGATTCCTCACTAATCACAAATTTCAATATAACTCAAGTTTTCATACATTAGATTCTAGTTTTGCTAGTTGTTTCGGTCGATAGCATAGTGCAGCCATGAAATAAATTCTTCACTGTTAATCACAGTAGTTTTTTTTTTAAAATGGTATTTTTCATTTCCATTTGTATAACAAGCCAAATCAATAAAGTCAAGAAGTGTTTGGGTTTCAAAGCTTAGTCTCTCTTTACTAATTTATTTATTTATTTATTTTTTATACACTTAACTTTTGGACCAAGGTATACCACACATTCACTGCCTCGCGGGCTTACGTGAGAGTTGTGACAGAGCTTGGCGGATTATGCAAACCGACGCTGACTATGTCAAAAAAGGTCGGTAATCCTTAGGTGATTATTTGTTTAATTTCTTTATACACCTAACTCATAATGTTGAGGTCAGATATACCATCCATGCACTGCCTTGCGGGCTTATGTGAGAAGAGTATAGAGCGGGCGAGTGCACACACTTTCATAAGTATGTACACGGTACACCTATTGACTCTAGGTGTTTCTTATTAGATCTTTTTTTGAAATTAACTAAAGAGAGTTATGAAATCAACTTAGCACCACTTAACTTTTATGATTTTAAATGTCAACGCATGTACTTTAAATCTGCCCTTTTTTTAAACAAAGACTACAGTTTAGAAAGGATTTCATAACCATCACCTACGAATCCCCCTATATAATAACCTCGCTATTATCGCTTGTAATTCAACTTTTCATTATATTTTACATTTAAAATTAGTGATTCACAAAAAATTTCATCAATTGACTTCAACTGTTTACTTACTTTGTCTTAACTAATTAAAAATAAATCAAAGTATTAAAAAAATGGAAAATGAGATGAAGCTTGAAAAATGAAAAAAATTGAAAACGAATAATGAGATGATTTTTTTAAATGATGCCACACTGTGAAATATGAACAAACAGTATGAGATATGCGTTTCCCCACACTAGAATCAAACAGTGTCCCAACTGTCGAACAGAATGCAAATGCAAAATAGAAAAATAAAATAAAAAATATACAAACTGATATGTACAGGATATGAGTGGCTTATGCCGAGTAGCTTGGTTCGTTGAGATCCACGAACTCGTCGTCCTCGTGTTGTTCAAACTCTAGAAATGGCTTCAAGAATTGTCCATTGACCTTTGAAATGGAACTGTCCCTAGGATTTTCAATTTCAACTGCACCACAAGGGTATACTGTTTTCACAATATATGGACCTGTCCAACGGGATCTCAATTTACCCGGAAATAAATGAAGTCTGGAATTATATAAGAGAACTTTCTGACCTACTTCGAATGTCTTACGAAGTATGGATTTATCATGATAAAATTTAGCTTTCTCTTTATAAATCTTTGCATTTTCGTACGCTTCATTTCTTAGTTCTTCTAATTCTGACAATTGTAATTTACGATGCAATCCGGCATTTTCTATGTCAAAATTAAGGTATTTGATTGCCCAAAGTGCGCGGTGCTCGAGCTCAACGGGTAAATGGCATGCTTTTCCAAAGACTAAACAGTATGGTGACATTCCTAGATCTGTTTTATGAGCCGTGCGAAATGCCCAAAGGGCGTCTATCAATTTAGATGACCAATATTTTCCATTGGAGTTAACCGTCTTTTCAAGAATTTGTTTAAATTGTCTATTGGAAATCTCGACTTGACCGTTGGTCTATGGATGATATGGAGTAGATAGTTTATGAGTGATAGAGTATTTTTTAAGAAGAGATTCAAAAGCACGATTACAAAAATGAGAACCGTTATCACTTATAATGGCTCGAGGTGTGCCTAAACAGGAAAATATGTTTTCTTTCAAAAATTTGACAACAACTTTATTGTCATTCGTTCTGGTGGGAATGGCCTCAAACCATTTAGACATGTAATCTACTGCAAGTAAGGTGTAGAGATTTCCAAAAGAATTAGGAAAAGAACCCATGAAATCGATGCCCCAAACATTAAAAATTTCGATGATAAGGATTGGTTTAGAGGCATCATGTTAAGTTTGGAAATACGACCTCTTTGTTGACATCTAGCGCATTAGGAGCAAAATTCATGGGCATCACGAAAAAAAGAAGGCCAATAAAAACCGCACTGTAACACCTTGGCAGCAGTTTTCTTTGCACCAAAATGTCCCCCACATGCTTGATTATGTGAAAAAGAGAGGATGCTATGGAATTCATGTTTAGGACACGTCTAAGTATGATTTGATCGGTGCAATATTTGAAGAGATAAGGATCATCCCAGTAAAAGTTTCGAACATTGGAGAGAAATTTTTGTTTATCTTGTTTTAACCAATGGAAAGGTGTTTCATTTGTGACAAGATAATTTACGATGTCCACGTACCATGGTGCATCGGAGAAGGAAAGAATTTGTTCATTGGGAAAATGATCGTTGATTTGAGAGTTATCGATGTTTTCATGAACAATACGAGGAAGATGATCAGCTACGACATTTTCAGAACCCTTTTTATCCCGTATTTCTAGGTCAAACTCTTGAAGAAGGAGAATCCAACGGATTAAGCGGGGTTTGGCATCCTTTTTCGTGAGTAAATACCGCAATGCGGCATGATCGGTGTAAACTATGACCTTAGAACCTATGAGATATGATCTAAACTTATCGAGGGCGAAGATAACCGCTAAAAACTCTTTTTATGTAGTTGAGTAATTTAATTGAGCTTCGTTAAGAGTTTTGCTAGCATAATAGATGACTTGAGGAATTTTATCAATTCGTTGACCTAAGATGGCTCCAATGGCATAATCACAAGCGTTACACATTAATTCGAAAGGCAAAGTCCAACTTGAAGGTTGGATGATAGGTGCAGCGGTCAAGATCAATTTAAGGGTTTCAAAAGATGTTTTACATTCATTGGAAAATTCAAATTTAACGTCTTTAGCCAGAAGATTCGAAAGAGGTTTTGAAATTTTTGAAAAATCTTTAATGAACCTCCTACAAAATCCTGCATGGTCGAGAAATTAGCGAATGTCCTTTACGGACCTTGGAGGAGGAAGGCCAATAATAAGATTAACTTTAGATTTGTCAACCTCTAGGCCATTTTTAGAGACAACATAACCCAAGACTATTCCTCGCTTATCGATAAAATGACATTTTTTCCAATTAAGAACAAGAGATTTCTCCTTACATCGCTTTAAGTCACGTTCTAAACGAAGGAGACATTGATCAAAAGACGACCCATATATATGAAATCATCCATGAATATTTCTAAGAAATCATCCACCATATCAGAAAATATACTCATCATACATCTCTGAAAGGTAGCGGGAGCATTACAAAGACCGAATGGCATGCGACGATAAGCGAAAGTTCCGATGGGACATGTGAACGTCATTTTGTGTTGGTCCTCTAGCGCAATGGGAATTTGATTATAGCCGGAGTAACCATCAAGGAAACAATAATATTCATGACCGGCTAAGCGTTCGAGAATTTGATCAATGAAAGGAGGAGAAAATGATCTCTTCTTGTTGCCGCATTGAGTTTTTGATAGTCGATGCAAACGCGCCATTTTGTTTTGACTTTTGTCCGAACAAGTTCGTTATTCTCATTTTTTTGTCACAGTGATTCCAGACTTCTTGGCACAACTTGTACCGGACTTACACAAGTACTATCAGAGATAGGGTAGATAATGTTATTGTCTAAACATTAGATAATTTCTTCCTTTACCACTTCTCTCATATTAGGGTTTAATCGCATTTGAGCTTCGCGAGTGGGTTTAGCCTCGTCGACTAAATGTATTCGATGTTCAATGATTGATGGGCTTATTCCTTTAATGTCAGCGATTACCCATCCTATTGCCTCTTTATTTTCCCTTAAAGTTTTCAAAAGTTGTTCTTCTTGGTCCTCAATGAGATCGGATGCCAAGATTACAGGGAAATTTTTCGAAGAATCTATGTATGCATGCTTAAGATAGTTTGGAAGAGGTTTGAGGTCTAATTTAGGGCGTACTTCTTTTGAGGCTTCAGTAGACATCAAATGATTGAATTCTAGTGAATTATGAGAAGAGCAGAGCATATCATTTTATTCATAAATGTGTTCATCTTCATGGAAATTGAAATTAAAATGATCTAGGCACATGTTAAGAGACTCCGTAGTATCACTAAAATCATTTTCTACAATTGTTTGGATCATGTCAACTTCTTCTGTTTCAAGATCCCTTGGTTTTCTGTTAAGATTGAAAATACTTAGTTCAATGGTTAGGTGCCCAAAGGAAAGTCGGAGTTGACCATTCCTATAATTTATGATAGCATTTGATGTCGCTAAAAATGGACGACCTAATATCAAAGGAATCTGACCATTGGGATTTGAGACAGGTGCAGTCTCTAGGACTATGAAATTGACTGGGAAATAGAATTGCTCGATTTGTATCAAAACATCTTCAACTGTGCCCAATGATTTTTTTACAGATCGATCAGCTAGTTGAATTGTGATGTTTATAGGTTTTAATTCCCCTAGTCCAAGTTGATAGTACACAGTATAAGCAAAAGATTCACACTTGCTCCAAGATCGAGTAAGGCATGACTAATGTGAGTGTTATCGATTTTACAACTGATCGTAGGACAACCGGGGTCCTTATACTTGATTAGGGAGGGATCTGAAAGAACAGAGCTCGTTTTTGCAGTTAGAAATGCAGTCTTAGGAGCGTTAGTCGCACGTTTTTGAGTGCATAGTTCTTTCAGACATGTGGCATATTGAGGAATTTGCTCGATGGTATCAAGAAGTGGAATATTGATTCGAACTTGTTTAAAGATTTCAAGAATTTGGTCAAAATTAGCTGGCTTCTTCTTTTTGTTGAGTCTATAGGGAAATGGAGCAATGGGTTTATAGACTCGTTCAGAAGTTTTTTCATTCGAAGAAGAAGGTGTTATATTAGAGGGTGAAGATAAGGGGCTAGAATGTTGGGGTTGACAACATCAGAAGGTGAAGAGTGGTCGGGATTGCCAACCTTAGATGAAGAATTAGAGTCGTTTTGATTGACAACCATGGTTGTCGACTGAGTTTTAGAATTTGAAATATGGGAAGATTTAAGAAGGATGTCGGGGTTGCCAACATGGTTGTCCACCTTCTTTCCAGACCTTAATGTGGTGACAGCATTAACCGGATTTACATTTTCGTCCTCACAAAGATACTCCTCGAGAGTTATACTTTGGATTCACTTCGGTTTGACTAGGCAATTTACCTTTCGCATTGATTTTCATGATATCCTTCATCATTATCAATATTTGTTCATTTTGTTTGGTGATTTGCTCAATTCTTGCATCTTGGTTAGTGATTTGTTCATTTTGTTTAGAGAGTTGTTTTTCCAATCGAGCAATTTCTTGTGAAGGCTGAGAAGGTTGGGTTGACAGATTGAAATTAGGATGCCTGTATGGTTGATTCGAAGGTTTTGTTTAAGGAGTTGGTTGTGAATTTTGAGCATTAGATGTTGGGGCTCGATAATTCGGATTTGGTATCATCGGATACATATGCGATGGATTAGCCACATTGTCAGGATTTGACCACGAAAAATTTGGATGATGCTTCCAGTTAGGGTTGTATGTAGATGAACAAGGACAGTTTTGCGCTATATCATTGATTTGGTCTTGTGTGTAGTAATGAGGTAGTCCTTCTCCTTCTTGAGGAATTTGGGCATCTATAGGAAGATGTGATGGGTCAATGGCATGTACTCCTCTGTTTGGAGTACGAATTGGAACACGAATTGTTTTCCATTGCATATTCTTTTCCGAATACTCTTCTAAAAATTCCCAAGCTTCCTCGTTTGTTTTTTCCATGAATTCTCCTCCGCACATTGATTCAAGTTGGGATCTTGTTTGATAGTTAAGCCCTTCATAAACGATTTGGCACAAAACGCGATTAGGGATTGCATGATATGGACAACTATATAACAATTGATTGAACCTTTCAAAATATTTTGAAACAGTTTCTCCGTCATTCTGAGAGAATTGATTGATTTCAGTTCGAATTTTAAGAGTTTTGTGGAAAGGAAATTTTTTTTTCAAAAATATAGTAACGAAATTGTCCCAACTTTTAATTGAATTTTTAGGAAGAGAATTAGGCAATCTTTTCATACTTTCTAGAAGTGCAAATGGGATAAGCCTTACCTTGATGGATTTATTAGAAAGTTGTTGCATTTTAGTTGTAGAAGCATATAACTCAAATTCACTAAGAAATTCACATGCATTTTCAGACCTAGTGAATTTTGGTACCCCTTGGATAAAAGAATGTTTTAGCTCAAAATTATTTCCTTCGGCGGGTGGAAATGAAATAACCAAAGGTTGAACGGTCCTAGTTGGATAGCATCGGTCTCTAAGGGATAATGGTCGGTTCTTATGAAATTCGTGATCTCCAACATGTGATTTAGGCGACGATTTTGGTGAACTGTGATGTGAACCGTGTTGTGAACCATGATTGCTCATATTTGTTTGATATTAAATTTCCGTTAATTTGTTTAATAAGATATTTTGGCTTTCTAAACAGTTAAAATTATTTCTTGCCCAAACGTGCATAAACAAATCAAGGTGTAATAGCCAAAAGTAAATTTAGACGGCTTTCAGTTGGGCACCTATAGAGTTGAAAATTACTCACAGAGGGGTATTGCAGTCCGTCCAATGCAACTGAGTAGCGCTAGCGGATCAAACTTCAAAGTTTGCGGTTGTTGTTGCTACCGGTCAGATATCTAAGAGCTGATAAGCTTAGAAAAAATGAAACTACAACCGTGTGTATATATAAATGAAACGTGACTGAAATAAACTAAATGGAATGTAACTTGATGAAATAATGCAATGAAGTATGCTTTGGTTATGTCAAAAACTATGTGTGAATGAAATAAGGAAACATGAAAATGTGTACTGCAGTGATCACTGAAAAAAGTATGAGTAAAATACAACTAACATGTCATGTGGTGAAAATGAGTGCAAAGTGAATGAACGTGGAAGCAAAGTGAAAATACAGTGCACATGCAAAATGAACTGTGTAACAACAAGGTGAATGAATGTTTTAATTGGAGTTATTTGAAATGTAAAACACTAAGCGATGCTAAATAAACTGAAAAGCAAGTGGCTACGTGAAACCATATGGGTGAATGGTTGCAGGTAAATATTGATTCGTGAAAATGCAACCTGAGCTATGTATGGATTATGTGAAATGCTGCCACACGTGAATAACTGTGAAAACATGAGGACTATGAAAACGTGAATACAAAAGAAAGTGTAAGTGCAAAATATAATGCGAGAATGCAACTGACTGACATGCAAAACAACACGTGTGAAAAGTAAATATGAAACAACGAACGAAAGGAATTAAAATAGCGTAAATATGCAGCGAAAAGAAAAAAACGATTTTTTTAAGCAAAACGTACTTTAGTGAAAGGAACTGAAAAACGAAAAAAAAATATTTTTTTTGAAAACTAATGCAAAATAATAAATTAACACGAATAGACTTAAAAAACGAAAAATCGAAAATTTCAAAATAGCAATTCCCCGGCAACGGCGCCAAAAACTTATTGTGACTTTACTATTGATTAGAAAAGCACAAATTTTAATTAATTCGGCAAGCGCACAGGCATGTAGTATGCAGGACGAACACAGAGAATTGTATTTTAAAACAATTGAAATTCATAGTTAAATCTTAGGCGTGTTAAACGAATTCGACGGTGAATTTGAACAGAAAATAAAAACAATAATATACTCCGAATCGATTCTGAAACTTATCAAAATGCAACCAAAATATAAAATTGTAAAAATCAGAACAGAAATTGAAATTGCAGAAAAGAAAATAACAGAGCAAACAACCGAAATATTTATTAACTAACTGAAAAGAGTGCAAAAAATAACCAAGAATAAGAATAAACAAATTGCTAAATCTAATCAACAATCCTACGTATTCTGTTCGAAAATAAAAACAATGCTGAATTTAAAATTAAACTTGAAGAAGAGTGATGGGGTAAGGGATGATTTTCCATCTGCATTGCTCTCTCTATTTAAAGACTTCAGCCTCCAAAAATAATCTTACTATTTAGGTCCATGTGCTTGATATTTGGAGAATAATAAGGCCACCACACTTTGAATTGGTCTTTGCTTTGTTATTTGATTAACAAGTGGCCTTGCTTTGAGAGATTTTTAGGCTAAACTTTGAAAGTGTATTTTCAATATTTGCAATTGATTTCTTCCATGAATAGCACACATGTTGGTGACGTGAGATGCATTTTTTCATGAACGATATGTACTTTCTCTTCGAATTATTCGGTACTCAAAATGTTGCACTCTTTTTTTGCGTGTCATTTGAATCATTGGACGGCACAACCGATTAATTTCAACGTTCGGAATCTATAATCTGCAAAATCACAACAAAATATTCGTATAATACCGCTTTATTAAATAAAAATATATGAAACAAACGGTTTAAAATGTAGAAAAATACGTTCATCAACATGTCTATAATTATACGCAAAAGTTGCAGAAATGTCTGCAATTATATGCAATAGTTGCAGACAATTCAGCAACTATATGCAATTGTTGCAGACATGTCTGCAATTATACGCAATAGTTGCAGAAATGTCTGCAATTATATGCAATAGTTGTAAACAATTCAGCAACTATATGCAATATTTACAGATATGTCTGCAATTATATGTAATAGTTGTAGAAATGTCTGCAATTATATGCAACAGTTGCAGACAATCAGCAACTATATGCAATAGTTGCTGAAATTTGAAGAAAAATCGATGATGTTCAAAATTTGCAGAAATCTCCGCAAATATATGGAATAATTGCAATCTTACTTCAAGTATGTTTTTTTTGTATCAACAATGTATCTTATTTTAAAGATCACAAAATTTGTGATTTTTTGGTGAAAACGGTATGCTGATCCGATTTTTCTAAATAAAGTTATACGCATTCAAAATGTTAAAAACGTAAAGGGTATTTGGGTCTTTTTGCATGCGCGAATTTGAAAATAAGGACCGAAAATGTATGTTTAGTTTGGAAAGGATGTTTTCTCCATTTCGAAACTTATCAGGGATGTGAGCCAAACTAAACCCTAAAAATTATCCCATAGTAATATAAATAGCCGATTTGGAATTAAAATGGATTTCAAATATTTAAATGAATTCCTTAATCAGGGATGTTTTCGCTATTCGTTAACTCTTAATGAAATAAATTCCTTAAAATAAAGTAAAAATCATTTAAATTCAAATATGAGGGTTCTTTATAAACCTACGTTTGGAAGAGATTGATGGATGTTTGGATTTCGGGCATGTAAAGAAAGAAGCTTTGCAATCGGTTCTCATGCTAGATGAGAGCTCTTGCTTGCTTGGTTGAATATCTTCTCTCTACTTGTAACACGACATAAATTTTAAAAATAAAATAAATAAATATTACAGGGTAAAATGGTAATTTTATGAAAAGAACATGATTATAGTTTTTAGAAATGATTAAACTAGATGACGAAACTTACACATTATGCAAAACATATTTTTCTGGTCATGTTCCACTATATGAATGTCTAAATCTGATGCATGGGTTAGGACTTATAAATAAACGAATAGTTTTGTACAAGTTGGGCCGGTTAGGTCTAATGGTCCATTAGTACCACTTAAGGTGCTAATATTCTTTCCCAACCCAAAAAGAAATATACACACGTTTCGCTTCATCTTCCTCATCTTTTCAAAACAAAGGAACCATAAACCTAATTCCTCAATCTAAAATTACTAAATCAAATCTCCATCAATTTCAATGTAAATTGGGTCTAAATATATTAGGACAAAAAGATCAACAGAAAATGCTAAAATCAAGGCATGTTTTAGACTTTGAAGATTGGAGTAAATCCGAATGGCGAAGATAGAGAGGAATTCCATTGGATTATGGGCTGGCTTAGTTAATATTGAGTGGGAATCTATTTACTTTGCTACATACTTTCATATATGATTTTATTTTACCTTTATAGGCTATGTTGAGTAAATGCCTAAAGTTGATATGAATAAATGTTGGATATATGTTGAATTAAAACATTGACGTTGATAAAATAGGATTTTGAATCAAAATATTAACATTGGACTAAAATATATTTAGTATTATATTCCATCAAATATTGATGACAAATATGATTTCGAGAATAACTATACAAATTTATTATGAAATATCTAGATTTCTTTTCTAACATTGAACTTTATCATTTTAATTGTAAAATTTTAGTATATTCAATTTAAACAGGTATACGATTATTTCAAATTATATTTTTTTTATCATTATATATGGAATAAAAATAATCAATATGAATGTATAAAATTGAATATTAATATTTTACCTCAATGTGTATTTTTATAATATTGAAATGTATATTTTTCGATCCAATGATTGAACTGTTCATAAAACTCGCATCTAATCTTAACTTTTATTCAAATATTTATTTATTTGAATGGAGCTCACTAGAAAAATAATAAAATCTTAAAACAGAATCACTTTCAAATTATATTTATCCCATTAGTTTATTGTTTTATGTTTTGAAATTATAGAACAACATGTCATATAAGAAAGGTAGAAAACTTGAATAAAATTAATTTTAAGATTTACATTTTGTAATTTCGCACGTATAATTCTCTATGTATAAATGAAAATGTTTATTGGGAAACTTATAAATGAAAAATGTTTATTAGGAAACATTTTATGGTAAACGGCTAGTTTAATACACGTGCTTCATCTTCATTAAGTACAGCTAATCTTTGCCTGTCACTGAATTCTCTTACGAATACCCCTCGTTCATTTGTTTTCCCGCTATTCTCAACTCTCCCCAAAATCTTCTCCATCTCTCAAACCCTAAAACTCAAATTACTGGCGATCTCATAATCTCGAAGATGAGAATGCAGTCGAATCCAAAAAATGTGGTGAAATTAGCTCCGAAACTGAAATTGGTTAAGAGAAAAATGGCCAACAACTGCTCCAAAATCAGGGCGCGCTTCGTGCAGCTATCGTTTTCCCCTAGTCCTTCTCCAAGCCGCTCCTCTTCCCGGTATCAGCATGGATTTTCTGCACCGGTCGGCCAAATCAGCCCTCTTCGTCCTACTCGTCTTAACTTTGATTTGGATGACAAAGAGGCAACATCGGATTCATCTTCTTTTTCGACGTATCTTGAAGAAATTAGAAAAGTTGCACGAACTTCTGGCGAGGCTGTTCATAAGATGGAAAGTTCTTTTTTTCGGAAGGCATGAATTTTGAACAAGATTTATTGATTTATGGGGCTGTTTATACAATGAAAAGTAATTTTGTTGGGTGTAATTGGTTTAACCTTTTAAGCTTTTTCTATGCTGATATGTTATTGATATCTGTGATTAAATAAACTGTTGTTTACTGTGCTTTTTGTTTGCCTTTGCCAAATCATCTGTGCATATGCATTTCTTATTAATTTTGTTGCGAATGTTCAATTCTTCGCCATTAATAAGTTGACCGTGTCAAATTTTCTTCTTCTCCTCCTCTTTTGTATTTTTTCAAAAATTTACTCTCATTCAAGTATTCTTGTTGGAAAACTTGTCCATGGTTCATGTCATTTTGCTATTTTTCTGTGTGTTTCTCTTTCATCTCTTTGCTGCTCTGATTGGCTTCAACATATACAATTAGTATAATTAGTTGGTGAGTCTTCGATCATTGAATGCATAAAAATGTGGGATACTCAGCATTGACTAATTTTGATTTGTCTGTATTAGATTTTGATTCATCAATATATTCTCTTTATTTGATTCTTTTCAGTCAGTTGCCATGTAAATATATTATCATGTCTGTTAATTCTTGTACAGGAATTCCCTTTTCTTTTGATTATTAATTAATTGCAGTGTTCAAGCTCTGGTAAAAGATGAAGTAGTATGCTTTTTTTTTTTGTTTGATTTATGATTACTTCATTTACTGGCAATTATTTATTTTAAACTCAATTTATGTTCAAGTTTTGGGGAGATGTTTGTCAATTATTCACTGTCGATTACCATGTATTTGATTTTGTATTGTGTATTAGCACTTCATACATAAGTTTGTGTTTCTTGCCATTTCTATTTCAGTATGTTAAACTCTTGAGTGGTGTTCTGATTAATGCATAAGCTTATGCATGTGATAGGTTTACGAATTCATCAGCAGTGCTTTTATACCATTCTTTTCCTTTTCAAGAAAGTACAACGTACTTTCTGTTAAATGCAGTCTGCTTGACAGTAATGATAAAAAAGAAATGCTGAGCACACTCTACTCTACAGTGGTGGAGATTTACGTAATTGATGATTAATGGATCTACGTTCTCCACCAATTAGGTGGTAAGTACAATCACACTTCGCCTACCATTCATCCTGGTAGAAATATGTCTATTCATGCAAACAATAAGGCATAAGTACGGCAACAAAAAGAAGTAAGAAGTAGGTATAGGCATAAGTACGGCAACAAAAAGAAGTAAGAAGTAGGTATTCAATCGGAAAGTGAAAAATTGGAAATATTTGTAGGAAATAGCATGCTTAGAGATCTATTCAACTTGAATTTAGCATTCGTAGGACGCAAATAGCATGGACATAATTATAAAATGTCGATCTTGCAATCCTATCGTACACCGGTGCAAAAGTTTTGGTGCGTAAATTTGAAAATTTTCTTCCATATCATGCATAGTCTAGTCTACACTTTGTGGTATCTTCAAAAATATGCTTGTTTCCTGCAATTTCTAGTGGCATTTCAATCTTCATAAATATAATTGTATTGAGTCCTCCACCGACCGTCTTTCTTTTTAACAAACTTGTAATATGTAAAAGCAAAGAGGAACTCGATATGCCCACGGAAGAGTTGTCAAGGAGCGTATAATTTGGATCTTCAATGGGATGCGTTGGATGGCGTGCGTCAAACAGCGGGTTGAAAGGGCTGGGGCAACCTCGAAAATATCTTTTCATTTTTTAACTAGTTTCTTTATTGCTATTAATATTTGAGTACTGCAACTCTACCCGAAGATAGAAGTGTTTGAAACACCCGAAACTAAAATTGAGGGTGGATATCAGGGGTCCAATAGATTCAACGGCCATGATCTCTGCCACATGGAATTTCGGGTGCTGATTTGGGTAAAGTGGCATTATTGTTAATATTTATATGCAGCCTATTGCGCTTTCAAAAATATTCATTCATTAAAGTTGCAAAAGATCTTATATTAAGTAATCATAAATAATCTCAAATTAAGTATTTAATCTTATTTAATATTTAAATGGATTTGTTTTGAAATTGAAATAAGTACATTTCACCTTCTCATTAAACAAACCAATGGAACTCCTCTCTAAATCATGGAGTTCACGAATGTCATATACTCTGAACGTATAAACATAGTAAGATGGTTTCTCCTGCCTCATCGTTGGCTTCATCCTAAAGGGCTATGGTTATCGTCAAAGAATAATATAGTTGGTTAAGAACTTGTTCAAATAGGAAGTCTGCAATGCAACCCATGTTTCCTTGATCTTCTTTTTTTGAAAGAACACTTTATCAACTTATTGGATAAGGTTAGATGAATAGATGAAAGAGCCCCCCTTTCCATCACCTCCAAAACATCAAATTCCTGGCCTTTCAGCTTATCCATATCCGAACTACCTTAAAGGTTTTCTTCTTCAACGCTGCTTTTGTATTCAACATCCATGTCCTAGAGAATCTCCTTTCCCATCAAAATTTGGGATACGATGATTATTCATATCACTATTAGAAAAACCAACAGTTGATAATTAACCCTGTATAAGATAACTAGCTCAAGTATGAATCTAGCATGAAAAATTTCACAATTGTTGCAAAAAACTAACCTAAAAAATCTGATTTTTTGATTAGAAACCAATAGCTAAGTCAACATAATATCAATCATGTTTCAAATACTATGGATAATCAACTAATGTTAAATCACCATTAATAAGATAGGAAACACATAAGCTTAATGGAGTTCAGCTAATTGATCATATTCTTGGATCCAACAACTATATTTTTATTCTCTTCTACAAGTAATATAACAAGAGTGAATACAAGATTAATGCCTTAGATTAAAAAATCGTTAAAAACTCCTAATTTAATTTGATTATATCTATTTAGTCATTTCTCATAAGATAAGTGATGGTGAATCTCTCATGATTTATGAAGATGGAAGCTATGGATCGTTTTTATCAATAATATAAGCCATCAACCATTAGATTAAAACTCTAGAATTAACATAGTCAAATCCAAGAAGCCTAACAAAAATAATGCAATCTAAAATAACCAAAGTATGGCCGATTTATCGACCACTAAACCTAGATCGATCAGCCCATCTGGGCATTTTTTTTTAAAAGTGCACAGATACTGCACTAACAAGCCGATGATTCCATGTATTATAAGATGAAGTCCTATGATGGGCACCAAATTCAACTTCCTTGCTAACATCATCTTGATGTATCCTTCAATTTGTCGATCTATTTGACCTCTTGTCTCTTCAGTTGTGTAGCCCTTGAACTCCACAATAATTCTATATACAATTTATACGAGTCTTATAAATTTTATAATGTAATCAATGCTGAAACGTTAACAAAACTATTGTAAATAAATTTCGAGAACTCTATTCCATATGTAATTTTTACTCCAAGAACTCATCTACCTCTACACTGTAACAATATTTTACAATTGTAGAAAATATCATTCTCTTTTATGTTTCTAAATATTTCAAACATTAAAGTATTATAATCATATTTTAAATCATTGAACTGCTTCAAATTAAATAATCTAATTAAAGACATTGGCAGGCATTGAAGTATGAAAGAAAATAATAAAGATAAAACACAAAGAGCACGACAAACATGCAATCTGCTCACTTCAAAATCACTCTATATACAAACTCCAATACAATTAACGTATGCCTTATTCATTTTGAAACACTAAAAAAATAATTTGTATACTTTAAATAATAATTTGTATCGTTATTTATAAAAATTAATAATTTATGGGACCCACACTCAGAATGAATGCTGTAAACCTCATGCGGATATGGAACACGCAAAGAAAGGGACAGAGGAATTGGTTTGTGCATCAATACTTTGTATAGTGCTTTTTTTGAAGTTATTAAGTACATATAATGATGGTTGGGAATGGTCTAGCTACATTCAAATAAAAATGAAAAAATATATCATATTTTATTATAAAAATGGAGCTAGTTTAACTAATAATCTTGTACATTTTCATCATGGATTGCGATAGTTTTGACTATCCATTTTCAAGTTTCAAGATAATTAATTCTGTTAATTATTCATTTTCAGTGATCAGTTTGAAAAGATAGAGATAATTAGATAAAGTTGAATGTTCAACATTTGATGGGTTAGAGGCTAAATCATGCTCAAACATAAGTAGCTTTTGACTTATGACACAACAAACCTTTATGTTTACCTCACAAGTAACTTTTCAACAAAAGTTTCAAAAGAATTTGTATCAATTTTTTACTTGTAAAATTGTGCTTCTTGAGGCCCAATAAATTTCTTCAACGTTAAGGCTAAAATATTAATGTATTTTGTATAGACACTTATACAGCATAGAACTCCTAAGGCTCCACTTGGGAGCTTTTTAATACCAGTTTTGAGAGTACCAATTTTGGCCGTCCATGATCGTAGCGGTTTTGATTAATTTACATAAGATGTTATTATAACTGATCAATACAAGCTTAAGAGCTTAACATACACTGGTTTTAAGAATTTTCCACTAAAGTAACATTACATATATATCGTTACATTTATTCTCTAGTATTATGAAGATTAATTTTCCAATAGAAATAGTAGGGGTATAATTGGAAAAAAAGTTATAACACCTCAAAACACCCTAATTTGATGTGTTGAAAATTACCTTTAAAAATTACACTACACCAGATTTCAACAGTTTTATAACCAAAAATCTTGCAAGCGATGTTTATGACAATACCTAAAATATAAAGCCCTTTAAAACAAGTAGAGAAATAACTCACATGCAGAGACTAAACATCGACCCACTAAAATTAACATTATCCACTAAATCCACTAATCCAGGTATTTATGTTACCTGATATAGTGTATTCAATAGAAAAAATCATGTAAAGTCCAATTGCCTAGTCCCATTTTTAAGCCTAATAATTCATCCCCTAAACTGTCACATAGAAGCCCAATTTCCTTCCAAGTTTACTATCAATAGACTAGAGTTCATCAATGGCATGGGAAGGGGATGAATTTTTTTCCCTTTATATAAGAAGTAAGGTAGAAAACAGAAGCAAGACCAATAAAGACAACTTGGACCGACTCGATGAGACTAGTTACCATTCCTAGTCCGATGGGTCTCAAGTTGGGTGTGGGTGACAAAAATTACCATAAATACTCGATTAAACCAAACTGGGGAAATACGGATAAGACCCAACTTGAACTTATCCTTAGTGAACCTGAAGAGTCATCCCAACAAGACCCGAGGCTATCAACCGGCCAGGCTCAAGCCCAAGGCGGACAAGGCATTTTTCTAGGGCATCAAAATGCGGTGGGGTAATGAAAATATTCCCACTACCATTCTTTTCTTATCTCAGAAAATTGAAATCGACATCTGCCAGCCCATGCCTTTGCTACCTCACATAGGCCCGACATAAGCCCAAGCCCAAGGCGAGCAAGACATTTGTCTGAGACAACAAAATATGGTGGGGAAATGAAAATATTCCCGCTGCTATTCTTTTCTTGTTTCAAAAAATTAGAATCGACCTCTGCCAACCAATGCCACTACTACCTCACCCCTCAACGTGTGTCGGATCAGCACCTCTCTAAGCTGTGTGACATCAATCGTCATCTCCACATGATATGCTAATGTCTCTATCTGACCCAACTGTACCATATGACCTAATTTTAAGTTTTCCTCTATTGCCAATTTGAAGTTTGAAGTTCTAGTTGAAGTAAAAATGCAAGTAAGAATTTAACATTCACTTTGAAACCAGTATAGCCTGCATGGATTAATGATTTACTATTCATCCCTATAATTATCATTATTATGATTTTATGAGTAGCAATAAATCACTTACATTGATTGCATAATTTATCAAGAAACAAAAAAATACTGTACTTGCAAAATAGTATATAAAGCCTATAGAAGAATGTTTACAAGAAAATTCATTAACACCCTAAAACAAAGTTTAAAGTGCAAGTGAACCCTTCGAAACCACCTTTTGAACAGATAGGGATAGTTTAGACCTTTCAAATATCTTTATCTCACAATCTAGATGATTTAGATCTCCCTTAAGTCCACCTTTCGAAAAGGTTACAGTATTCGATTCTCCTTTTAACGACCTTTCAACACGATCGATACTCTTGAACTCCTTTAAACAACCTTTCAAAACGGTCGAGATGCTTGAATTCCTTTGAAGATACCTTTCGAACTAGTTGAATTAGCTTAGGATTGTATCGAAACCTCTTTTCGAAGTGGTCAAGGTGACTCATTGTTAGGACCTAATGATCTAAGGATATTAGTTGAATTAAGAGGGTTTGTCTTCCTCGAAAGGTAGCCTTTCAATCATGTTGATACAAGCAGACTACAATCAGAATCACATAGAAACATTAAATCAGGTACCATATCCATAAATGTCATAAACTTGCTTTGATTATATTTTCCTTTATTACTAGAAGCTTAAGTAATACAATAAGTCAAATCCCCAACCTAATTTTAGAATTAGGGTTTACATATTCAAGAAAGACCAAATATGAAATGAATGAAATCGGATCCCAAAAAACCAAACCCCTAAGGTTTTAGTTATAGGCATGGATTGGCACCATTCGAATTGGTCCTCTCGACTTGGTCAAAAGGCGGCTGTGGAGACCCTTTTTGTTGTTAACATCAAGGCATCCTTTTACTTTTCTTTTAAATTGAACTTGAGTGCTTTCGAGCTTTGTTGTTGATGTGTTGTTGCAAGTAGGAATGGACATGGGCTTTCGACTCTGTCAATAGGTGAATCTTTGGGGCTTCGAAGGAGTTGAGACGTTGAAGGTTTAAATGCAGAAGATAGCTTTCGAAGGCATACTTGTTGGTTGATGCGGATCTGCATCCTCTTAATTAAGCTTTCCTTTATAATTGTGAATGGTCTAAACCGGTTCGAAAGGCTAATTAATGCTTTCGAAGAGGTAGCTTCTACCAAGTGTTCTTCTATAAAATGTGAATGAAAGAGAAACCTACCGTTTCAAAAGGTTTGGCATGCATGCAAAAGCTTGTAATCTGTTGCCTTCGAAAGGAGCTCCTCAACTCATTCAAAATGTCTTCATGCATGCGGAAGCTACTGTTTTGAAATGGGTTCATTGAAGCGAAAGCGTGGCTCTGTCACCTTTTGACCCCTTCGAAAGCGCTCAGCTCATCTAACTTTTTGTTGAAGAATCCCTTGACTCTTTTGAAAGGTTTTATTAATGTTATCATTCCTTGTGAATCCCTTATTTAAATTCTTCATGGTTTCAACAAGGTTGTAGCGAAGACTAATAGTAACACTTTTCGACACTAGAACGAGGACTCGAACCTCCGATCATGTTGAATTACCAACTTTATTTTTCTATAGCTCTATTCCATTCGAAGATTACCTTAAATCTAACACCATCATGTTTAGTAAAACTAAAAAGTTTGAACAAGGATCCTCAGAGCCAGATTTAGTTGGATTCTCCCATAGAACAATTAAAGATCCTAAACTATATTAAAAGCAAATGTTGAGATTGGAAGCTTTAAGGATCATAAAGAAAAGGAGAGCTGAATCTTATAACCTAAATAAGTGGGGCTTAAACCCCTTTCATATTGTTCACACACTTATCTTTGTCTTAGGGGGCACAAAAGATAAGAGTGATAACTAGTTTGATAAAATGAAGAAGACAATTCAAATCAATACCAAAGGCACTATCTTTGAAGAGGGGATGATGGCTAATTACAACATCTTTGCACAAAAATAGCGTCAAGCAACAAGTGGGACATTGCCTATATGTGAGCTTCATAAGGTTTTGAAAAGGAAACTAGTCGTTGAGGGTGAAACTTCAGAATCAAGCAATAAAAAATCTAAAAACCATCCTCAAAAGACAAATTCCAAGTCTGACTTCCTAAGAAATGCAATCTGACTATATCACTTGAGAATGTTTATTTACTAACCAAGGAGGAACTCAACTATTGGCCATCCTAGAAGAAAAAGGCTTAATATAAAAGGAATCAGAGAGGATCCTACTGCCACTATCATATGATGAATGAGCATGAGACAAATCAATGTAGAGCACTTGAAGGAATGGTAATTAACTTTTTTAGATAAGGCTAAATCAATAGATTTGTAAAGAGATCCTAGTTGAATTCAATAAAGCACCACTTTTCTAAGAAAATTCTATATGGTGAGTAGTTGAATTCTCCTAAAATTTGGAAATTACCTTAAACGGTCAAAAGCTTTGTCTACGCCGAGTTGGCCAGGTCAAAGCGCCTCCTAGAGGGAGGTTAGAGTAAGCCTTGATCTACACCGCACTATGGCCATGTTAAAGCATCGATAAGCCCTTGATGTGCCATGCTATGGCTAGATCAAGGCGCCTCCTGGAGGAAGGTTAGATTAAGCCTTTATCCGTGCCACGCTATAGCCAGGTTAAAGTATCAACAAGCCGTTGAACGTGCCATGCTATGGCCAGGTCAAGGCATCTCATAGAGGGAGAATGGAGTAAGCCCATGGTCCTGCCATGCTATGGTCTGACCAAGGCACCGAACAAGCCTTCATTCCCGCCTATAAGGCCTGGCTGGAGCAGCTCCTAAAGAGAGGTTAGGTAAGTCCTAGGGTCCTACTTGTGGATAAGGTAATCAAACACACCAGACAACAACGGACTAAAATGTCCAAGCCCGAGAAGCGGCATATCAAACAATGACAACTGCGGACTAAGACGTCTGAGCCCTAGAAGCGGTATATCAAAAAACGATAACATACAAGGCCTAAAGGGTGGCATATGTCGAAAAAATAAAGATCCAATGAACGGTGTAGAGCAGAAGGCTTAAATAAGAATCTATAGCCACCGACCGGTTCTAAAAGAGAATTTCAGAACTTCACTTATTAATACCCAAATCTGGGTTTTGATTCTTTTACTTTTAACCAATTGCATTCGTGATACCTAAGTCTAGGTTTCAGGGCTCTCACTACTAATTTTTGGACTTCACTCATTAATGCCCGAATCTAGGCTCTGGACTTCTATTATAGAGTCCTTTATCATGGAATTCTAGCTATCATTCACTAATATCCAAATCTTGGTTTTGAGTCTTTTAACTTTTGAATTTCATTCGTTAATGCCCGATTTTGGGTTCAAGAGTAATTGGTATTGAAATTTCTACGAATTTCCAGTCTTCAATTAGACTCGAGATCTATCTTACAAATGCCCAAATCAGAGTCACTAGACTTTTACTACAAACTTTCAAGCAACACTTGTCAACACCAAAATCTGGGTTTCAGAACTCTATTATAAAGATTCCTAATCTTTTATTTTTTATTTCTAAATAATGATTTCTGGACTTTTGTTAAACAATTATTATCAACTTTCTATTAGTTATTTCCTGAATAGGAATTTTAAGACATTCAACCCAAGAAAGACTGAATGGGCCAGCAAATACAAAAACCATAGTCCAAGTTGTCAGAAAGCAGATTCAAAAACAATATTGTAAGAAAAGACTACAGACCATGTGATATTTAAATAATTTACATAATTTATTAAATTATTTACAAGTATACAGCACAAGTGTATGTTTCACAAGTCCTGAACTGCCTTACCTAGAATTTCAGCAATTAAAGGATCAATGATATGACGAATTGCTATACAAAGAATCTCTTTAAGCTTCTTTCCTTTTTCTTTATATCATCAGCATCATCAATGGAGTCAATACAAGCCTTTAAAGCATAATTGAAAGCTTTGTTGGCACCTTTAAGGGTTTTGTTCTGTTTCTCTACATCAGCAATGCGTTTTTGAGGAAGATACTTTTCATGTTCAAGTCTTTGAATCTTACCTGCATATTCGTTAATGCATTGCGAATATCTTGCCTTCTTTTGATCATCAAAATATCTCATCATTTCCTACACCATTCATCCACTACTTTCTTGTTTAAACCTGGGGAGGATCTCTTGTAATAGGGAATTTTTGAATTACAAGAGATGAAGACCTTGTTTATTTTACGACAGATGAGGTGATTGGAGAAGTCAGCAAATCGAAATTTGGAATGTTGTCCCCCATGATCAATTCTAATGATTTGCATTGAGCTTGGCTATTTTTAACTTAGTTCCCAAATCACTTATCTGTTGAAGAAGCTTAGACATCTTATGATCAAAATCAATCGAAAGATTTGATTTAATTTGTCGCTTCAATATGGAAATTGTATCATCCTCATTCTTGATGTTCGCTTCAAGACTGGCGATTTGATCCTTAAGGCTTCTAACAATCATCTTTTAAAGCAAAAATCTCATGTCCCATTCCAATGCTTCCGTGTTACCTTGAAAACGAGAAGATAGAGGATCCTCAAGTAAATGCCTCTTTTCAACATCCCAAATCAATCTATTTCTGATGCTAGTGAAGCGAGATAAGAATCTGATGAGAGTGGTGCAATAACTAACTGTGAGTCCCATTTAAATAAAAGGCAAAATCAAGACTCAAAAAACCAATCTCTTTTATTACAACGATAGGGAATATAACTCAGGAAAAGAAAAAAAGAGTACAATCTCATTGTTATAATCAAATACCATTTTATTACAATTGAAGTTGAGAAACGACATTTTTTACTTTGTTCAAATAATTGGCTGAAAAATAACTATCGAATTGAAAGGGTCATTAAATCATTCCGGGGTAATAAGTGGACGATATGTGCTACAGTCCCATTCCCCGGAAGGAGGATTGTCACGACCATATATTAATTTGGTATGATATATTCGAATTTTCTTGAGAAGCTTTTCTTTTTGTTTGCCAAGAAAATTGAAACGAAGGCGGGGATGTTCCATATAAAGACTCTGTAGAACTCTAAGAAAGAAGTATTTAGTCAATTTTGAGGATTTCAAGAGAGAAGCCTTTTCTAAATAATCTCTTCTTAATTTGATGTATTTGCTTAAACAATGTCTATAAAAAAGGCTATCTGAGAGACATTTATTCTGTGATAACGTAATAATACACGACTAAGTATAAAAGGAAACTAGTATAGAAAATTTACAAATAAATGTTATTACATATTTACAACAGTTCATCCGGTTCATACAAAATTGACTTTTTGAATAGCTCAGAAATAAATTTATCTTTATAATATTTGAGTTTTTCTGGAGGTATCTCATAAGGGATTGAGTTGACTCGCAGTAAATTCTAGCAAGCCCTAGATGTGGATCAGAACCAAATTCACCTAATATCTAATATGTAGATGCCTAAGTAGACCACCACTAAAATCACCCAAATATGAAAAATCTATGGTTGGATGTCTGCAATAAGCTTTGTGTAGAAAGTCTGCTAGAATGTCCCTTTCTTCGATCAACATCCAAAATAAGTGTTATTAATTCCCGGTAATCTTCGAAAAGCTTATCATATCGAAGGCATGCCCTCTTCAATCGGGGGGCGGCTTCTTGGTCTTTAAATGATTGTTAACACCGCGGTGCTCTTATTAAGTTTATGATACTTGTCAGAGAGTGCATTATGTTCTTTAAATTGCTTATCTAACTCTCTGTACAAGCTATTTATTGCTTCTTATTTTCTTTCAAGATTTGTTTTATAAAGTTGAAAAGATTTCTTCTCTATATGAAATAAAAATATGTCAACTATTGTTATCTTGGAAGTGAAAGCAATTTAGACAAAGAATCCCATGCTTGAGAAACCAAAACCGTAGTTTGTGGGACCTCCTCTTTCCCTTCCCGTCCTTCGAAATTGGCCTCTTTCTTATGAAAATTAGAAGGCTCAGGAGTTCAGTTTGACTTGTTTCATGAGCACGGGGATCAGGGATGACTTTCTCTGAAGCCCCATGCATATCATCGCCATTTCCCCCAAGATTACCACCGCTGCCACCTGAACTCTGATCTTCATCCCTATTGGCAGGGTTATCGCCGTCATCGTCGTCGCATTTCCGCCTTCCTCGGCAACGACTTTATCACCATCATCTTCTTCATAAGAATCAAAATCTACTTCTATAGAAGGGACGTCGAAAGATAATAGTTTGGCAGCATCAATTTCCTCTCTCTCTCTCAGACTTCATTTCCTTGCTCTATTTCTTTGATTTTATCCATGAATCTTTTGACAATAGTAGGATCGAGTGATGGGAATCTTAAATTTGGGCATTTTCGATGTTGTCAGAATAAGCAAGCATAAGAGCTTCCTTGTAAGAGTTCACGATGATCTCATTGAGGGAGGTGCTTAGAAATTGTGACATCTTTTGCTTGGCTTCAGAAATAGTATTTATGGCCATTGTCAAAGAATTTTCTTCTCTCCCAGCTTCTTCTTGTGAGCAGATTGTTTAACAACCATCTGAGCCTTCTCTTCCTCGGACTCCTTTAAAGCTAAATTTTCATCAGTTAAGAGTTTCTTTTCCTTCCTCTCCTAAGAGATAGTACATTCTACTTAAGAAAGATAAACCACCAAACTTTTTTGTTCCATTATAACATTATTTTTTTCCGTAAAAAGGAAGGTAATCTGGCTTTTCAAAGTTGAGATTTCTGCTTGAAGCTTGGACATCTCAGCGGAAGATTTCGAAGCGCTTTCTTGAAGTGAGTGCTAGATTTATGAAATCTGAAAAGAAAATATGATATGAGTCAAAATTTAATAAGAAATAATAATAAGAAGGTCAAGCAGTTCGAAACGTACTAGAAATTGTTGCTCAAATAGAAATCGATAATGTGTTGTCAAGTCGGGAATAAAGGAAAACGGATGAATGGAAGCGAATGAGGAAGAATACAAAATTGATTACACCGTCATCTTAAAATCATTCGAGGAAATCAGTGATGGGTGTAAAGAGGGGTTCAACTCTTGAGGAGGAGTTGAAGTGCCAAAATTCCTTTGTATATGCTCGATGACATTAGGAGAATCGAAAATGACAATGCGAGATATCAGGTCGTCTTTTGAAGGAGTTATTTTAGTTTGGCCAATAGAAACTTCAAAAGTAGGGCCCTCTAGAGTTTTGCTCGCATCAACAGTTTCACCCACTTTTGGAGGAGGTGAAGATCAATCATTAACAGTTTCACCCTCTTTTGGAAGCAAAGAGGACTAAATATCAACAATTTTAGCTTACTTGAGAGAAGGGCCCGCTGTAGCCATTTCGCTCAATTTTCTTTTGGCAATCATCCTCGACCTAGCAATGGAAAGGGTCGAACAAGATGCGCTAGATGTAGAAGTTAGGAGGAGTAAACGAGTTATGATCAATTCAACCGGAGGAGCAGGTGCTAAATATTCAAAAAAGTATAAGTTAGTAAAGTAATCTAGGGAGTAACATAATAATAAATTGCAAGTACTACGCTTAAGATTACCAGGATTATCTGGAGAAATTGGGGACATAGGAGAAAAATTCTTGGGATCACCTAAAGACAAGAAACATTTGCTCCTAGAAGTGTGTTGGACAAGAGGGGGTTGTCCAAGAACTCTCTAACTAGCAGGACGAAGGGAATGTTTTTGAAGGTTGGTTGGCGTAATAGTGTAAGTCTATTCCCGATGCTACTTGAAGCGGTGGTCAATAGCTTTACGTTTCTCTTATACTCGTCGTTGAGATATTGAGGAGTGGGACCTAATAAATATGTTAGAACCTCCAATTTATGTTTCAACGATAACAACTATATAATCATATAAATATATAGACCTTATCAATATTGTAGCTATATGCTATAAGAAGACACCATGCTCGAAGATATTAAGACTCAAAGAGAAACGAAGATTCATTAACCATATTATGGTTAGTAAGGTTATTATGCTATAAAAGAGTCCTAAATTAAAAATTGTTAAGGTCTCCTTGAGTATATGTGCATACACGATCACATACAATTTCATATGCATCAAAACTAGGGTGAAAAACTATTTTTACACCTTATCTGAGATAAATCCACAGATGTCTTTTATAATTCTCGGGTTAAAATTTTAATAAGTCATGGACATCTGAGGTTTAACCACAAACATCTGTCATGTGCAAAAATTGTCAATTTCGAAAAGACATTTCTGTGTCATTCAAAAAAAATAACCTTTCAATTAAAGGTTGCAGCCATTAAAATGAATAGACTTTCTCAAATAATAATAACTCTTCATCCGCACCTTTTTGATCTATAAATAGTACTTTGGTTGAGAAGTAGAAATCATCTAACTTAAATTAATCTATTATTTACTCTCTTGATTCCTAAACACTCTCTTACATATACATTGTTCACATACTCTCAATCTATTATAACGAAAATATAATTTTGGTTAAATCACTTCCTACAAATCAAAACATTTATATTCATATACTCAATGGAGATCATATGAAGATTTGTACTATAAGTCAAAAACCGTGTTATTTGGAAAATAAGATTGTCAGAGATACTTCTGTATTGGCTTATTCCTTCGGGCGAAGTACATTTCAAAAAGGTCAATCAACTGCTCATCCCATACTATTTACTGGTTCTAATTATGTTTATTGGTCAACATGAATGCAAATTTTTATGGAAGCTAATGGATTAGAAATATGACTAGCAACTCAAAATAAATATGAAGCACCTGACACTGATATTGGCATATGGACTAAGCACAAAAAGCAAAGGAATCCAACAATCCCAAAACAATGAATGTATTATTTTGCTCACTCGATAAAAATGAATTTTCACGAGTCATGCTTTGCACTATTGCTTATGATATATGGCGCCATGACAAATTACCTGTGAAGGCACAAACAAAGTCAAGCAAATAAAAATTTCTAATCTAAAAAATCAATTTTCATCTTTTAAAATGAAATCAAATGAATTAGTTATTGACCTGTACGCTAGATTTCAAACTATATAACACGATCTTATAGCACTAGAAGTTAAATTCATTGATTTTGATTTAGTCACATGAATTTTGAACTCTTTGACAAATGAATGGGAAAGAAAAGTTTTAGCATCGAAGAAGCTAAAAATCTTTCCCAACCCAAAGTCGAAGAGTTAATAGGAAATCTGATGTCGTATGAAGCTAATTTACAGGCAAGAAAAGAACAAAATCAACAAAGGTAAAACATTGCATTTAAGGAAAATAAGGACAATTCCTACTTGGAAGAAGATTAGATTGTTTTCATAGCCAAAAATTACAACAAGTTCAAGACGTGCAAAAAGATGACAAAATTTCAAAACAACAACAACACAAATTCCTCAAATCTAACATCAGGTGTGATAAATTTGGCCATATGAATTAAGATATCCACTACCCAACAATAATAAAAAGAAAAAAAAATTCAAAATTTTTAAGTAAAGAGAAGAGCATTTCAAGTAACTTGGGATGACTCCAACTCTTCCTCATCATCCGATAGCGATGGTGACTCAGAATAAGTAAATGTTTGCTTCATGGCTAGGACAAATGAGGTAGGACCTGAATTAACATATGATGAAATTCTTGAAATTAGTACAGAATTAGATGATAAGTACAGAGAATCAAAAAAAATGAATAAAGAAAATGTGGGAAAATTAAACAAAGATGAATTAAAAATTGGATTGTTAAAAGAAGTGAAAACTATTTTAGAAGAAGAATTAGAATTAGCACAAAAAGAATGTAAAAAATTATCATCTCAAAATGCTACTTTAACACATGATATAGAGAATAACAGAATAAAGAATTATAAACTTAAAGAATAAAAATATGAATTAAAACTAAATTTAGAATTAGCTAATATAGAAATTTTTGATCTCAAAAATAAATTAGATAAAATTACTAATAGCTTCACAGAAGTCTCCCCCACATTGAGACTCGAAAATGAACGTTGATGATGTTGCGCAGTCATCACCTAAATTATTTTCTAGCGATAGAAGAGGGAAGCACCGAATTCATTCCGTTTAAAATTTATTTGAAAACAATTTGTATTTATATATACTTCTAAACAATACTAATATTATTTTACAAACCTTGAAAACCTTTTTCAAAAACATCGGAATTTAAATTTCTCAAATTCTCAACTTTATATCCATTTTACATGCAATTTATATTTTGTAAATCACAATTATACAATTTCATTTTCTTATAATCATATAATAGCTAATAATTTAGGAATATTGACTATTCAAGCAATAAATGATAATGATCAATATTACCATTTCTAACAACCAATTCACACTATATATACCCTAATAATTTATAAAAAATTATTTCTTTATATATAAAATATAACCAGGGTAAAATTATTTCATTTACCTTGTTTCAAAACAATACCATGTCGGTTTACCTTGTTTAAGAGTTTAGAAACCCATATCGATACGGTTGTACTTCCCATGCCGACCAGAATTCATAAATACTCAACCGGTAAGTCAACACAATATAAAACATTTCATATTCACTAACAAATACGCACTCACAACTATTAATACACTTAAACTCATTCTAGGGTGCTATTGACCCTATATGTAATAAGTCATCCCACAAAGTTAAGGTTATCGCTAAACCAAAGCTCTGATACTAGATGTGACAACCCATATTTCGGAAAGGTTTAAATTGACAACAATCCATACATGCCCAATCCAAACAATCGAAACATAGATAATCATTGGGGTTAAATAAGAAAAGAAAAAGAAACAAACACAGAATCCCACAACGGAACGACAAAATATAATAATCAAATAAACAGTTCATGAAGCTGTTTATATTTTACATTTGATTGTAATCTATACAACATTCATCAGAGTTATATATATACATCAGAGATAAACAAATAATGCATTAGACAACATGATGCAGGACTAATAATAGTAATAATATGCCAAATCTTTGTCTTCGTCCTCTAAAATAAATCTTTAATATGCTGAAAAACTCAGGGCTGACCTGAGCATAATGAAAAGACAAAACACTCGAGTCAGGACTAAAATATGCTTATGTAATTCAAATCGATATTGCATATAATATGAGTGTAACGGCGTCATATTTGTTTACGAGTTTTCACGTCTCATATCCAATGTATGACGCGCATGCAATAACTCAGGAGATGTTATGGGATTTTCCATCTCTTAAGGATCCATCAAAATATGTATATGTAGTAGAATATGCTACATATATAATGTCTAGTCATTAAAATAAATATTTTTCTTAGCGTTAAGGCTTTACACTAATCCCTCTTAACGCGTTTTAAAGCTTTGTCATACAATTTGCATATAAAACACCAGTTAAAGGGCAGGTGGATAGGGATGCACCGTGAGACGACAACACTAAACCAAAATTGTATGGGTCTCGTTTAAGGATAAAAGTATGACAAGGTATGTGAGGCAATGCCCAAGGTAGGATACTATCAGTTTACCCTTCTCGGCTGGTGGTAACACACCATAGCTTTGATTGCCCACCGCGTCCAATACTCCCATAAAATCGGAGGGTACGCACCAATCAATCACAAAGTCATAGCCTTGACTTTGTGAGGCAATGCCCAAGGTAGGATACTACCAGTTTACCCTTCTCGGCTGGTGGTAACACACCATAGCCTTGATTGCCCACCGCGTCCAACACTCTCATAAAATCGGAGGGTATGCACCAATCAATCACAAAGTCATAATATGGTATCGAAGAAGTGCGTCCGCTAGGGGTAGCTAGCCCACTTGGCTGGTACGGTTCCTGTTTTAGTCATTTCAAATTGGCACAAGGGCCAAGCTAATCCATCATTGTTCTCTTTTCTCAAATCCAGCAAACGTCATCAAATCTAACCACTTCATTATGGATCATCACTCCATGTACACAGTTGTCAAAGTGGTTTCGATATCGATAGAGAGTATCCCTATATTTTTGGCCCCGGTCTCTTTAACAACCAAACATAGTTTTACATACCGATTGGTACTTTTACATTTCGAAACAGTTCATACTTGATGTCAAAATATCATATTTGCTCCAAAATCAAATCCATCTCGAAGTCATCATATTTATTCAAAATGTAAAATTTCAATTCAAAATCATTTTTGCTTTAATATCTCGATCTCAGTTCCAAAATCGTTTCGAATTCCCATTTGGGTTATAACTTCATTTAACCCATTCGTATTTAAATCGATGATTTAAAAATAACATTCCACTAATAACCAGTTTGAATTTTTGAAAAATAGTTTGAATATTTTTAAAATAGCTTAAGTAATTAAAATAGTCAAAATAGTTTAAATGGTTAAAATAGTTCAAATTGTTAAATAGTTAAAAATAGTTTAAATGGTTAAATAGTTAAAAATAGTTTAAATATTAAAATGGCCTATATAGAAGAATCATTTGGAAAATCCAAAATAATTTGAATATTTGAAAAGATAGATTTAAACGGTTTATTTCAAATTAATTTACTGGAAAATAATTTCAAAGCCAAACCAATTTAATTCCAACTTCCCAACTCAAATCAATTCCAATTTCCATTCAATCGATTCAATTTCAATTTTTATTCAAATCAATTTCAACTTCGATTTCGAATTAATTCAATTCCACTTTCATACCTAACTAAATCAATTTCAATTTATATCAACTTCAAGCTTGATTTTCAAAATATCGATTCAAAACATTTAAATCAAATTATCCTTCAATATTCAGTTTAAAATCCCAATCTTCAAATAAAAATCAATTTTGAGCTACATTTCAGAATATCGTTTTTATATCATTTTTACTTAGTAATATTCAAAGTTCAAAAGTAATTTGATTTCAATAAAGAAAATTTACTTAGTAATATTCAAAGTTCAAAAATAATTTGATTTCAATAAAATTTATTTTTATTTCTTTTTAATCAAATTCACTTAAATAAATTTCAATTTGAAATCTTTTAGAATCATTTCATTTGACCAATCCGATGTCCTCATATAATTTTCTACCATATAGCCAAGTGATCAGTTATTCAATTTAATTTTTTGGCTCGATATATATCATTTCAATCCAAATCACAATGTCATAGGTATATATCATTTCAACCTATTTCTTAATTTATTCAAAATAATTCAACTTATAGTTTATATACTGTACATAATTTACAGGGTAATAATAGGATATATATATATATATATATATATATATAATAAATAAACATCCAAGTCATCTAAAATATCAACCAATAGCATCCATCACAATCATCATCCAAATAGTAAATATAATTCACAGCAGTTACATAGTTATTAATATCGGGTGTTTCATTGGTAATTAAATTCCAATTCCAAACTTAATTGTCAATTTTAATTTTTTAACGGTTAATCCAATGAAAATCAAATTTATCAAACATTGACCAATAAATTCATATCACCCCATAAATTAAAATTTAACTAGCATGAAAATATTCTAGTATGTTGTGAGCGTTATAAAGCACTCATCTTTTATTTTATTTTTGTTGCCGAGAAGTTCCGTTTTGAAACTAAAACCGAAGGACGCCCAATTTTAGCACAAATTTCGACTGTCTACAAGTCCATCCAAACCAGTTTCATTGCGAAGCTCTCGTTATCACGATCACAACAAAAAATGTCTCGTCCTAATTGGACCTCGTATGCAGAAGTTATACCACTTTTAGTTCATCGATATAATTAAATTAATTTAAACACTAATAACATATATTTCATAAACCCATACCAAAAAGACAACTAGACCCAACCCACTAACATATACCTTCTTCCCCAAACGCTGTAGCATGTGCATGAGAATGAACAAACCCATCAAGCCATGCACGTTTTACTAGCGATATGGAGCTAGAGAACTCCGTTCGACGAACCGCTTTCGCCTGCAGCTCCCTCTCGACGAACTGCATCTCGACGTTCCAATGCCATCAAGCTCGGCCACACCCTAGGAATCGTAATAATTCCTTCCTCCTCCTTAGCCATGGCCAGGCCGCTAGGCGTCCATAATGTTATACCCCTATTAAGAATGCAATGAAAAAAGTTTCGGGTCATAATTCAATCGTATGGAGAAGATAGCTTTTTGAACCCAATTATTATATTGAATTTTCGATATTAAATTCAGAGCCTTTATATCCCGCACAACCAAACGATAACTCCAGATGCTATGAAATTTAAAATCCAATAATAATACACAATTACGGATCCAACAAAACTAGTTTCGCCGAAATCCGAGAATGTGCCTCGGATCGCTATTTTTAACATCTCGATTATAATATAAAATTTCCATTTTCTATTCTTTTTCACTTTATATCCAATTTTAAATATTAATAATCTATATTGTTCTTTAAATAAACTTTACATCAACTTCCAACATCATTTTCAATCATATTAAATTCATAATTCAATTATTTAAATAATTTCCAATATTAAATTTAAACAATTTAATTGTTCAATATTCAACAAATATCAATATTAGATTTTAAATGAATTTTAGTTATCAATCAGTTACTTCGTTTACATCTAACAAATTCAACATTTATTATTTAATCCATCTATTGATTGTAAACACATTCAATTCATAACATTACTTTTCAATGCTTGTTATTACTTAAATTTACGAAATTACTTTATTTCAGAATCTTATTCAATTTCATATTCAATAACTATATAAATAAATCAATAAAATTTTATTTTTAACCTTTTTTTAATAATTACATTGAATTTAATAATTTAAAATATTTAAAAATACGGGTTGTTACATCTAGAAAGTGTGGGTTAAGATGCACCAAACTCATTTCTATCACTTGAAAATAATTTGGCTGATGACTACAACATCATCGGCATTCATTTTCGAGTTTCTAAGTGAGGGATGCTACTATAGTAGCTTGTTACAGATTTTTTTTTTAGTAAAATGTATTTTGATTTAATTTTGAAAGTATGATTTGATAGACAAAGGTTGTGTGTGTGTGTGCATATATATTAGTTTAAAATGGTTTGAAATGAAACTCGGTGTTTAGTTTTAAAGTTTTCTTATTAATTTATTTCATGGCCACATGTAGCCTATGCATTAGGAAATATGGTATGTGCATCATGACATGATATGTTGTTTTGTAGTTTTCATTTGTTAAAATAAAATGGGATTTTCAACGATTTTGGATAGTTGGAAACTTCTGAATCGTTATAGAACTTGCAGTTAGGTATTTTTGAAAATATAGATGAGTATATAATACTTGAAATTGAAAAGGTTGTAAGTCAAAACAAGTTCAAATTGTCGATCATCCTTATTAAGTTAGATGAATTTAATGTTTTGTATATACTCTTAGGATGTAGTGGAGTATTATACGAGTATGCACTTAAGTTATAAAATGTTTAATAGCTTGAAGTTATGTTTTTTTTGAAATGATTCATAAATGATTTAGTATGGAGTGATATACTATTTTTGTAAAAAGAATGTGGTTTTAATAATATTGGTATAATTAGAAAACCAATAAGGTAAGTACGTAATTTGTACGTAGATAATTTTATTCGCAAGACTGTTCTTTATTCAATATTCGAGCACATGGTTTCGAGGTTATTTATACCGGTCCAAACAAGTATTTTCCAATCTATTCTTGATGGTGAACACTTGATATGTATTTTTGATATGATCTTAAATTTTTCTATCATAGTATATGGCTATTAAGGAGAATGGATATTTCTAATCAAGGAACCTGATCAGAGTGTGCATTAGAAAGGTCAAGTGATCTATACTAGTTTGGAAGTGAAATTATGTGATCGAGCAAGCGATCAAATTTGACGTTGCATACGGATGGTCCATCTACATTGTCGGGCTTTAGTATGTTTGCATACTATGTTATGTTGGCTTATGTGGAGTTTAGGTGATGACACTTCGACTTGTTATGAGGTAGCATGAATTGTCGACTAAGTAACAATCTGACGCTGTTGAGTGTAAGGCACGCTTAGTAGATTGTTTATCGTCTACGATAAGAGGATTTTTGAACATATGAAATCCATGAGTTATGTGTGCTAGTAAATTTTGAACACTGTTAAGTATTGCTATGCGATTGTTTCTTTTTGTTGCTTGTGTTGGAATTTCGAGGATGAAATATTTTAAGTGAGGGTGATTATAGCGACCTGGAATTTCGAACACTTCGTATTTGAATATCTGAATTCTTTAAATATTTGAATCATCGATTAAATGTTATTAAGTTGACTTAATAACGTTGTCAACCCGCTATTTAATATGGTAAACTTGTTTTGAAGCTTGTTTACAAAAGTAAATACTTCGAAGAAATATTGATAATGTGACCGAAAATCGGTTTATCTATTAACAACAATTTAATCAATATAAGTTGTTGGAACTCTTTTGTTCTAAGCTAATGAAAAAATGAACACATTGGGAACTAATTAACACATTTTGATTTATAAATCAAAGGGAAGGTTCCAGAAGCTTCCAAATGGATAAAAGATATTAATATGTTAGGGGTATTAAAGTATTTAGTTAAAATAACAAGATGTAAAAGAGAAGTGATGAGCATGTGGAAAGGTGAGCCTTCCATGACATCATGGGGGTAAGAACAAGCTTAGGCAACATCATATAAAGCTTACAAAAGGAGAGGCATATCCTTGAATTATAATTACAAATTTACAAAGCAAAAGCAAGCACTCTTTCATATCTTCCTCTTCACAAAATTCCTAAATAAAATAATTTCAAACCACATCCAAATCAGTCTAAATTTTTCCAAAAGCCTTAGGACAACATGACAACACCTTCCATCAAGTTAGACCTTGAATAGCCAAAGAAAATCTCACCCCATGAACATAGGCTGCGAGCTATTTGAGGATGTTTGGGGTTAAAGACAAGTGTAAGCAAGGTGAGGTAGGAAGCAAAAGTGGTTGTAAGGTAGGGGAAGGACGTGGTTGCTCAGATCACGCTTGATTTTTAGGTTTAAGGGTGAGCTAACTTATAATCTTGAATGAAAATATACTTTTATATTGTGATTGAATAATTCTTTTTCTTGGTTAAATATTAACATATCTTGTAATGTTGGTTTTGATTCTTGCTTTCAAAGTAAATGACATATGTAATCCATACGTATGGACTTCAATAGAATTGAATGGTCTTATATGACTTATAGGAATATCTTAAAAATAAAGCACATAGGTTGTGGATGAACTTTGGTTTAGATTGGACTCATATTTGAGAGAGCTCTTATACCAATAATCGCTATAGATGCACTTAGGAATTGTCCTGTATTCAGAAATTTCTATGGAACTTTATAGAGAGATCCTTAGGGATTTCTCACCACATTTGTAATGTTTTATATGTATGTTTTTTGTCTTAAAAATTTAGGGTGATAAAAAGTTGAGTAACATATCGAAAAGTGGTTAAACTTTCACTTGTGCAAACTGGCCTTATAACAACCCGTATTTTTTCGATAATTAAAACTATTAAATTAAATAAGATTTTGAAATTAAATATTGTGAGAAACTAAAATTTATGATTTGTAGATGGGAAATTATCAGAATATAATTTAATAAGATTGATTGAATGAAATTTGTAACTGTTTAATGCAATTTCAGTTAATGATAATAACGAAAATAAATGAGGATTAAATCAATGTTGTATAAAAAGAGAATTACATGTAATAAATTGAAATAGGTTAATATGGAATGGAAAAATATTTGGTAAGTAATTTATCAACCTTTGTTGTAAATAATAGGTTAATAGTGGTGAACTATTAATGGATAACAATTTGATTTATTATTATTTTATTATTTAATTCGTTTGAATTTGATAGTAAGAAAATTGAAATTAATGTAATTAAATATTGCTGTTAATATGAATCAAGATGATAATATAAATGTAATAAAATCTAAACCAGTATTAATTATATCCATAAGGTGATAGCTAATTTAATAAAAAGAGTGGAAATCAAAATAAAAGAATTATTTGGATTTAAAATATAATTAACTAGGATTTTATTACAGTGTAATTG
This sequence comes from Allium cepa, assembly GCA_030765085.1. Classification (NCBI taxonomy): domain Eukaryota; kingdom Viridiplantae; phylum Streptophyta; class Magnoliopsida; order Asparagales; family Amaryllidaceae; genus Allium; species Allium cepa. The sequence continues at coordinate 534,469,026 of CM060942.1, forward strand.
AAAGTTGAATTTAACGAAATATTTTAATAGTAATTTTAACATAGAAATTTATTTTGGTAGATTATTAATTTTTATGTAATCTAGAATGATGAAACTGTTAACCACTTAAATTTGAATTTAAAAGTGATTTAATCAATTTAATAATAATTTATTAATTAATGTGAAATTAGCCATTTTGCTCATTGTCCCGTATTTCGACGAAATCAGTTTCATTGGATCCATAACAGTGAATTATTATAGGATTTTAAGTTTCGTAGCGTTCAAACTTGTCATTTGGCTGTGCGAGCTTGAAACGTGTAGAAATTGATTTATCGAATTTAAATGAATATAATCTGATTTTTATAGCCAACTTCTGTATACAATGGAATTTGGGTTTGATACTAGTTCCACTGAGTTTATAAATATTGTAAACATATATTTCAATATATTGAATATCTACATTCGTTTCGAAAACGAAAAGGACTTTTACGGGTCGTTGGATCCAATTCGATTTATCCATTAGTTTTTTCCATCTTTGTCTACATAAATAGATTTTTTTTTCTCCTAATCCTAGTAGCTCTTCATTATATTTCTATACGTACTATCATCTTCAATCTTTCTCTTTTTTCCTTCCCAATAGCTGCAAATCTAAAATCCAAATTTCCAATTCAAAATCAAATCAAATTCAAACTCCTCAAAACCATATCAAATTATATGTCATTGAAAAGCTCTCACGAGCGCAATCTACTGCCGTAATTCGTTTTTGCCTTTGTTTTGGATTTTAAAGGTTTGGAAAAGACTTTTAAATTAAATATTTGGTTTCATTCTTTTTACTAGTATTTGATAACTCTTATTAGAGTGTTTTAAAAGTTGTTTGATATTTTTATAAATTTTTAAGAATTATCTATGAATTTTAAAAGTTGAAGGATTTATTTAAAATATATAGAAAACATGGTTTTTTCTAATTTTAAAGTAAATTATAAAATGATTATTTTTGAGTAATATTTTGGTAAATATTTAGAACCTATTATAAGTATTTTAAGATTATTTTTAAGTATATATAGTTTTTAAAAAATGCGTCGACTATTTAGTTAAAGTATAAATATCTTATGTGATAAAATACCTTTTAAATTGTTTTCTCTTAGTTTTGCAAATAAATTACTATGCTTATATATATCATTTCTAAATAGGTGTCAAATTATAAAAAAGGATTTAAAAGGGTTATGAATTTCTTAATAACTAAATCATGTTTTATTATTATTTATTATTTGAAAAGTAATTAATTATGCATAACACTAAAAGTCGATGAAGTAGGCTTATCTATTTATGAGAGTTAAGATTGATGTTTGAGTAAGGACAGAAGCAATAATGCTCTAACCTACCGGCTTTCCACTTGACCGAGAAATAGTTAAGTCGGGAATGTCGGAAACGTGTTAATCGTGTTGGTTTCTTACTAGTTTATGAAAATAATATACTTAACACTAAAAGCCAGCGAGGTTGACTTATATATATATGTGAGAATCAAGAATGAAGTGTCTAGATAAGGCTTTGGTATACAACTACTGCTCCACCTTATATGGCTTCACTCTTGAATGATAGATAGTATAAGTTGGAATGTCAGAAACGTGTTAAGTACACAAATTTTGATTTCGATAAACGATCATTTTTAAATTGGATAGTTCATCGAACTTAACCAAATATCAGCTTAAATCTTTAAAAAATTATTCTTAAAGATAATGTAAGTATGGAACGGTTTTGACTTTGTTATGACAATGTGTTAAAAACATTCGTCTTTAACCCTTTTTTATTATACTTATAAATGTAAATAGAATTTTAAAAGAATGTTGTAAGGATAAACATAAGTGAAATGGTTTGGGATTTGTAGTGACAATGTTTGAGTAACGTTAGTCTTCAACCTTTTTTAAATGGATTTACGAAAGTACTTATATTTTTAAAGGGATATTTTGAACGAAAATTATAACCATGAAATCTTTTGGAAAAGGATAGAAAATGCTAAGGTTTAAAGTAAGAAATCTTGATAATGACCTGTGAATATACATATACCAATTAACATAAGTATATGATTACTTTTTTAAATCTTGAAAGAGTACAAATTAATAGTAGTGATTGATAAATGAAGTTTTATTAGATAAAGGGAAGTTTTACTAATAAAAGATGTTTTAATTAATAAAATGTATTAATCAAATAACAGTATTAATTAGTGGTTTCTTATGTGATTTGATCGTGCTTTATGTATTTATTCGTTGTGATAAGTATATGAGGCTTTGATTTCCAACTATGATCATCCACCTTGTACTAGATAGTTGATTAGTCGACTATCGAAATTGACCAAAATTACTTAGGAAATAACCAGAAGAAACACGAGATCTATATGGTATGGTTATATTTGAAGATGTTATGCTATACGTTAAAATCGTCTTGCTCTTCTAGGACAAAGGGTAAGGAAATCCATCTAGATAGATTATAATCTCCAACCTTATGTATTAACTATTTATTTCTGACATGGTTAAGTTAACCGAAAATTCATTGATTTGTTTTGAAGCGTCCAGTAAGTGTGGTAGTGTACTTATATGAGATGACGCAAAACCATAACCATTTCAAAACCATGTACACGATCTATGTTCTGGAAGCGGTTGTGAAGTGGAGTGTTATAGAGTTGAACTATCTATCCTAGGGTTAAGTCTAAGGGAGAGGTCAGCATAAACATTTCAAACAATGTTATCATATGGGACTATCTATCTTGAGGAGTATTCCAAAAGATAGACGACGTTAGCATTTTTTGGACGACTTAAGCGGGAATCTATGTGGAGATTCAAGATCTATCCGAGATCCCCTAATCCATGTATTGATTAGTCATCTGTTCGAGATGATGGAATATATTTGGGGTGTTGGAGTAATGAAGACTCATGTGAAGGATGCCGAACATAGCCTTGACATTGGAAATGATTAAAATTAGAGTAGCATGCACAATCTTGGGTTTAGCTTACCCACGAGGGTATATCAACTCCAGATTTAAAATTTGCTTGTTGATATATTACTACCGAGAGTTGTTTATACTTGGTGCTATATAGCTCATCGTTGGGCCAGTTTTATTTACCTTATAGTATATTCTATCTAGAGATATACGATGCTCGAAAGAAAGTTTCTGATCCTTATCATGGATTTCGAATTATGTTAGACCGAAAAGATCTCCATGGAAAAATCCATACACGAACGCACCTTAGCAGTATTGATTGTGTACCTCTTATTGCTGTGTCATACGCAATAGCTATTTGCTGATTTATGTTCTATACCATAGACATTATCTATTATATCGGGATATGTACTTCATAGATGGTTCGCTTATTTTAAGGGATAACCTTTATGCTATTCCATGAAGTCTCAAAAAGTGTTGTTATATGTCATACATACTTCTTGAGTTTCTCATGCTGGTTTACCCGATTGATCCAGGTGTTATTTTCTTCTAATGATTGGGTCAGTTACAAGTATATTTCCAGATTTATCTATGGATCCTTTGTAGTTATGGAGAGGAGCCGGATGATTACCTACCATAGTATTCTTATTTCTGTTGCATTACAGTATTGTATATATCAACATATGTGAGGACATGCTGTTATAACTATCCAGGCTAATGATAGCACTTATTATTGTAACTCTAAAATGCAATGTATCTTTGTCTAGCAGCTTGTACTATCTTTTGATATTATATATTTTTTAAACTAAAAACTAGTTTGCCATTTATGACGCCATGCCAAACCAAAATTTGATCTAACATCAACGATATCATGATGATGTCATTAAACCGAAGATCGGCTCAAGAATTAATACACAATGATGTTGTTCGAAATAGTTCTGTAAATGCCTATGGACCTTCGGTAGGGTGAAGTCGTTGAAATGTTTGAATCGGGTCCAAAGGAAAAATAGGTAAGTTGCTAAATTGTGCAACAGTCCACCATTTATTTGTTTAAGGATTAAATAGATGATTTAGATAAGTCACTGTTCTTTGTTCATTGACACATTAGGCATTATGCAAGATAATCCTTGATTTAGATAAGGGTTCAAAGGACATTGTTATACGTATGAATCTAATTCAAAAATTTATCATAAACACATCCATAGTTCGATAACATTTATATATGCATAATTCATGAGAAATAGGCTATGCAAAATTGTTTAAGTCCTTATTCTCAATAGTTTTGAAAGTTATGAAGACTTCTATGTTTTTCTCTAAATCAATTTAGGGTTACAGTTCTTTGATTTTGAGAAGGAGAGAAAGAAATGATCCGTCCCTCTTTTGTTGCCTTAGGGTCTGTATTTATAGTGGTGGCAGCAGGCGAAATGGCTGCCTCGTGTCCTTCAACATTATTGATATTCAACATTATTTGTTGATATTGATGATATTTGGCATCTCTTTAAAAATTGATGAATTGTGGCACCTCTCTGAAAATTAATGTTTTATGGCAACCTTCTATTCATTGTTGCTATGTGGCAGCCTCCCATGTCTCTAGAAGTTTGAAATCCTTCATAACTATTGATGATATACGACATATATCATATCATGGTTATTTGACGTTAACCACACCTTTTAAAGTTTGGCATCCTTCCTTTACTTTATGCTTTACAACATTAAGTTGTAGAGCTTGATATCACCTGAATTGCTTGAGATCTGATATCCTCTTATTGTTAGGACCTTGTTACTTCTTTATGTTGTCGTTTGACATCATTTGTTATCTCCTTTTATATGTCAGATATCTTCTTGCTACCTTGCCTTATTGTTAATGTTCGGCAATAGTTCATCCCGACATTCTTATTGTTGAAGCCTATTGTTCTTTAGAGATTTAACACTCACTTTCATTAGATTTTCGACATCATTCTCTCTTTATGAAAGCTTGATAGCATTCACATTTTTTGTAGTTCGACCTCATTCTGCACTTGTGATATGTTTGGCATCTTTAGGACACGATATCTCTTCTTCTTTATACATTCCACAACTTCTAAGGTTGTTATCATTTGACATTTCTATAGCTTCAAAACATTGTTTTGGTACCTTTCTCATTATTGAGGTTTAACAACCTCCTTACTATGTTTATGTGTGATATTTTTCTGGGTTGGCCAATCGTTTTGAATTCGATTCTCTTAGAAATTCTACACCTTTATATAGAAGTCTGACATCTTTTTTAGAGTCACTTAAAGTTTATATCCTTTCTTGTCTTTAATTTTGTCATTCTTTGTGGCACGACATCCTCTGGTTGAAGTAACATTATCTTCCCTTGCTTCCATGTTTATTCTTCTTATAAAATATATGGAGAACAATGTTATCGTTCCATTGTGAGGTTATGATGGTGTGTTCTCCTTTTCCTCGCTATATTTCATTTTTCTTTATTTTACCCCTACAATTCGTTTTTTTTTATATTTGAGTGCTCAGCACATGAGTGTCATGGATGTACTGGTGTTGAGATTTGAGGATCGAAAAGTCGAGCCGTTACAAAATGACATATGGTCGTTGTTTGAATGATCTTCACCCGAAAATATAATGAATGTTCATTGCCTATGAATGAACGGGAAAAATTGGTTTTTATATAGAGACCCCTATTTTGTGAGTTTACCATGGATAAAGGTGGAATTACCTTCGATGATATCTTACTGGTATGATAGTGTAATATACATGAAGGTATTTTCTCACTCAAAAAATTATGCTTGATCTCCTTTATATTTTCATATATATGATAGGTTTCTAGGAATTAGGGGACACTGGAAGTGAAATGGAGCAATGGAGAGGTTGGAGTTCCCTAATTATTTGCTTATTTTCTATTCGTTATTTACATTTAGTACACATGATTTGTAGAACTACGAATTCTGATGTATCGTTTGGAATATAATGACACCTATGGTTATTAATGGTTTACTCCAAATATCTATTTTATAAGTACTATTATATTGTATTCCTTTCGTTGCAAGTTCAGAAAGTGTAGTTAAAGTAGACCGCTCAATGTACTGTTTATTTTCAATTTTTACCCCAACGATTCACCATATATGGTCCTTGGGATTTGTGCGTCGATTTAGACATCGAATAAAAATTAACCCATAGTAATATAAATAGCCCATTTTGAATTAAAAAGGATTTCTATAAAGGGTGAAAAAGTTAACTCTTAGAGATGGACATATTAGACCCTGAAACATCTTTTGTTGATTCTGAAATATAGTTTAGAAGTGCTTTGAATATATCAATTAATCTGTTTGGGACTTCAGGTTTCGAGTTATATATTGGGAGTCAATTTATAAGCGACTCAAAAAGTTAACTTTTGCATATGGACGAATTGGACCTTGGGATTTAATTCATTGCGTCCGGAATGCCTTTTCATGGAAAAAATGTAGGAGGTCAATATTTGGAGAAAAGCATTTTTGGGTTTGTTTGCATATGTGAAGACTCAATAAAAATGTTTGTCTCAAGTAAGAGAGCAAAACCTTTACCTCTTCATTCGCATTCATTTATGCTTTATCCCTCTTTCTCTCATCTTTTAAACCATATATTTAGTAACTCTCAATGAATAAATTTCTTAAAGTCAAATAAAAAACACCTAAATTCAAATATGAGGGTTCTCTACAAACGGAATACATCTTGAAGAGATTGGAAGATTTTGGATTTCGGGCATGAAAAGAAAGAAGCTTTACGACCGATTCTCATGCAAGATGAGAGCTCTTGCTTGCTTGGTTGAGTTGATCTTCTCTCTACTTGTAACACTGCATAAATTTTGATAACAAAATAATTAAATGTACTTGGTAAAATTGTAGTTTTACTAAAAGAACAAGATTATTTTTTTTGGAAATGATTAAACTAAACGATGAAACTTGCACCATTGCGTAAAACATATTTTTCTCGTCATGTTCCACTATATGAATGTCCCCATCTGAAACATGGGTTAAGAATTATACGTAAATGCATAGTATTTCCACAAGTAGGGCCGGTTAGGTCCGACGGTCCATTAGTACCAAATAAGGTAGTAATATCCCTTCTGAACTCAGAAAGAAATATACACACGTTGCTTGATCTTCCTCATCTCTTCAAAACAAAGGAACCATAAACATAATTCTTCCATCTAAAATTACTCAATTAAATCTCTGTCAACTTCAACATAAATTAGGTTTAAAGATATTGGGACGAAGAGGTCAATAAGAGAATACTAAAATCAAGGCATTTTGTCGACTTTGAAGTTTAGAGCAACTCTGAATGGCGAAGAAGGAGAGGAATTCCAATTAATTATGGGCTAGCTTAGTAAATATTGAGTGGGAATTTATTTACTTTGCTATATACTATCACATATGATTTTAATTTACCTTTATAGGCTATGCTGAGTACATGGCCAAAGTTGATATGAATAAATGATGGATATATGTTGAATTAAAATACTGGCATTTATAAAATAGGATTTTGAATTAAAATATTAACATTGAATAAAATACATTTTGTATTATATTTCATCAAATATTGATGAAAAATAGGATTTCGAGAATAACCATCCCAATTATTATGAATGTCCACCTTTCTTTCCTAAATAAATTTGCGGGATCGAAAAGTGCCACCTTGAGTACCCAACTAAAAATAGGGTGGGTTGGGATGAGCCTTCCTATATCCCTAGCCTACAAAAGTAGGCTTAAAAAAAATTAAACTTTATTATTTTAATTGTAAATTTAAAAATATTCTATTTAAACATGTACATGATTATCTTGAATTATATTTTTTTATCATTATATACAAAATTAGAATAATCAATAATAATGCATAAAACTGAATATTAATATTTCACCTCAATGTGTATTTTTATAATACTGAGATGTGTATTTTTCGATCCAATGATTCAACTTTTCATACTTGTATCCAATCTTAACTTTTATTCAAACATTTATTCATTTAAATGAAGTTCTCTAGGAAAATATTAAAATCTTAAAACGAAATCACTTTTAAATTATTTTTATCCCATTAGTTCACTGTTTTATATTTTGAAATTATAGAACAACATGTCATATAAAAAAATAGAAAACTTGGATAAAATTAATTTTTAGATTTACATTTTGTAATTTTACGCATATAATTCTTTATTTATAAATGAAAATATTTGTTAGGTAACTGATAAATGAAAAATGTTTATTGGGAATCATTTATGGTAAACAGCTAGTTTAAAACACGTGCTTCATCTTCATTAAGTACAACTAATCTTTGCCTAACACTGAATTCTCTTACTACCACCTCCCATTCATTTGTTTTCCCGCTATTCTCAGCTCTCCCCAAAATCATCTCCATCTCTCAAACCCAAAAACTCAAATTACTGGCTATCTCATAATCTCGAAGATGAAAATTCGGTCGAATCACAAAAATGAGATGAAGTTAGCTCCAAAAATGAAATTGGTTCGGAGAAAAATGGCCATCAACTACTCCAAAATTAGGGTGTGCTTCGTGAAGCTGTCATTTCCCTTAGTCCTTGTCCGAGCAACTCTTCTTCCTGGTTTCAACATGGTTTTTCAGTGCCGATCGACCCCAAATCGGTCCTCTTCATCCTACTTGTCTTAACTTTGATTTGGATGACAAAGAGGCAATAGAGACATTGGAGTTCCTTAGTTATTTGCTTATATTTCCATTTTTTCTATATACAATAGGTTGACAAGAATTAAGGGACACTTGACATGAAATGAAGCAATAGAGACGTTGGAGTTCCTCAATTATTTGCTTATTTTTTATTTGTTATTTACTATTTAGTACTTATGATGTGTAGAACTACGAATTCTGAAGTATTGTTTGGAATGTAATGTCATTACACTAATGATTATTTATGGTTTACTCCAAATATCCATTTTATAGGTTTAATTACATTTTATTACTTTTGCTATAAGTTCAGAAAGTGTAGTTAAAGTAGATGACTCAGTGTACTGTTTATTTTAAACTTTAACCCCAATGATCCACCATTTACGGTCCCTGGGTTTTGTGCATCGATTTAGACGTAGAATAAAAATTAGTGAAATTAAGGACACATCCCTAAATATACACAAAACATCCTCCTCAATATATATATATATGTATATATATATATATATATATATTACATCTCTATTTTCAAATAGTACAATTTTCTTCCCTACAATACCCTTCTTCTTTATTGGAGCAACGTTATATATGGATGCTATTCTCACATCCATAACTAGAATTTGCACTCCATTAATTGTCAATCATTAAAACGCAATAACTTTTGTAAAAACGATGGATTAACAAACAAATTTCACCATTAAATCACAAATTTAATTTTCTTTCTAGTGAGTGGTATTGTACATATGTAAAAACAATGGCAGTACAAACTATTCATAATAATTGTCGAAATGTCTATAATTATACGCAATAATTGCTAAAATGTCTGCAATTATATAGTATGATTGCAAGCAATTCAGCAACTATATGCAATTGGTGCAGAAATATCTGCAATTATACACAATAATTGCAGAAAAGTATGCAATTATATGCAATAGTTGCGGACAATTCAGCAACTATATGCTATTGGTGCAGAAATGTCTGCAATTATACGCAATAATTGTAGAAAAGTCTACAATTATATGCAATAGTTGCGGACAATTCAACAACTATATGGAATTATTGCAGACATGTCTGTAATTATACGCAATGGTTGCAGAAATGTCTGCAATTATATGCAATAGTTCAGACAATTCAGCAACTATATGCAACTGTTGCAGACATGTGTTGTGACTTTTCTATTGATTAGAAAAGCATAAATTTTAATTAATTCTGCAAGTGCACAGGTGTGTAGTATGCAGGTCGAACACAGAGAATTGTATTCTAAAATAATTGAAATCCATAGTTAAATCTTAGGCATGTTAAACGAATTCGACGGTGAATTTGAACAGGAAATAAAAACAATAATATACTCCGAATCGATTCCGAAACTAATCGAAATTGCAACCAAAATATAAAAAGAAATTGAAATTGCGGAAAAGAAAATAACAGAGCAAACAACTGAAATATTTATTAACTAACTGAAAAGAGTGCAAAAAATCACTAAGAACAAGAATAAATAAATTGCTAAATCTAATCAACAATCCTACGTATTCTGTTCGAAAATAAAAACATTGCTGAATTTAAAATTAAACTTAAAGAAGAGTGATGGGGTAAGAGATGATTTTTCATCTGCATTGCTCTCTCTATTTAAAGACTTCAGCCTCCAAAAATAATCCTACTATTTAGGTCCATGTGCTTGATATTTGAAGAATAATAAGGCCACCCCACTTTGAATTGGTCTTTGCTTTGTTATTTGATTAAAAAGTGGCCTTGCTTTGAGAGATTTTTAGGCTAAACTTTGAAAGTGTATTTTCAATATTTGCAATTGATTTCTTGCATGAATAGCACACATGTTGGTGACGTGAGATGCATTTCTTCATGAACGATATGTACTTTCTCTTCGAATTATTCGGTACTCAAAATTTTGCACTCTTTTCTTGTGTGTCATTTGAACCATTGTACGGCACAGCAGATTAATTTCAACGTTGCACTTCGGATCTATAATCTGCAAAACCACAACAAAATATCCGTATAATACCACTTTATTAAAATAAAAATATAAAAAACAAACGATTTAAAATGCAGAAAAATACGTTCATCAAATACCCCCATACTTGAACTTCATTCGTCCTTGAATAAACGAGAAAATAAAAACTAACTAAATCCTTTTTCGTAGGAAAAACGATTGCATTAAGCGTATGTAACAAACCGTTAAACCTCTAGGTATCCCTAGAAGGACGAGTGGTGTCTCGTGAGGGTTTTCAGCAGATACTACCCATAAAATCCAAATGCAGTATGTGATGATTCTAATGTACTACATAAATGAAATTTTTTAAACAAATGGAGACTCGATTTACTTCAGAATAGCTGCAACAAAATAATGTATATCAGTTTTAGTCAACTTCTTCAAATTTTTGGTTCCTCACTAATCACAAATTTCAATATAACTCAAGTTTTCATACATTAGATTCTAGTTTTGCTAGTTGTTTCGGTCGATAGCATAGTGCAGCCATGAAATAAATTCTTCACTGTTAATCACAGTAGTTTTTTTTCAAAATGGTATTTTTCATTTCCATTTGTATAACAAGCCAAATCAATAAAGTCAAGAAGTGTTGGTTTCAAAGCTTAGTCTCTCTTTACTAATTTTTTTTATTTATTTATTTTTTATACACCTAACTTTTGGACGAAGGTATACCACACATTCACTGCCTCGCGGGCTTACGTGAGAGTTGTGACAGAGCTTGGCGGATTATGCAAACCGACGCTGACTATGTCAGAAAAGGTCGGTAATCCTTAGGTGATTGTTTGTTTAATTTATTTATACACCTAACTCATAATGCTGAGGCCAGATATACCATCCATGCACTGTCTTGCGGGCTTATGTGAGAAGAGTACAGAGCGGGCGAGTGCACACACTTTCATAAGTATGTGCACCTATTGACTCTAGGTGTTTCTTATTAGATTTTTTTTGAAATTAACTAAAGAGAGTTATGAAAACCAACTTAGCACCACTTAACTTTTATGATTTGAAATGTCAACGCATGTACTTTAAATCTGCCCTTTTTTTAAACAAAGACTACAGTTTAGAAAGGATTTCATAACCATCACCTACGAATCCCCCGATATAATAACCTCACTATTATCGCTTGTAATTCAACTTTTCATTATATTTTACATTTAAAATTAGTGATTCATAAAAAAATTCATCAATTGACTTCAACTGTTTACCTACTTTGTCTTAACTAATTAAAAATAAATCAAAGTCTTAAAAAAAATGGAAAATGAGATGAAGCTTGAAAAATGAAAAAAATTGAAAACGAATAATGAGATGATTTTTTTAAATGATGCCACACTGTGAAATATGAACAAACATTATGAGATATGCGTCTACCCACACTAGAATCAGACAGTGTCCCAACTGTCGAACAGAATGCAAATGCAAAATAGAAAAATAAAATAAAAAATATTCAAACTGATATGTACAGGATAGTGAGTGGCTTATGCTGAGTAGCTAGGTTCATGGAGATCCATGAACTCGTCGTCCTCGTGTTGTTCAAACTCTAGAAATGGCTTCAAGCATTGTCCATTGACCTTTGAAATGGAACTGTCCCTAGGATTTTCAATTTCAACTGCACCACAAGGGTATACTGTTTTCACAATATATGGACCTGTCCAATGGGTTCTCAATTTACCCGGAAATAAATGAAGTCTGGAATTATATAAGAGCTTTCTGACCTACTTCGAATGCCTTACGAAGTATGGATTTATCATGATAAAATTTAGCTTTCTCTTTATAAATCTTTGCATTTTCATATGCTTCATTTCTTAGTTCTTCTAATTCTGACAATTGTAATTTATGATGCGATCCGGCATTTTCTATGTCAAAATTAAGGTATTTGATTGCCCAATGTGCGCGGTGCTCGAGCTCAACGGGTAAATGGCATGCTTTTCCAAAGACTAACCGGTATGGTGACATTCCTAGATCTGTTTTATAAACCGTGCGAAATGCCCAAAGGGCGTCTATCAATTTAGATGACCAATATTTTCCGTTGGAGTTAACCGTCTTTTCAAGAATTTGTTTAAATTGTCTATTGGAGATCTCGACTTGACCGTTGGTCTATGGATGATATAGAGTAGATAGTTTATGAGTGATAGAGTATTTTTTAAGAAGAGATTCAAAAGCACGATTACAAAAATGAGAATCGTTATCACTTATAATGGCTCGAGGTGTGCCAAAACGAGAAAATATGTTTTCTTTCAAAAATTTGACAACTTTATTGTCATTCGTTCTGGTGGGAATGGCCTCAAACCATTTAGACATGTAATCTACTGCAAGTAAGATGTAGAGATTTCCAAAAGAATTAGGAAAAGAACCCATGAAATCGATGCCCGAAACATCAAAAATTTCAATGATAAGGATTGGGTTTAGAGGCATCATGTTACGTTTGGAAATACGACCTCTTTGTTGACATCTAGCGCATTTGGAGCAAAATTCATAGGCATCACGAAAAAGAGAAGGCCAATAAAAACCGCACTGTAACACCTTGGCAGCAGTTTTCTTTGCACCAAAATGTCCCCCACATGCTTGATTATGTGAAAAAGAGAGGATGCTATGGAATTCATGTTTAGGACACATCTAAGTATGATTTGATCGGTGCAATATTTGAAGAGATAAGGATCATCCCATTAAAAGTTTCGAATATTGGAGAGAAATTTTTGTTTATCTTGTTTTAACCAATGGGAAGGTGTTTCATTTGTGACAAGATAATTTACGACGTCCACGTACCATGGTGTACTGGAGAAGGAAAGAATTTGTTCATCGGGAAAATGATCGTCGATTTGAGAGTTATCGATGTTTTCATGAACAATACGAGGAAGATGATCAGCTACGACATTTTCAGAACCCTTTTTATCCCGTATTTCTAGGTCAAACTCTTGAAGAAGGAGAATCCAACGGATTAAGCGGGGTTTGGCATCCTTTTTCGTGAGTAAATACCGCAATGCGGCATGATCGGTGTAAACTATGACCTTAGAACCTATGAGATATGATCTAAACTTATCGAGGGGGAAGATAACTGCTAAAAACTCTTTTTATGTAGTTGAGTAATTTAATTGAGCTTCGTTAAGAGTTTTGCTAGCATAATAGATGACTTGAGGAAGTTTATCGATTCGTTGACCCAAGATGGCTCCAATGGCATAATCAGAAGCGTCACACATTAATTCGAAAGGCAAAGTCCAATTTGAAGGTTGGATGATAGGTGCAGTGGTCAAGATCAATTTAAGGGTTTCAAAAGATGTTTTACATTCATTGGAAAATTCAAATTTAACGTCTTTAGCCAGAAGATTCAAAAAAGGTTTTGAAATTTTTGAAAAATCTTTAATGAACCTCCTACAAAATCCTGCATGGTCGAGAAATTAGCGATTGTCCTTTACGGACCTTGGAGGAGGAAGGCCAACATTAAGATCAACTTTAGATTTGTCAACTTCTAGGCCATTTTTAGAGACAACATAACCTAAGACTATTCCTCGCTTAACGATAAAATGACATTTTTCCCAATTAAGAACAAGAGATTTCTCCTTACATCGCTTTAAGACACGTTCTAAACGAAGGAGACATTGATCAAAAGATGACCCATAGATTGAAATCATCCATGAATATTTCTAAGAAATCATCCACTATATCAGAAAATACACTCATCATACATCTCTGAAAGGTAGCGGGAGCATTACAAGACCGAATGGCATGCGACGATAAGCGAAAGTTCCGAAGGGACATGTGAACGTCATTTTGTGTTGGTCCTCTAGCGCAATGGGAATTTGATTATAACCGGAGTAACCATCAAGAAAACAATAATATTCATGACCGGCTAAGCGATCGAGCATTTGACCAATGAAAGGGAGGAGAAAATGATCTCTTCTTGTTGCTGCATTGAGTTTTCGATAGTCGATGCAAACGCGCCATTTTGTTTTGACTTTTGTCCGAACAAGTTCGTTATTCTCATTTTTTTGTCACGGTGATTCCAGACTTCTTAGGCACAACTTGTACCGGACTTACACAAGTACTATCAGAGATAGGGTAGATAATGTTATTGTCTAAACATTAGATAATTTCTTCCTTTACCACTACTCTCATATTAGGGTTTAATCGCCTTTGAGCTTCGCGAGTGGGTTTAGCCTCGTCGACTAAATGTATTCGATGTTCAATGATTGATGGGCTTATTCCCTTAATGTCAGCGATTACCCATCCTATTGCCTCTTTATTTTCCCTTAAAGTTTTCAAAAGTTGTTCTTCTTGGACCTCAATGAGATCGGATGCCAAGATTACAGGAAAATCTTTCGAAGAATCTAAGTATGCATACTTAAGATAGTTTGGAAGAGGTTTGAGGTCTAATTTAGGGCGTACTTCTTTTGAGGCTTCAGTAGACATCAAATGATTGAATTCTAGTGAATTATGAGAAGAGCAGAGCATATCATTTTATTCATAAATGTATTCATCTTCATGGAAATTGAAATTAAAATGATCTAGGCACGTGTTAAGAGACTCCGTAATATCACTAAAATCATTTTCTACAATTGTTTGGATCATGTCAACTTCTTCTGTTTCAAGATCCCTTGGTTGTCTGTTAAGATTGAAAATACTTAGTTCAATGGTTAGGTGCCCAAAGGAAAGTCGGAGTTGACCATTCCTATAATTTATGATAGCATTTGATGTTGCTAAAAATGGACGACCTAATATCAAAGGAATCTGACCATTGGGATTTGAGACAGGTGCAGTCTCTAGGACTATGAAATGACTGGGAAATAGAATTGCTCGATTTGTATCAAAACATCTTCAACTGTGCCCAATGGTTTTTTTTACAGATCGATCAGCTAGTTGAATTGTGATGTTTGTAGGTTTTAATTCCCCTAGTCCAAGTTGACAGCACACAATATAAGCAAAAGATTCACACTTGCTCCAAGATCGAGTAAGGCATGACTAATGTGAGTGCTACCGATTTTACAACCGATTGTAGGACAACCGGGTCCTTATACTTGATTGGGGAGGGATTTGAAAGAATAGAGCTCGTGTTTGCAGTTAGAAATGCAGTCTTAGGAGCGTTAGTCACACGTTTTTGAGTGCATAGCTCTTTCAGACATGTGGCATATTGAGGAATTTGCTCGATGGTATCAAGAAGTGGAATATTGATTTGAACTTGTTTAAAGATTTCAAGAATTTGGTCAAAATTAGCGGGCTTCTTCTTTTTGTTGAGTCTATAGGGAAATGGAACAATGGGTTTATAGACTCGTTCAGATGTTTTTTCATTCGAAGAAGAAGGTGTTATATTAGAGGGTGAAGATAAGGGGCTAGAATGTTGGGGTTGCCAACATCAGAAGGTGAAGAGTGGTCGGGATTGCCAACCTTAGATGAAGAATTAGAGTCGTTATGATTGACAACCGTGGTTGTCAACTGAGTTTCAGAATTTGAAACATGGGATGATTTAAGAAGGATGTCGGGGTTGCCAACATGGTTGTCCACTTTCTTTCCAGACCTTAATGTGGTGACAGCATTAACCGGATTTACATTTTCGTCCTCACAAAGATACTCCTCGAGAGTTATACTTTGGATTCACTTCGGTTTGACTACGCAATTTACCTTTCGCATTGATTTTCATGATATCCTTCATTATTATCAATATTTGTTCATTTTGTTTGGTGATTTTCTCAATTCTTGCATCTTGGTTAGTGATTTGTTCATTTTGTTTAGAGAGTTGTTTTTCCAATCGAGCAATTTCTTGTGAAGGCTGAGAAGGTTGGGTTGACAGATTGAAATTAGGATGCCTGTATGGTTGGTTCGAAGGTTTTGTTTAAGGAGTTGGTTGTGAATTTGAGCATTAGATGTTGGGGATCGATAATTCGGATTTGGTATCATCGGATACATATGCGATGGATTAGCCACATTGTCACGATTCGACCACGAAAAATTTGGATGATGCTTCCAGTTAGGGTTGTATGTGGACGAATAAGGACTGTTTTGAGCTATATCATTGATTTGGTCTTGTGTGTAGTAATGAGGTAGTCCTTCTCCCTCTTGAGGAATTTGGGCATCTATAAGAAGATGTGATGGGTCAATGGCATGTACTCCTCTGTTTGGAGTACGAATTGGAACACGAATTGTTTCCCATTGCATATTCTTTTCCGAATACTCTTCTAAAAATTCCCAAGCTTCCACGTTTGTTTTTGCCATGAATTCTCCTCTGCACATTGATTCAAATTGGAATCTTGTTTGATAGTTAAGCCTTCATAAACGATTTGGCACAAAACGCGATTAGGGATTGCATGACATGGACAACTATATAACAATTGATTGAACCTTTCAAAATATTTTGAAACAGTTTCTCCTTCATTCTGAGAGAATTGGTTGATTTCAGTTCGAATTTTAAGAGTTTTGTGCAAAGGAAAAAACTTTTTCAAAAATATAGTAACGAAATTGTCCCAACTTTTAATTGAATTTTTAGGAAGAGAATTAGGCAATCTTTTCGTACTTTCTAGAAGTGCAAATGGGATAAGCCTTAGCTTGATGGATTCATTAGAAAGTGTTTGCATTTTAGTTGTAGAAGCATATAACTCAAATTCACTAAGAAATTCACATGCATTTTCAGGCCCAGTGAATTTTGGTAACCCTTGGATAAAAGAATGTTTTAGCTCAAAATTATTTCCTTCGGTAGGTGGAAATGAAATAACCGAAGGTTGAACAGTCCTAGTTGAATAGCATCGGTCTCTAAGGGATAATGGTCGGTTCTTATGAAATTCTTGATCTCCAACATGTGATTTAGGCGACGATTTTGGTGAACTGTGATGTGAACCGTGTTGTGAACCGTGATTGCTCATATTTGTTTGATATTAAATTTCCGTTAATTTGTTTAATGAGATATTTTGGCTTTCTAAACAGTTAAAATTATTTCTTGTCCAAACGTGCATAAACAAATCAAGGTGTAATAGCCAAAAGTAAATTTAAATGGCTTTCAGTTGGGCACCTATAGAGTTGAAAATTACTCATAGAGGGGTATTGCAGTCCGTCCAATTCAACTGAGTAGCGCTAGCGGATCAAACTCCAAAGTTTGCAGTTGTTGTTGCTACCGGTCAGATATCTAAGAGCTGATAAGCTTAGAAAAAATGAAACTGCAACCGTGTGTATATATAAATGAAACGTGACTGAAGTAAACTAAATGGAATGTAACTTGATGAAATAATGCAATGAAGTATGCTTTGGTTATGTCAAAAACTATGTGTGAATGAAATAAGGAAACATGAAAATGTGTACTGTAGTGATCACTGAAAAATGTATGAGTAAAATACAACTAACATGTCATGTGGTGAAAATGAGTGCAAAGTGAATGAACGTGGAAGCAAAGTGAAAATACAGTGCACATGCAAAACGAACTGTGTAACAACAAGGTGAATGAATGTTTTAGTTGGAGTTATTTGAAATGTAAAACACTAAGCGATGCTAAATAAACTGAAAAGCAAGTGGCTACGTGAAACCATTTGGGTGAATGGTTGCAGATAAATATTGATTCGTGAAAATGCAACCTGAGCTATGTATGGATTATGTGAAATGCTGCCACACGTGAATAACTGTGAAAACGTGAGGACTATGAAAACGTGAATACAATGGAAAGTGTAAGTGAAAAATATAATGCGAGAATGCAACTGACTGACATGCAAAACAACACGTGTGAAAAGTAAATACGAAACTACGAACGAAATGATTAAAATAGCGTAAATATGCAGCGAAAAGAAAAAAACGATTTTTTTTAAGCAAAACGCTACTTTATTGAAAGGAACTGAAAAACGAAAAAAAATGTTTTTTTTTTGAAAACTAATGCAAAAATAATAAATTAACACGAATAGACTTAAAAAACGAAAAATCGAAAATTTCAAAATAGCAATTCCCCGGCAACGGCGCCAAAAACTTATTGTGACTTTTCTATTGATTAGAAAAGCACAAATTTTAATTAATTCAGCAAGCGCACAGGCATGTAGTATGCAGGACGAACACAGGGAATTGTATTTTAAAACAATTGAAATTCATAGTTAAATCTTAGGTGTGTTAAACGAATTCGACGGTAAATTTGAATAGAAAATAAAAACAATAATATACTCCGAATCGATTCTGAAACTTATCAAAATTGCAACCAAAATATAAAATTGTAAAAATCAGAAAAGAAATTGAAATTGCAGAAAAGAAAATAACAGAGCAAACAACTGAAATATTTATTAACTAACTGAAAAGAGTGCAAAAAATAACCAAGAATAAGAATAAACAAATTGCTAGATCTAATCAACAATCCTACGTATTCTGTTCGAAAATAAAAACACTGCTGAATTTAAAATTAAACTTGAAGAAGAGTGATGGGGTAAGGGATGATTTTCCATCTGCATTGCTCTGTCTATTTAAAGACTTCAGCCTCCAAAAATAATCCTACTATTTAGGTCCACGTGCTTGATATTTGGAGAATAATAAGGCCACCTCACTTTGAATTGGTCTTTGCTTTGTTATTTGATTAACAAGTGGCCTTGCTTTGAGAGATTTTTAGGCTAAACTTTGAAAGTGTATTTTCAATATTTGCAATTGATTTCTTCCATGAATAGCACACATGTTGGTGACGTGAGATGCATTTCTTTATGAACGATATGTACTTTCTCTTCGAATTATTCGGTACTCAAAATGTTGCACTCTTTTTTTGCGTGTCATTTGAACCATTGGACGGCACAACCGATTAATTTCAACATTGCACTTCGGAATCTATAATCTGCAAAATCACAACAAAATATTCGTATAATACCGCTTTATTAAATAAAAATATATGAAACAAACGGTTTAAAATGCAAAAAAATACGTTCATCAACATGTCTATAATTATACGCAATAGTTGCAGAAATGTCTGCAATTATATGCAATAGTTGTAGACAATTCAGCAACTATATGTAATTGTTGCAGACATGTCTGCAATTATACGCAATAATTGCAGAAATGTCTGCAATTATATGCAATAGTTGTAAACAATTCAGCAACTATATGCAATATTTACAGATATGTCTGCAATTATATGTAATAGTTGTAGAAATGTCTGCAATTATATGCAACAGTTGCAGACAATCAGCAACTATATGCAATAGTTGCTGAAATTTGAAGAAAAATCGATGATGTTCAAAATTTACAGAAATCTCCGCAAATATATGGAATACTTGCAATCTTACTTCAAGTATGTTTTTTTTGTATCAACAATGTATCTTATTTTAAAGATCATAAAATTTATGATTATTTGGTGAAAACGGTATGCTGATCCGATTTTTCTACATAAAGTTATACGCATTTAAAATGTTAAAAACGTAAAGGGTATTTGGGTCTTTTTGCATGCGCGAATTTGAAAATAGGGACCGAAAATGTATGTTTAGTTTGGAAAGGATGTTTTCTCTATTTTGAAACTTATCGGGGATGTGAGCCAAACTAAACCCTAAAAATTAACCCATAGTAATATAAATAGCCGATTTGGAATTAAAATGGATTTCAAATATTTAAATGAATTCCTTAATCAGGGATGTTTTCGCTATTCATTAACTCTTAATGAAATAAATTCCTTAAAATAAAATAAAAATCATTTAAATTCAAATATGAGGGTTCTCTATAAACATACGTTTGGAAGAGATTGATGGATGTTTGGATTTCGGGCATGTAAAGAAAGAAGCTTTGCAATCGGTTCTCATGCTAGATGAGAGCTCTTGCTTGCTTGGTTGAATATCTTCTCTCTACTTGTAACACCGCATAAATTTTAAAATAAAATAAATAAATATTACAGGGTAAAATGGCAATTTTATGAAAAGAACATGATTATATTTTTTAGAAATGATTAAACTAGATGATGAAACTTACACCATTATGCAAAACATATTTTTCTGGTCATGTTCCACTATATGAATGTCTAAATCTGATGCATGGGTTAGGACTTATAAATAAACGAATAGTTTTGTACAAGTTGGGCCGGTTAGGTCTAATGGTCCATTAGTACCACTTAAGGTACTAATATTCTTTCCCAACCCAGAAAGAAATATACACACGTTTCGCTTATCTTCCTCATCTCTTCAAAACAAAGGAACCATAAACCTAATTCCTCAATCTAAAATTACTAAATCAAATCTCCATCAATTTCAATGTAAATTGGGTCTAAATATATTAGGACGAAAAGATCAACAGAAAATGCTAAAATCAAGGCATGTTTTGGACTTTGAAGATTAGAGTAAATCCGAATGGCAAAGATAGAGAGGAATTCCATTGGATTATGGGCTGGCTTAGTTAATATTGAGTGGAATCTATTTACTTTGCTACATACTTTCATATATGATTTTATTTTACTTTTATAGGCTATGTTGAGTAAATGCCTAAAGTTGATATGAATAAATGTTGGATATATGTTGAATTAAAACATTAACGTTGATAAAATAGGATTTTGAATCAAAATATTAACATTGGACTAAAATATATTTAGTATTATATTCCATCAAATATTGATGACAAATATGATTTCGAGAATAACTATACAAATTTATTATGAAATATCTACATTTCTTTTCTAGCATTGAACTTTATCATTTTAATTGTAAAATTTTAGTATATTCAATTTAAACACGTATACGATTATTTCAAGTTATATTTTTTTATCATTATATATGGAATAAAAATAATCAATATGAATGTATAAAATTGAATATTAATATTTTACCTCAATGTGTATTTTTATAATATTGAATTTTATATTTTTCGATCCAATGATTGAACTGTTCATAAAACTTGCATCTAATCTTAACTTTTATTCAAATATTTATTTATTTGAATGGAGCTCACTAGAAAAATAATAAAATCTTAAAACAGAATCACTTTCAAATTATATTTATCCCATTAGTTTATTGTTTTATATTTTGAAATTATAGAACAACATGTCATACAAGAAAGGTTGAAAACTTGGATAAAATTAATTTTTAGATTTACATTTTGTAATTTTGCACGTATAATAATCTATTTATAAATGAAAATGTTTATTAGGAAACTTATAAATGAAAAATGTTTATTAAGAAATATTTTATGGTAAACGGCTAGTTTAAAACACGTGCTATCTTCATTAAGTACAGCTAATCTTTGCCTCACTGAATTCTCTTACGAATACCTCTCGTTCATTTGTTTTCCCGCTATTCTCAACTCTCCCCAAAATCTTCTCCATCTCTCAAACCCTAAAACTCAAATTAATGGCGATCTCATAATCTCGAAGATGAGAATGCAGTCGAATCCAAAAAATGTGGTGAAGTTAGCTCCGAAACTGAAATTGGTTAAGAGAAAAATGGCCATCAACTGCTCCAAAATCAGGGCGCACTTTGTGCAGCTGTCATTTTCCCCTAGTCCTTGTCCGAGCAACTCTTCTCCTAGTTTCAGTGTGGTTTTTCAGCGCCGATCGACCCCAAATCAATCCTCTTCGTCCTCCTCATCTTAACTTTGATTTGGATGACAATGAGGCAATAAAGACGTTGGGATTCCTTAGTTATTTGCTTATATTTCCATTTTTTTCTATATAAGATAGGTTGATAAGAATTAGCGGACAATTGACGTGAAATGAAGCAACGGAGATGTTGGAGTTCCTCAGTTATTTGCTTATTTTCTATTTGTTGTTTACTATTTAGTACCTATGATGTGTAGAACTACGAATTCTGATGTATTGTTTGGAATGTAATGGCACCAATGATTATTTATGGTTTACTCCAAATATCCATTTTATAGGTTTAATTACATTTTATTACTTTTGCTGTAAGTTCTAAAAGCGTAGTTAAAGTAGATGACTCGGTGTACTATTTATTTTAAACTTTTACCCCAATGATCCACCATTCATAGTCCTTGGGATTTGTGCATCAATTTAGACGGTAGAATAAAAATTAACCCAAGTAATATAGATAGCCGATTTGGAATTAAAATGGATTTTTAGAAAGGGTGAAAAGGTGAACTCTTAGAGATGAAAGAATCAGAACCCGAAATACCTTTTGTCGAGTCCAAAATATAGTTTAGAAGAGATTTGAATATATCAATCAATATGTTTGGGACTTCAGGTTTTGAGTTAAGTATTAGGAGTCGATTTATAAGTGACTTAAAAAGTTAACTTTTGCACATGGATGAATTGGACCCTGAAATCTAATTCATTGCGTCCGAAATGCCTTTTCGCATAAAAAATGTAAGAGGACAACATTTGGAGAAAAACATTTTTGGATTTGTTTGTATGTGTGAAGACTGAATAAAAATGTTGGGTTGAAATAGGAGAGCAAAACCTTCCCCTCTTCGTTCGCATTCATTTTTGTTTCATCCCTCTTTCTCTCATCTTCTAAGCCATATATTCGGTAACTCTCAGTGAAATAAATTCCTTAAAATAAAATAAAAATCATTTAAATTCAAATATGAGGATTCTCTACAAACCTACTTTTGGAAGAGATTGGTGGATATTTGAATTTTGAGCATGTAAAGAAATAAGCTTTGCAATCGGTTCTCATGCTAGATGAGAGCTCTTGCTTGCTTGGTTGAATGGATCTTCTCTCTACTTGTAACATCGCATAAATTTTAAAAATAAAATAAAATAAATATTACAGGATAAAACGGTTATTTTATGAAAAGAACAAGATTATATTTTTTAGAAATGATTAGACTAACTTACACCATTACGCAAAACACATTTTTCTAGTCATGTTCCACTATATGAATGTCTAAATCTGATGCATGGGTTAGGAATTATAAATAAACAAATAGTTTTGTATAAGTTGAGCCGGTTAGGTCTAATGGTCCATTAGTACCATTTAAGGTACTAATATCCTTTCCCAACCCAGAAAGAAATATACACACATTTCACTTCATCTTCCTCATCTCTTCAAAACAAAGGAACCATAAACCTAATTCCTCAATCTAAAATTACTAAATCAAATCTCCATCAATTTCAATGTAAATTGGGGCTAAATATACTAGGACGAAAAGATCAACAGAGAATGCTAAAATCAAGGCATGTTGTGGACTTTGAAAATTAGAGTAAATCTGAATGGCGAAGATGGAAAGGAGTTCCATTGGATTATGGGCTGGCTTAGTTAATATTGAGTGGGAATCTATTTACATTGCTACATACTATCATATATGATTTTATTTTACCTTTATAAGCTATGTTGAGTAAATGCCCAAAGTTGATATGAATAAATGATGGATATATGAATTAAAACATTGACATTGATAAAATAGGATTTTGAATTAAAATATTAACATTGGGCTGAAATATATCTAGTATTATATTCCATCAAATATTGATGATAAATATGATTTCGAGAATAAATATACAAATTTATTATGAAATATGTACATTTCTTTTCTAATATTGAACTTTATCATTTTAATTGTAAATATTTAGTATGTTCAATTTAAATAGGTACACGATTAACGTAAATTATATTTTTCTTGATCATTATATATGGAATAAAAATAATCAATATGAATGTATAAAATTAAATATTAATATTTTACCTCAATGTGTATTTTTATAATACTGAAATGTATATTTTTCGATCCAATGATTGAACCGTTCATAAAACTTGCATCTAATCTTTACTTTTATTCAAACATTTACTTATTTGGATGGAGCTCTTTAGAAAAATAATAAAATCGTAAAACAAAATCACTTCCACGCTATTTTTATCCCATTAGTTTATTGTTTTATATTTTGAAATTATAGAATAACACGTCATATAAAAAAGGTAGAAAACTTGGATAAAATTAATTTTTAGATTTACATTTTGTAATTTTGCAGGTATAATTATCTATTTATAAATGGAAATGTTTATTACGAAACTTATAAATGAAAAATGTTTATTAGGAAACATTTTATGGTAAACGGCTAGCTTAATACACGTGCCTCATCTTCATTAAGTACAGCTAATCTTTGGCTGTCACTGAATTCTCTTACGAATACCCCTCGTTCATTTGTTTTCCCGCTATTCTCAACTCTCCCCAAAATCTTCTCCATCTCTCAAACCCTAAAACTCAAATTACCGGCGATCACATAATCTCGAAGATGAGAATGCAGTCGAATCCAAAAAATGTGGTGAAGCTAGCTCCGAAACTGAAATTGGTTAAGAGAAAAACGGCCAACAACTGCTCCAAAATCAGGGCGCGCTTCGTGCAGCTATCGTTTTCCCCTAGTCCTTCTCCAAGCCGCTCCTCTTCCCAGTTTCAGCATGGTTTTTCTGCACCGGTCGGCCAAATCAGCCCTCTTCGTCCTACTCGTCTTAACTTTGATTTGGATGACAAAGAGGCAACATCGGATTCATCTTCTTTATCGACGTATCTTGAAGAAATTAGAAAAGTTGCAAGAACTTCTGGCGAGGTTGACTTTTTGTGCCGCAACCTTCCTTCGCCCCCTCCAGGTTTTAAATATTCTGACCATCCACTTTTCCGTAGTTGCAAGTCTTGATTTTGAAGCGGATCTTCTGTTCTATATAGGCTGTTCATAAGATGGAAAGTACTTTTTTTCGGAAGGCATGAATTTTGAACACGATTTATTGATTTATGGGGCTGTTTATACAATGAAAAGTAATTTTGTTGGGTGTAATTGGTTTAACCTTTTAAGCTTTTTCTATGCTGATATGTTAATGATATCTGTGATTAAATAAACTGTTGTTTACTGTGCTTTTTGTTTGCCTTTGCCAAATCATCTGTGTATATGCGTTTCTTATTAATTTTGTTGCGAATGTTCAATTCTTAGCCATTAATAAGCTGACTGTGTCAAATTTTCTTCTTCTTTACTCTCATTCAAGTATTCTTGTTGGAAAACTTGTCCATCGTTCATGTCATTTTGCTATTTTTTTTGTGTGTTTCTCTGTCATCTCTTTGCTGCTCTGGTTGGCTTCAACATATACAATTAGTATAATTAGTTGGTAAGTCTTCGATCATTGAATGCATAAAAATGTGGGATACTCTTTTAGAATGAAATCAGGATTGACTAATTTTGATTCATCAATATATTCTCTTTATTTGATTCATTTCAGTCAGTTACCATGTAAATATATTATCATATCTGTTAATTCTTATACAGGAATTCCTTTTTCTTTTGATTATTAATTAATTGCAGTACAAGCTAAGTTCTGTTCAAGCTCTGGTAAAAGATAAAGGAGAATGCTGTTTGTGTTTGATTTATGATTACTTCATTTACTGTCAATTATTTATTTTAAACTTAATTTATATTCAAGTTTTGGGGAGAAGTTTGTCAATTATTCACCGTCGATTACCATGTATTTTGATTTTGTATTGTGTATTAGCACTTCATACATAGGTTTGTGTTTCTTGCCATTTCTATTTTAGCATGTTAAACTCTTGAGTGGTGCTCTGAGTAATGCATAAGCTTATGCATGTGATAGGTTTACGAATTCATCAGCAGTGCTTTTATACCATTCTTTTCCTTTTCAAGAAAGTACAATGTACTTTCTGTTAAATGCAGTTTGCTTGACAGTAATGACAAAAAAGAAATGCTGAGCACACTCTACTCACAGTGATGTAGATGTAGATTTAGGTAACTGATGATTAATGGATTTACGTTCTCCACCAATTAGGTGGTAAGTACGACCACACTTCGCCTACCATTCATCATGGCAAAAATATATCTATTCATGCAAACAATAAGACATAGGTACGACAACAACAAAAAAGTAAGAAGTAGGTATTCAATCGGAAAGTAAAAAATTGGAAATATTTGTGGGAAATAGCATGCTTAGAGATCTATTCAACTTGAATTTAGCATGCGTAAGAAGCAAATAGCTGACATAATTATAAAACATTGATTTTGCAATCCTATCGTACACCGGTGCAAAAGTTTTGGTGCTTAAATTTGAAAACTTTCTTCCATATCATGCATAGTCTAGTCTATGCTTTGCGGTATCTTCAAAAATATGCTTATTTCTTGCAATTTCTAGTAGCATTTCAATCTTCATAAATATGGTTGTATTGAGTCCTCCACCGACCGTCTTTCTTTTTAACTAACTTGTAATATGTACAAGCAAAGAAGAACTCAATATGCTCACGAAAGAGTTGTAAAGGAGAGTATAATTTGGATCTTCAATGGATGCGTTAGATGGCGTGCGTCACATAACGGGTTGGAAGGGCTGGGGCAACCTCAAAAATATCTTTTCATATTTTTAACTAGTTTCTTTATTGCTATTAATATTTGAGTAGTACAACTCTACCCGAAGATAAAAGTATCTGAAACACCCGAAACTAAAATTGAAGGTGGATATCAGGGGTCCAATATGATTCAATGGCCATGATCTCGGCCGCATGGAATTTCAGGTGCTGATTTGGGTAAAGTAACATTATTGTTAATATTTACATGCAGCCTATTACGCTTTCAAAAATATTCATTCATTAAAGTTGCAAAAGATCTTATATTATGTAATCATAAATAATCTCAATTAAGCATTTAATCTTATTTAATATTTAAGTGGATTTGCTTTGAAATTGAAATAAGTACATTTCACCTTCTCATTAAACAAACCAATGGAACTCCTCTCTAAACCATGGAGTTCACAAATGTCATGTACTCTGAAGGTATAAACATAGTAAGATGGTTTCTCCTGCCTCATCGTTGGCTTCATCCTAAAGGGCTATGGTTATCGTCAAAGAATAATATGGTTGGTTAAGAACTTGTTCAAATAAGAAGTCTGCAATGCAACCCATGGTTCCTTGATCTTCTTTTTTTGAGAGAACTCTTTATTAACTTATTGGATAAGGTTAGATCAATAGATGAAAGAGCCCCCTTTTCCATCACCTCCAAAACATCAAATTCCTGGCCTTTCAACTTACCATATCCGAACTACCTTAAAGGTTTTCTTCTTCAACGCTGCTTTTGTATTTAACATCCATGTCCTAGAGAATATCCTTTCCCATCAAACTTTGGGATACAATGATTATTCATATCACTTTTAGAAGAACCAACAGTTGATAACTAACCTAGTATAAGATAACTAGCTCAAGTATGAATCCAGCATGAAAATTTTCACAATTATCGCAAAAAACTACTAAAAATCTGATTTTTCGATTAGAAACCAGTAGCTAATTCAACATAATATCAATCATGTTTCAAATACTATGGATAATCAACTAATGTTAAATCACCATTAATAAGATAGGAAACACATAAGTTTAATGGAGTTCAGCTAATTGATCATATCCTTGGATCCAGCAACTATATTTTTATTCTCTTCTACAAGTAATATTACAAGAGTGAATACAAGATTAATGCCTTAGATTAAAAAATAGTTAAAAACTCCTAATTTAATTTGATTCTATATATTTAGTAATTCCTCATAAGATAAGTGATGGTGAATCTCTCATGATTTATGAAGATGGAGGCTATGGATCTTTTTTTATCAATAATATAAGCCATCAACCATTAGATTAAAACTCTAGAATTAACATAATCAAATCCAAGAAGCCTAACAAAAAATAATGCAATCTAAAACCTAAAAATAACCAAAATATGGTTGATTTATCGACCACTAAACCTAGATCGATCAGCCCATCTGGGCATTTTTTTCCATAAGTGCAAAGATATTGCACTAACAAGCCGATGATTCCATGTATTATAAGATGAACTCCTATAATGGGCGCCAAATTCAACTTCCTTGCTAACATCATCTGTATGTTTCCTCCAATTTGTCGATCCATTTGACCTCTTGTGTCTTCAATTGTGTAGCTCTCGAACTCCACAATAATTCTATATACAATTTATACGAGTCTTATAAATTTTGTAATGTAATCAATGGTGAAACGTTAACAAAACTATTGTAAATAAATTCTGACAACTCTATTCCATATGTAATTTTTACTCCAAGAACTCATCTACCTCTACACTATAACAATATTTTACAATTGTAGAAAATATCATTCTCTTTTATGTTTCTAAATATTTCAAACATTGAAGTGTTATAATCATAGTTTAAATCATTGAACCACTTCAAGTTAAATAATCTAATTAAAGACATTGGCAGGCATTGAAGTATGAAAGAAAATAATAAAGATAAAACACAAAGAGCACGGCAAACATGCAATCTGCTCGCTTCAAAATCACTCTAGATACAGACTCCAATACGATTAACGTATGCCTTATTCATTTTGAAACACCAAAAAAAATTTGTATACTGTAAATAATAATTTGTATCGTTATTTATAAAAATTAATAATTTATGGGACCCACACTCAGAATGAATGCTGTAAACCTCATGCGGATAAGGAACACGCAAAGAAAGGGACCGAGGAATTGGTTTGTGCATCAATACTTTGTATAGTGCATTTTTTGAAGTTATTAAGTACATATAATGATGGGTGGGTATGGTCTAGCTATATTCAAATAAAAATGAAAAAATATATCATATTTTATTATAAAAATAGAGCTAGTTTAACTAAGAATCTTGTACATTTTCATCATGGATTGCGATAGTTTTGACTATCCATTTTCAAATTTCAAGATGATTAATTCTGTTAATTATTCATTTTCAGTGATCAGTTTGAAAAGATAGAAATTACAAGATAAAGTTGAATATTCAACATTTGGTGGGTTAGAGGCTAAATCATGCTCAAACATAAGTAGCTTTTGATTTTTAACACAACAAACCTTTATGTTCACCTCACAAGTAACTTTTCAATAAAAGTTTCAAAAGAATTTGTATCATTTTTTTACTTGTAGAATTGTGCTTCTTGAGGCCCAATAAATTTCTTCTACATTAAGGCTAAAATATTAATGTATTTTGTATAGACACTTATACAGCATAGAACTCCTAAGGCTCCACATAGGAGTTTTGTAATACCAGTTTTGAGAGTACCAATTTTGACCGTCAATGATCGTAGCGGTTTGGTTAATTTACATAAGATGTTGTTATAGCTGATCAATACATGCTTAAGAGCTTAACATACACGGCGGTATTAAGAATTTTCCACTAAAGTAACATTACATATATATCGTTACATTTATTATCTAGTATTATGAAGATTAATTTTCCAATAGAAATAGTAGGGGCATAATTGGGGAAAAAAGTTATAACACCTCAAAACACCCTAATTTGATGTGTTGAAAATTACCTTTAAAATTACACTACACCGAATTTCAACAGTTTTATAACCAACGATAACCAATGTTAAAAAAATCTTGCAAGCGATGGTTATGACAATACCTGAAATATAAAGCCCTTTAAAACCAGTAGAGAAATAACTCAGAAGCAGAGACTAAACATCGACCCACTAAAATTAACATTATCCACTAAATCCACTAAATCCGCTAATCCAGGTATTTATGTTACCTGATATAGTGTATTCAATAGAAAAAATTATGTAAAGTCCAATTGCCTAGTCCTAGTTTTAAGCCTAATAGTTCATCCCCTAAGTTGTCACATAGAATCCCAATTTTCTTCCAAGTTTACTATCAATAGAGTGGAGTTCATAAATGGCATGGGTAGGGGATGAATTTTTTTCCCT
Source organism: Allium cepa (assembly GCA_030765085.1). NCBI lineage: Eukaryota > Viridiplantae > Streptophyta > Magnoliopsida > Asparagales > Amaryllidaceae > Allium > Allium cepa. The sequence goes on from CM060942.1 coordinate 534,499,151, forward strand.
TTATATAAAAAGTAAGGTAGAAAATAGAAGAAAGACCTATAAAGACAACTTGGACCGACTCGACAAGACTAGTACCCATTCCCAGTCCGATGGGTCTCAAGTTGGGTGTGGGTGAAAAAAATTACCATAAATACCCAATTAAACCAAACCGGGGCAATACGGATAAGACCCAACTTGAAGTTATCCTTGGTGAACCTGAAGAGTCATCCCAACAGGACCCGAGACTATCAACAGGCTAGGCCCAAGCCCAAGGCGGACAAGACATTTTTCTAGGGCATCAAAATGCGGTGGGGTAATGAAAATATTCCCACTACCATTCTTTTCTCATCTCAGAAAATTGAAATCGACATCTGCCAGCCCATGCCTTTTGCTACCTCACCTAGGCCCGACATAAGCCCAAGCCCAAAGCGAGCAAGACATTTGTCTAAGACAACAAAATGTGGTGGGGCAATGAAAATATTCCCGCTGCTATTCTTTTCTTGTCTCAAAAAATTAGAATCGACCTCTGCCAACCAATGTCACTGCTGCCTCACCCCTCAACCATGTGTCGGATCAGCACCTCTTTGAGTTGTGTGACATCAATTGTCATCTCCACATGATATGCTAATGTCTCTATCTGACCCGACTGTACCATATGCCCTAATTTTTAGTTTTCCTCTACTGCCAATTTGAAGTTTGAAGTTCTAGTTGAAATAAAAATGTAATAAGAATTTAACATTCACTTTGAAACCAATATAGCCTGTATGGATTAATGACTTACTATTCATCCCTATAATTATCATTATTAAGATTTTATGACTAGCAATAAATCACTTATATTGATTGCATAATTTATCAAGAAACAAAAAATACTGTACTTGCAAAATAGTATATAAAGCCCATAGAAGAATGTTAACAAGAAATTCATCAATACCCTAAAACAAAGTTTAAAGTGTAAGTGAACCCTTCGAAACCACCTTTCGAACAGATAGGGATAGTTTAGACCTTTCAAATCTCTTTGTCTCACAATCTGGATGATTTAGATCTCCCTTAATTCCACCTTTCGAAAAGATTAAAGTATTTGAATTTCCTTTTAACGACCTTTTAACACAATCGATACTCTTGAACTCCTTTAAACAACCTTTCAACACGGTCGAGATGCTTGAATTCCTTTGAAGATACCTTTCGAACTAGTTGAATTAGCTTAGGATTGTATTGAAACCTCCTTTCGAAGTGGTCAAGGTGGCTCATTGTTAGGAACTAATGATCTAAGGATATTAGTTGAATATAGAGGGGTTGACTTCCTCGAAAGGTGGCCTTTCAATCATGTTGATACAAGAAGACTACAATCAGAATCACATAGAAACATTAAATCAGGTACCATATCCATAAATGTCATAAACTTGCTTTGATTATATTTTCCTTTATTACTAGAAGCTTAAGTAATACAATAAGTCAAATCCCCAATCTAATTTTAGAATTCGGGTTTACATATTCAAGAAAGACCAAATATGAAGTGAATGAAATCGGATCCCTAAAATCCAAACCCCTAAGGTCTTAGTTATAGGCATGGGTTGGCACCATTCGAATCGGTCCTCTCGACTTGGTCAAAAGGCAACCTTGGAGACACTTTATTATTGTTAACATCAAGGCGTCCTTTTACTTTTCTTTTAAATTTAACTTGAGTGCTTTCGAGCTAGCCGAAAGGTGTAGATGCGCTCTTCCCTTTGTTGTTAATGTGCTGTTGCAAGTAGGAATGGACATGGGCTTTCGACTCTGTCAATAGGTGAATCTTTGGGGCTTCGAAGGAGTTGAGACATTGAAGGTTTAAATGAAGAAGATAGCTTTCGAAGGCATACTTGTTGGTTGATGCAGATCTGCATCCTCTTAAGTAAGCTTTCCTTTATAATTGTGAATGGTCTCAACCGGTTCGAAAGACTAATTTATGCCTTCGGAGAGGTAGCTTCTGCCAAGTGTTCTTCTGTACAATGTGAATGAAAGAGAAACCTACCGTTTCAAAAGGTTTGGCATGCACGCAAAAGCTTGTAATCTGTTGCCTTCGAAAGGTGCTCCTCAACTCATTCAAAACGTCTTCATGCATGCGGAAGCTACTATTTTGAAATGGGTTCATTAAAGCGAAAGCGTGGCTCTGTCACCTTTTGACCCCTTCGAAAGCGCTCAGCTCATCTAACTTTTTGTTGAAGCATCCCTTGACTCTTTTGAAAGGTTTTATTAATGCTATCATTCCTTGTGAATCCCTCATTTAAATTCTTCATGGTTTCGACAAGGTTGAAGTGAAGACTAATAGTAACACTTTTCGGCACTAGAAGGAGGACTCGAACCTCCGATCTTGTTGAATTACCAACTTTATTTTCCTCTAACTCTATTCCATTCCAAGCTTACCTTAGACCTAACACCACCATGTTTAGTAAAACTAAAAAGTTTGAAAAAGGATCCTCAGAGCCAGATTTAGTTGGACTCTCCCATTGAACAATTAAAGATCCCGAACTATATTAAAAGCAAATGTTGAGATTGGAAGCTTTAAGGATCATAAAGAAAAAGAGAGCTGAATCTTATAACCTAAAAAAGTGGAGCTTAAACCCCTTTCATATTGATCACACACATATCTTTGTCTTAGGGGGCACAAAAGATAAGAGTGATAACTAGTTTGACAAAATAAAGAAGACAATTCAAATCAATACCAAAGGCACTATCTTTGAAGAGGGAATGATGGCTGATTACGACATCTTTGCACAAAAATGGCATCAAGCAACAGTGGGACATTGCCTATATGTGAGCTTCACATGGTTTTGAAAAGGAAATTAGTCATTGAGGGTGAAACTTCAGAATCAAGCAATAAAAAATATATAAAAACCATCCTCAAAAGACAAACTTCAAGTTGGGACTTCCTGAGAAATGCAATCTGACTACATCAATTGAGAATGTTTATTTGCTAATCAAGGAGGAACTCAACTATTGGCCATCCCAGAAGAAAAAGGCTAAATATAAAAGGAATCAGAGAGGATCCTACTACCACTATCATATGACGAATGAGCATGAGACAAATCAATGTAGAGCACTTGAAGGAATGGTAATTAACTTTTTTAGACAAAGCTAAATCAATAGATTTGTAAAGAGATCATAGTTGAATTCAATAAAGCACCACTTTTCTAAGAAAAATCTACATGGTCAGGAGTTGAATTCTCCTAAAATTTGGAAATTACCTTCAACGGTCAAAGGCTTTGTCCATATCGAGTTGGCCAGGTCAAAGTGCCTCCAGGAGGGAGGTTAGAGTAAGCCTTTATCTGCACCGCACTATGGCCATGTTAAAGCATCGATAAGCCCTTGATGTGCCATGCTATGGCTAGATCAAGGCGCCTCCTGGAGGGAAGTTAGAGTAAGCCTTTATCCGTGCCATGCTATAGCCAGTTTAAAGCATTAACAAGCCATCGAACGTGCCACGCTATGGCTAGGTCAAGGCATCTCCTGGCGGGAGGATGGAGTAAGCCCATGGTCTCGCCATGCTATGGCCTCACCAAGGCACCGAACAAGCCTTCTTTCCCGCCTATAAGGCCTGGCTGGAGCAGCTCCTGAAGAGAGGTTGGGTAAGTCCTTGGGTCCTACTTGTGGATAAGCTAACCAAACACACCAGACAATAACAGACTAAAATGTCCAAGCCGAGAAGCGGCATATCAAACAATGACAACTACAGACTAAGACGTATGATCCCTAGAAGCGGATATCAAACAACGATAACATACAAGGCCTAAAGGGTGGCACATGTCGAAAAAATAAAAACCTAAAGAACGGTGTAGAGCAGAAGGCTTAAATAAGAATCTATAGCCTCCGACTGGTTCCTAAAAGAGAATTTCAGAACTTCACTTATTAATACCCAAATCTGGGTTTTGAGTCTTTTACTTTTGACCTATTGCATTCGTGATACCCTAATCTAGGTTTCAGGGCTCTCACTACTAATTTTTGGACTTCACTCATTAATGACCGAATTTAGGCTCTGGACTTCTATTATAGAGTCCTTTATCATGGAATTCTAGCTATCATTCACTAATATCTGAATCTTGGTTTTGGGTCTTTTAACTTTTAAATTTCCTGATTTTGGGTTCAAGAGTAATTGGTATTGAAATTTCTATGAATTTCCAATCTTCAATTAGACTTGGGATCTATCTTACAAATGCCCGAATCAGGTTCACTAGACTTCTACTACAAACTTTCAAAGATTCCTAATCTTTTTTTTTTCTAGATGATGATTTCTAGACTTTTATTAAACAATTATTATCGACTTTCTATTAGTTATTTCTTGAATAGGAATTTCAAGACATTCAACCCAAGAAAGACTGAATGGGCCAGCAAATACAAAAACCTTAGTCCAAGTTGTCAGAAAGCATATTCAAAAACAATATTGTAAGAAAAGACTATAGACCAGGTGATATTTAAATTATTTACATAATTTAATAAATTATTTACAAGTATACGGCACAAGTGTATGTTTCACAAGTCCTGAAAAACCTTATCTAGAATTTCAGCAATTAAAGGATCAACGATATGACGAATTTCTATACAAAGAATCTCTTTAAGCTTCTTTTCCTTTTTCTTTATATCATCAGCATCATCAATGGAATCAATACAAGCCTTTAAAGCATAATTGAAAGCTTTGTTGGCACCTTTAAGGGTTTTGTTCTGTCTCTCTACATCAGCAATGCACTTTTGAAGAAGATACTTTTCATGTTCAAGTCTTTGAATCTTACCTGCATATTCATCAATGCATTGCGAATATCTTGCCTTCTGTTGATCATCAAAATATCTCATCATTTCCTACACCATTCACCCACTACTTTCTTGTTTAAACCTGGGGGAGGATCTCTTGTAATAGGAAAATTTTGAATTGCAAGAGATGAAGACCTTGTTGATTTTACGACAGATGAGGTGATTGGAGAAGTCAGCAAATCGAAATTTGGAATGTTGTCCCCCATGATCAATTCTAATGATTTTCATTGAGCTTGACTATCTTTAACTTAGTCCCCAAATCACTTATCTGTTGAAGAAGCTTAGACATCTTATGATCAAAATCAATCGAAAGATTTGATTTAATTTGTCGCTTCAATATGGAAATTGTGTCATCCTCATTCTTGATGTCCGCTTGAAGACTGGAGATTTAATCCTTAAGGCTTCTAACAATCATCTTTTAAAGCAAAAATCTCCTGTCCCATTCCAATGCTTCCGCATTACCTTGAAAATGAGTAGACAGAGGACCCTTAAGTAAATGCCTCTTTTCAACATCCCCAATCAATCTATCTCAGATGCTAGTGAAGCTAGATAAGGAATCTGATGAGAGTGGTGCAATAGCTAACTGTGAGTCCCATTTAGATAAAAGGCAAAATCAAGACTCAAAAAACTAATCTCTTTTATTACAACGATAGGGAATATAACTCAAGAAGAGAAAAAAAAGAGTATAATCTCATTATTATAATCAAATACCATTTTATTACAATTAAAGTTGAGAAACGGCATTTTTTACTTTGTTCAAAAATAATTGGCTGAAAAATAACTGTCGAATTGAAAGGGTCATTAAATCATTCCGGGGTAATAAGTGGATGATATGTGCTACAGTCCCATTCCCTGGAAGAAGGATTGTCGTGACCATATATTAATTTGGTATGATATGTTCGAATTTTCTTGAGAAGCTTTTCTTTCTCTTTGCCAAGAAAATCGAAATGAAGGCGGGCATGTTCCATATAAAGACTCTGTAGATCTCTAAGAAAGAAGTATTTAGCCAATTTTGAGGATTTCAAGAGCAAAGCCTTTTCTAAATAATCTCTTCTTAATTTGATGTATTTGCTTAAACAATCTCTATAAACAAGGCTATTTGAGAGACATTTATTTTGTGATAACGTAATAATACACGACTTAGTATAAAAGGAAACTAGTATAGAAAATTTACAAATCAATGTTATTACATAGTTACAACAGTTTATCCGGTTCATACAACATTGGCTTTTTGAATAGCTCAGAAATAAATTTATCTTTATAATATTTGAGTTTTTCTAGAGGTAACTCATGAGGGATTGATTTGACTCACAGTAAATTCCAGCAAGCCCCAGATGTGGATCAGATCTAATTTCATCTATTATCTCATGTGTGGACGCCTAAGTAGACCACCACTAAAATCACCTAAATATGAAAAATCTATGGTTGGATGTCTACAATAAGCTTTGTATACAAAGTCTACTAGGATGTCCCTTTCTTCGATCAACATCCAAAATAAGTGTTATTAATTCCCGATTCTCTTCGAAAAGCTTATCATAACGAAGGCATGCCCTCTTCAATCGAGGGCGCAGCTTCTTGGTCTTTAAATGACTATTAACAATGCGGCGCTCTTATTAAGCTTATGATACTTGTCAGAGAGTGCATTATATTCTTTTAATTGCTTATCTAACTCTCTATACAAGCTATTTATTTCTTCTTATTTTCTTTCAAGATTTGTTTTATAAAGTCGAATAGATTTCTTCTTTATATAAAATAAAAATATGTCAACAATTGTTATCTTGGAAGTGAAAGCAATTTAGACAAAGAATCCCATACCTGAGAAACCAAAACCGAAGTTTTTGGGACCTGCACTTTCCCCTTCCGTCCTTCGAAATTGGCCTCTTACTCATGAAAATCAGAAGGCTCAAGGAGTTCAGTTTGACTTGTTTCACGAGCACTGGGATCAGGGATGACTTTCTTTGAAGCCACATGCATATCATCGCCATTTCCCCCATGATCACCACCGCTGCCACCTGAACTCTGATCTTTACCTATTATCAGGGTTATCATCGTCGTCATCGCATTTCCGCCTTCCTCGGCAATGACTTTATCACCATCATCTTCTTCATAAGAATCGAAATCTACTTCTATAGAAGGGACATCAAAAGATAATAGTTTGGCGGTATCAATTTCCTCTCTCCCAAGGACTTTAATTCCTTGCTCCATTTCTTTGATTTTATCCATGAATCTTTTGACAATAGAAGGATCGAGTGATGGGAATCTTAAATCTGGGCATTTTCGATGTTGTCGGAATAAGCAAGCATAAGAGCATCCTTGAAAGAGTTCACGATGATCTCATTAAGGGAGGTGCTCAAAAATTGTGACATCTTTTGCTTGGATGCAGAAATAGAATTTATGGCCATTGTCAAAGAATTTTCTTCTTTCCTAGCTTCTTCTTGTGAGTAGATTGTTTAACAACCATTCGAGCCTTCACTTCCTCGGACTCCTTTAAGCTAAATTTTCATCAGTTAAGAGTTTCTTTTCCTTCCTCTCTTCCGAGATAGTAGATTCCGCTTAAGAAAGATAAACCCCAAACTTTTTTGTTCCTTTATAGCATTATTTTAGGCCGTTAAAAGGAAGGTAATCTGGCTGTTTAAAGTTGAGATTTTTGCTTGAAGCTTGGACATCTCAGCGGAAGATTTCGAAGCGCTTTCTTAAAGTGAGTACCAAATTTATGAAATCTGAAAAGAAAATATGATATGAGTCAAAATTCAATAAGAAATAATAATAAGAAGGTCAAGCAGTTTGAAACGTACTAGAATTGTTGCTCAATTAGAAATCATCTAACTTAAATTAATCTATAAATACTACTTTGATTGAGAAGTAGAAATCATCTAACTTAAATTAATCTATTATTTACTCTCTTGATTCCTAAACACTCTCTTGCATATACATTGTTCACATACTCTCAATCTATTATAACGAAAATATAATTTTGGTTAAATCACTTCCTACAAATCAAAACATTTATATTCATATACTCAATGAAGATCATATGAAGATTAGTACCATAAGTCAAAAACTGTGTTATTTTGAAAATAAGATTGTCAGAGATACTTTTGTATTGGCCTATTCCTTCCGGCGAAGTGAGGGCAATTTATTTAAAGAAAATACCGAAGGGAGCTTCGAGACAGGATGTAGGACCGGAGGTCCGAACCAGTATAAAAACTCTGGTTTGCACGCTATTTATACTTTACTATTTGTTGTCTGCTATTGCATTCACTTATACACTTGCATATTATGCACAAGTTAGATAATATATTGATCCACGAAATTTTTCAATTACTATCAGAGCAAGGTTATTTCAATATACAGTAACACGTAATGAAATCATTAAAATGGAAAGTACATTTCTAAAAGGTCAATCAACTGCTCATCCCATACTATTTATTGGTTCTAATTATGCTTGTTGGTCAACACGAATGCAAATTTTTAAGGAAGCTAATGGACTGGAAATATGACTAGCAACTCAAAATAAATATGAAGCACCTAACACTGATATTGTCATATGGACTAAGCACAAAAAGCAAAGGCATCTAACAATCCCAAAGCTATGAATGTATTATTTTGCTCACTCGATAAAAATGAATTTTCACGAGTCATGCTTTGAACTACTGTTTATGATATATGGCGTCATTACAAATTACCCATAAAGGCACAAACAAAGTCAAGCAAACAAAAATTTCTAATCTACAAAATCAATTTTCATCTTTTAGAATGAAATCAAATGAATTAGTTATTGACCTGTATGCTACATTTCAAACTATACAACATGATCTTATAGCACTAGAAGTAAAATTCATTGATTTTGATTTAGTCGCACAAATTTTGAACTCTTTGACAAATGAATGGGAAAGAAAAGTTTTAGCCATTGAAGAAGCTAACAATCTTTCCCAACTCAAAGTCGAAGAGATAATAGGAAATCTGATACCGTATGAAGCTAATTTACAGGCAAGAAAAGAACAAAATCAAGAAAGGTAAAACATTGCATTTCAGGAAAATAAGGACAATTCCGACTTGGAAGAAGATGAGATTGTTTTCATAGCCAAAAATTACAACAAGTTCAAGAAGTTCAAAAAGGTGACAAAATTTCAAAACAATAACAACACAAATTCCTTAAATCTAACATCGGCTGTGATAAATTTGGCCATATGAATAAAGACTATCCACTACTCAACAATAATAAAAAAAAACAAATTCGAAAGTTTTAAGTAAAGAGAAGAGCATTTCAAGTAACTTGGGATGACTCCAACTCTTCCTCATCATCCAATAGCGATGGTGACTGAGAATAAGTAAATGTTTGCTTCATGGCCAACACAAATGAAGTAGGTCCTGAATTAACATATGATGAAATTCTTGAAATTAGCACAAAATTAGATGATAAGTATAGAGAGTCAAAAAAATTGAATAAAGAAAATGTGGGAAAATTAAACAAAGATGAATTAGAAATTGGATTGTTAAAAGAAGAGAAAACTATTTCAGAAGAAGAAGTAGAATTAGCACAAAAAGAATGTAAAAATTATCATCTCAAAATGCTACTTTAACACATGATATAGAGAATAACAAAATAAAGAATTATAAACTTAAAAAATAAAAGTATGAATTAAAACTAAATTTAGAATTAGCCAGTATAGAAATTTTCGATCTCAAAAATAAATTAGATAAAATTACTAATAGCTTCTTAGAAGTCTCCCCCACATTGAGACTCAAAAATGAACGTTGATGATGTTGCGCAGTCATCACCGAAATTATTTTCCAGCGACAGAAGATGGAAACACTGAATTCATTCCTTTTAAAATTTATTTGAAAAATATTTGTATTTATATACACATTTAAACAATACTAATATTATTTTACAAACCTTGAAAACCTTTTTCAAAAACATCGGAGTTTAAATTTCTCAAATTCTCAACTTTATATCCATTTTACTTGCAATTTACACTACTACAAAACAGGCCATTTGCATCGGAATCGGTTGAAGTAAAAACTAATGCAAATAGAACTATTTGCATTAGTTCTGTTTTAATAACTGATGCAATTGGTACGCGGAAAGCAATAGGTTATAAAAAGTCAAATTTGCATCAGTTGTCACCAACAACCGATGCAAATACGTCGATGCAGATAGTTTTAGTCGCATCAGTTTTATAGTTAACCAATGCAACTACGTCCAAAATAATAATTTTCGCATCGTTTCCCTAGCAGAGGCGATGCAATGTTATTTAGGTTATTCGTTGCTCACGTGTTACATCCCGCCTTTCCAAATTTTTTTCGCCGCTCCCATTCTTTCCCCCAAATAATTTGCCTGCTTCAAAACAAAAAAACCCTAAAATTGATTGTCACCGTACGTTATTTCGTGGATTAGATTGGCCTACCAAATCACCGTTAAGCAAACAATTTCTATAGATTCCACAGTTCATATTCGAGAGCGATTCCATGATGGTAGTCGCTTTGGGTGATTTGGTTTTACGAGGTGGTTCGCGGCAACTTGGCAAGGAAGACTTGGGTATTGGGTTCGAGATGTTGGCGATTGCAGTTTGGAGGGGATTGGGTTGTCGTGGTTTGTACGTGGGTTCGATCGGGGATTGCGGTGATGCTGTGCTTGGGTTTCTCGAGTTTCTGCTACGGTTGGAGAGGATTGCAGTGTGGGATTCGAGTAGGGAAGTGAACTGATGGCAGTGGTCAAGTGAATTCGAACAGAGATGCTTTGGTATGTATTTTTTTCTTTTTTCTTTTGAATGGATGATGGGTATTGATGGTTGGCAGTTTTGTAATGGTGGCAGCGATTGTTTGTGAAGATGGTTGATGATGTGCAGTTTTTATGTGCAGGCATATTGAAGTGTTGAAGCTGGGTTGTACGTGAACAGCAGACTAGAACGCAGAGATTGACGTCGAAGACTGTAGTGATGGTGGAGTGTAGAGGCACTGGCAGTTGAGCTTGGTAGGGAGATTGTTAGGACAGTTGAGCTTGTATGTAGAGAGGTGAGCAGGGTGGTTCGATGAGCAACAATGCGTAGTTTGTGACAGGGAATGGTAGCTTTTATTTCTAATTTTTTATTTCTAACAATGAAGGAAAGCTTTTATTTCTAATTTTTTATTGCAACTCTGTGCATAAAAAGATGATCTATTACACGTAACATAAGAGAGTATTTATGCATGTGCTAAAAGCCTAATCCATTTTTAGGGAGCTACCAAAAAACCCTTAGTTTGTATGGCCTCCATGTCATCATTAGTGATTAACTAATCCTTCACTAACATGTGCTTTTCTTTAAAATTTGCTCCATTAGTATAATCTTATAATCCTATGCGTCAGACATCTATTATTTTAGTATCTACGTCAATTAGATTTCCCTACAGAATATTTGGTTATGAACATTAAAGATATACCATATAGAGGTAGAGAAAATTATCTAATTCAATGAAGAATACCAAGTAACATGACAGCCAGTTCTACAGAAATTTGCAGCTTAGTTTACTTCAGATCGTTTCAGTTGTGCATGCTAATAGCAACAAAGCATAGGCTTACTGAAATTTGAGTTTCAATCATAAAAACACTCATACTGCAAAACAGTCAACGGAAAAGTGAACAATCATAATGCGGTGCAAAAACTAACACATAATAAATACAGCAATGGAAATTTTTCTTTCATTTACATGGAAATACACCCAGATATTACAGTCACCATTGTTTATAAATCTATACCTATTAACAAAATGAATCACAAATTATCAATATAAATGCTTTATTAGTTTATGCCAGGAAGGATTTTGGTCACAGCTAATTAGCACTAGCCTGTTCTGATCCTAGGTTCAAACTATGAAATGTTGATCTACATTATTATTTTCTCTTTAATATTATATGAAGAATTTAAAGTTTTCTGCTAAGAGTATGTCTGGATACTACTTATTTAAACCTTCTTTACCATCTAAGCAATTTCCTTGAATAAATATTTAGGAACAACCTGTATTTCTTGACTTGTTAGCTACTTATTTAGTTAAAGCAAAAAATTGTTACTTATGATGTTTAAATCAAATTTGATAGAAGTTACTTCAAATTGTTACCTTGTATATGTTCGGGGTCTCTGAGTTTGTGTAAGAAAAAGTGAGAGGAAAAAAAAGATTAATTACCATCTGAGAAGAAAGAGAAGCAAAACCAAGGGTCCAGTATCTGCCAAAATATGTATCGAACAAAAAAGCACCAAAAATGGGAGCAAGGTTTGTAGTTCCACTAAATATTTGGAGAGTGGTAGCTTTAACACTTCTCATGTGGAAAATACTGGTTAAATACACCAACATATTTGCTGAAGTGCCTATTGTCCCCAGCTTTTCAAATGTCTCGTCCCCTGCATATTTTTTATCCAGGTATTGCCTTTGAGTAATACTGGTTAAACACACTGACATATTTTGTTGTCTATACGTTTATATGTTGTTAATGTTTTAATCCATTGTACACAAACTACAAACAAAGCGGACGGTTAAAAGAACTCCAGTAGTGTGGGCATATAACTTTCTAATATCATTCCAATATCTATTGCAGATTTGGAAAGCAAGCAGCTAGCAGAAGGGATGGCTTTACTATTGCAGTAATTGAGGTTAGATTTCACCAAATGCTTCGTTATCAAACATTTAATTTTCCAATACCGTTTGTGTTGTCATATGCAATATACCAATTTGGAATGCTCTTTTGCGTGATGACAGCAAGCCAAAAATGTCAAGTTTTCCTAGACTTGCCTTCCCATTATGTTTCGATGTGTCAAGTTTTCCTCCTACTAAAGGCAAGCCAAAAATGTCAGCGATATCATTTGCTTAAATGTTAACATTTTTTCTTTGGTAATGAAGTCATTCTTTTCTTTCTCAATGCACTTGTAATTTCATCTACAAAGGTAGCATTTTCCACACATCTATGGCAACGATTTTTTATCAAGTACCAAACGAATAAAATCAAGAATGGTAAATCCTTTAACATTCATTCATGAGATATAAATCATCCACTAATTTTATGAATGATCTCAACGAATTTCTGTAAGTGGATGCATTTGATTGCTTTGTGTTCATGAAGCTTTTTGATTTTGAAATGGTTGTCTTCAAAAAATGGTAAAATAAAATATATAAGTGACATATAAATTAGAATGGAATTTAGTTTGAATATCTGATCTAAATAAGAAAACATGCTTGATGTATTACACAAAAACTTTCAGACACTTTTTTTAATATTTCATCTAGCAGCTCATGCTACTGACTTGAGCCATCATCTGTTCGTTACTATCAAGTAAAACGTATTGTGAAAAATAATAGAAGTACAAGAATTTATAACTGCTAAGGTAACTTTATAACTACAGAACAACCTACTATGTACAGCCTGATAATTATCGGAACAACCTATGCTACTGATTACAACCTATTTACAAATGCTTATAATAATTGATGCTTATATTAATTCAACAACCAATTTAGGGACCTGATTGTTGTGTAATTGGGGGTTCTTGCAAAATTATATAACTACTAGTAATTAATAATTACAGCCTGCTTATACTTTATGAAGACTGTAATTGTTCTTATAGACGTATATTACAGCCAATGCTAGAACCTCATAAGCATTACAAGCTTAACCATTATAGCATTTTGTATTCATATGTAGCTAGCTTTCCCATTTGTGTTCACCTGTAGCCAGCTACAAGTTTCAAAATATAATACTGTGAGTTCCTTCATGTCTCATTTCTTGTTCACCTTTATCTAACTTTCCAGTTTTGCTAAATTTTGCTATGGTTTGGTTTTAATGTTATATACTATGTGATTTTAATATAGCAGCTGTGATTTAATTTTAATTCTATTTAAGGATTCTATTGATTGTTCTTAGTATGTAGTGTGTTAACTTTTTGAGTTACTAAAAGACTTATTACATCAAAACACTTCATCAAATATTTTAAATTTTGTGCAGGTAATGCACAATGCAGAACATGAGAGTACAGGGTATAAAGAAAAGCAAGATCGTCCATTACTTAAACGGAAAAACCTATTATAGTTTGTTTCTTAGAATGAGTCGGCGTCATCATGAGGTAAATTGTTAAATTTTCTTAATCAAGAAACATGATGGCATAATTTTTTTTTACAATAATCTCATACACAATTAGCTTAATATAACTATGGATGGATAAACATTTGTCTATATTTTTTAAAATCTCTTATTATCCACTGATACATTAAGACAATTACTAGCAAACCATGGACAAATGGTCCGGCCAACATTGATGGTGGTTTCCTCGTTCTTTGAGACCTTCGCAAATCCGCGTTACATCGTTGCTGGATACGACTTTGTAGAATAAATCAAAATACCTCAGACATACCTTTTTAGTACATATTCCATCGATATAACACATATTGACCCATAAAAATAAAATCAAATTAAGTGCTTTACCACCTTTGTTGTAGAGCCAATTTCTTTTCCTCCCTTAATTTTTCCTCTTACGCTTGAAAATTGGTACAGATGTAGTTAGCTAGTTATACTTGATATATTATTTGTTTGTAAGATAAACAACTTGGTATTATACAAGTTCCAAGTGGTACAGTTCATAGTAATAATATGTTTTGTTGCTAAACAATTGCAGATCAATAAATCTGTAAAATATCATACCTTCTAGTAATCGAATGACAAATATCATAATACTAAGTTACCAACATAAAAATTATTAACAATCACCATGAAATCTAGAGGGAGAATGCTAAGGCACGTTATGATTAATGAATAATAAACAAAGTAGAAATACGAACTAGATAAAAATCTGGAAAATAAATCAACTTACATAAGAATTTTGAAACTCAATTTCGTGCTACTCGGGAAGTGACCTTTTTAACAATCAGATACAACATGATATATCAAAATCATGAATCATTTTCATACAAGTTTGGATAATCCAATACAATACAAGTAGAACTGTTCTACGTACCCTCATTTTAACTACAAACAATACTACTAGATCATCAAAGTTAATAATTAAATAACTCATTTTTTGGGTTTGTATTCTCCGGATCATTCTGCATATGCAGATTTCATCATGTAAGGAGTGACATAAGGATTGCACTGCTCAACTTTAGGTAGCTCAAGTACAATATAGGATGAAGGTTTGGGCATTTGAAGACCATCTTCTGCTTAATTTATCTACTGTCAACGATACATTCTCTTATCTATATATATGTATTTTGTGTGTCTACATATAACACGCTGCATTTATTTTTTACTACTGACTGTTTGATTGTGTACAGTGGAATTTATTTATGTTTTTCATTCTTTTGTAGAATTATTATATCTGATTATGTATTTGCCATCAAATTTAATTTTGAATGATTGTAATGTTGGATGCAATAATTGTTTGTTATAATCAATAATATATATATAGTCTATTTGAGTACTGTGATAATGGTTTCTGAGAATGGCTTTTTTGCATTAGGTATAAATAGCTGATGCAATAGAGGGATTAGTTTGCATCGGTTATTATAAAAAACCAATGCAATAGAGGGATTAGTTTGCATCGGTTTTCAACAACAACCTATACAACAAGTTCCTTTGTTGCATCGGTTTTCATTACAACCGATGCAACATGGGGGCTGTGTCCAAGCAACTAACCATGATATTTTGCATCGATTGTTAGTAACAACCGATGCAAAAAGGACCGTTTTGCATCGGTTTCAGAACTGATGCAAAAGTGTTAAGCCTGTTGCATCGGTTGCATATGCATCGGCTGTTGAACTGATGCAAAAAGGGGGTAAACAGCTGATGCAAATGGCCTATTTTGTAGTAGTGTTATATTTTGTAAATCACAATTATACAATTTCATTTTCTTATAATCATATAATAGCTAATAGTTTAGGAATATTGACTATTCAAGCAATAAATGATAACGATCAATATTACCATTTCTAACAACCAATTCAAACTATATATACCCTAATAATTTCTGAAAAATTATGTCTTTATATATAAAATATAACCAGGGTAAAATTATTTCATTTACCTAATTTCAAAACAATACCATGTAGGTTTACCTTGTTTAAGAGTTTAGAAACCCCTATCGATACGGTTGTACTTTCCGTGCCGACCAGAATTCATAAATACTCAACTAATAAGTCAGCACAATATAAAACATTTCATATTCACTAACAAATACACGCTCATAACTATTAATATACTTAAACTCATTTTAGGGTGCTACTGACCCTATCTCTAATAAGTCAGCCCACAAAGCTAAGGTTATCGCTAAACCAAAGCTCTGATACTAGATGTGACAACTCATATTTTGGGAAGGTTTAAATTGACAATAATTCATACATGTCCAATCCAAACAATCGAAACATAGATAATCATTGGGGTTAAATAAGAAAAGAAAAAGAAACAAACATAGAATCCTACAACGGAACGACAAAATATAATAATCAAATAAACAGTTCGTAAAGCTGTTTATATTTTACATTTGATTGTAATCTATACAACATTCATCAGCGTTATATATATACATCAGAGATAAACAAATAATGCATCAGACAACATGATGCAGAACTAATAATAGTAATAATATACCAAATCTTTATCTTCGTCCTCTAAAATAAATCTTTAATAAGCTGAAAAACTCAGGGCTGACTTGAGTGTAATGAAAAGACAAAACACTCGAGTCAAGACTAAAATATCCTTATGTAAGTCAAATTGATATTGCATATAACATGAGTGTAACGGCGTCAGAGATGTTTATGGGTTTTCATGTCTCCTATCTAGTGTATGATGTGCGTGCAATAACTAAGGAGATGTTATGGGATTTTCCGTCTCTTAAGGATCCATCAAAATATTTATATGTAGTAGAATACGCTACATATATAATGTCTAGTCATTAAAATAAATATTTTTTTTAGCGTTAAGGCTTTACCCTAATCCCTCTTAACGCGTTTTTAAGCATTGTATACAATTTACATATAAAACACCAGTTAAACGGCCGGTGGATAGGGATGCACCGTGATACAACAACAGTAAACCAAAATCGTATGGGTCTCATTTAAGGATAAAAGTATGACAAGGCATGTGAGGCAACACCCATGGTAGGATACTACCAGTTTACCCTTCTCAACTGGTGGTAACACACCATAGCCTTGTTCTCCCACCCCGTCCAACACTCCCATAAAATCAGAGAGTACGCACCAATCAATCACAAAATTATAATATGGTATCGAAGAAGTGCGTCCGCTAGGGGTAGCTAGCCCACTTAGCTGATATGGCTCCTGTTTTAGTCATTTCAAATTGGCACAAGTGCCAAGCTAATTCATCATCGTTCTCTTTCTTCAAATCCAGCAAACGTCGTCAAATCTAACCACTTCACTATGGATCATTACTCCACGTACACAGTTATCAAAGTGGTTTCGATATTGATAGAGAGTATCCCTATATTCGGCCTCGGTCACTTTAACAACCAAACATAGTTTTACACACCGATTGGTCCTTTTACATTTCGAAACAGTTCATACTTGATTTCAAAATATCATATTTGCTTCAAAATCAAATCCATTTCGAAATCATCATATTTACTCAAAATATACAATTTCAGTCCAAAATCATTTTTGCCTTAATATCTCGATCTCAGTTCCAAAATTGTTTCGAATTCCCATTTGGATTATAACTTCATTTAACCCATTTGTATTTAAATCGATGATTTAAAAATAACATTCCAATAATAACCAGTTTGAATTTTCGATACATAGTTTGAATAGTTTTAAAATAGTTTAAGTTTATTAAAATATTCAAAATAGTTTAAATGGTTAAAATAGTTAAAAATAGTTCAAATTGTTAAAATAGTTAAAAATAGTTTAAATGGTTAAATAGTTAAAAAATAGTTTAAGTATTAAAATGGCTTATATAGAAGAATCAATTGGAAAATCCAAAATAATTTGAATATCTAAACGATAGATTTAAACAGTTTATTTCAAATTAATTTACTTGAAAATAATTTCAAAGCCAAACCGATTTAATTCCAACTTCCCATCTCAAATCAATTCCAATTTCCATATAATCGATTCGATTTCAGTTTCTATTCAAATCAATTTCAACTTCGATTTCAAATTAATTCAATTCCACTTTCATACCTAATTAAATCAATTTCAGTTTATATCGATTTCAAGCTCGATTTTCAAAATATCGATTCAAAACATTTAAATCAAATTATCCTTCAATATTCAGTTTAAAATCCCAATCTTCGAATAAAATTCAATTCTGAGCTACATTTCTAAATATCGTTTTTATATAAGTTTTACTTAGTAATATTCAAAGTTCAAAAATAATTTGATTTCTATAAAATTTATTTTTATTTCTCTTAAATCAAAATCACTTAAATAAATTTCAAATCGAAATCTTTTAAAATCATTTCATTTGACCAATCCGATGTCCGTATATAATTTTCTATCCTATGGCCAAGTGATCAGTTATTCAATTTAATTTTTTGGATCGATATATACCATTTCAATCCAAATCACAATGTCATAGGTATATATCATTTCAACCTATTTCTTAATTTATTCGAAATAATTCAACTTATAGTTTATATACTGTACATAATTTACAGGGTGATAATACGATATATATATACATAATAAATAAACATCCAAATTATCTAAAATATCAACCAAAAGCATCCATCGCAATCATCATCCAAACGGTAAATATAATTCATAGCAATTACATAGTTATTAATATCAGGTGTTTCATTGGTAATTAAATTCCAATTACAAACTTAATTGTCAATTTTAATTATTTTAACGGTTAATCCAATGAAAACTAAATTTATCCAACAATGACCAATAAATTAATATCTCCCATTAAATTAAATCTAACTAGCATGAAAATATTCTAGTACATTGTGAGCATTATAAAACACTCATCTTTTATTTTATTTTTGTCGCCGAGAGGTTCCGTTTTGAAACTAAAATCGAAGGACGCCCGATTTTAGCACAAATTTCGACTGTCTACAAGTCCGTCCAAACCAGTTTCATTGCGAAGCTCTCGTTAGCACGATCACAACAAAAAATGCCTCGGCCCAATCGGACCTCGTATGCAGAAGTTATACCATTTTTAGTTCATCGATATAATTAAATTAATTTAAACATAAATAACATATATTTCACAAACCCATACCAAAAAGACAACTAGACCCAACCCACTAATCAATACCTTCTTCCCCAAACGTTGTAGCATGTGCACGAGAATGAACAAACCCAACAAGCCGTGCACGTTTTGCCAGCGATATGGAGCTAGAGAACTCCGTTCGACAAACCGCTTTCGCCTGCAGCTCCCTCTCGACAAACTGCATCTCGACATTCCAATGCCATCAAGTTCGGCCACACCCTAAGAATTGCGATAATTCCTTCCTCCTCCTTAGCCATGGCCAGGCCACTAGGCGTCCATAATGTTATACCCCTATTTCGAATGCAATGAAAAAAGTTTCGAGTCCTAATTCAATCGTATGGAGAAGATAGCTTTTTGAACCCAATTATTGTATTGAATTTTCTATATTAAATTCAGCGCGTTTATATCCCGTACAACCAACGATAACTCCAAATGCTATGAAATTTGAAATCCAATAATAATACACAATTACGGATCCAACAAAACTTGTTTCATCGAAATCCGAAAATGTGCCCCGGATCGCTATTTTTAACATCTCGATTATAATATAAAATTTCCAATTTCTAATTTTTTTTTCACTTTTAAATCCAATTTTAAATATTAATCGGTATTGTTGTTTAAATAAAATTTACATCAGCTTCCAACATCATTTTCAATCATATTAAATTCAGAATTTAATTATTTAAATAATTTCCAATATTAAATTTAAACAATTTAATTGTACAATATTCAACAAATATCAATATTAGATTTTAAATGAATTTTAGTTATCAATCAGTTACTTCATTTATATCTAACGAATTCAACATTTATTATTTAATCCATCTATTGATTGTAAAAACATTCAATTCATAGCATTACTTTTCAATGCTTGTTATTACTTAAATCTACGAAATTACTTGATTTCAGAATCTTATTCAAGTTCATATTCAATATCTATATAAATAAATCATTAAAATTTTATTTTCAACCATTTTTATTTAATAATTAGATTGAATTTAATAGTTTAAAATAGTTAAAAATACGGGTTGTTACATCTACAAAGTGTGGGTTAAGATGTACCGAACTCATTTCTATCACTTGAAAATAATTTGGGTGATGACTACAGCATCATCGGCATTCATTTTCGCGTTTCTAAGTGAGGGATGCTACTATAGTAGCTTGTTACAGATTTGTTTTAGTAAAACGTATTTTGATTTAATTTTGAAAGTATGATTTGATAGACAGAGGTTTTGTGTGTGTGTGTGTGTGTATTAGTTTAAAATGGTTTGAAATGAAACTCGGTGTTTAGTTTTAAAGTTTTCTTATTAATTTATTTCATGGCCACATGTAGCCTATGCATTAGGACAATATGGTATGTGCATCATGATATGATATGTTGTTTTGTAGTTTTCATTTGTTAAAATGAAATAGGATTTTCAACGATTTTGGATGGAAACTTCCGAATCGTTATAGAACTTGCACTTAGGTATTTTTGAAAATATAGGTGAGTATATATAATACTTGAAATTGAAAAGGTTGTAAGTTAAAACAAGTTCAAATGGTCGATCATCCTTGTTAAGTTAGATGAATTTGATGTTTTGTATATAATCTTGGGATGTAGTGGAATATTATACAAGTATGCACTTAAGTTATAAAATGTATAACAGCTTGAGGTTATGTTTTTTTTTGAAATGATTCATAAATGAATTTAGTATGGAGTGATATATTATTTGTGTAAAATGAATGTGGTTTTAATAATATTGGTATAATTAGTAAACCAATAAGGTAAGTACGTAATTTATACGTAGATAATTTTATTCGCATGACTGTTCTTGATTCAATATTCGAGTGCATGGTTTCGAGAAAATTTATACCGGTCCAAACAAGTATTTTCCAATCTATTCTTAATGGTGAATACTTGATATGGATTTTTGATATGATCTCAAAGTTTTCTATCATAGTATTTGGCTATTAAGGAGAATGGATATTTCTAATCAAGAACCTGATCAGAGTCCACATTAGAATGGTCAAGTGATCTGTTCTAGTTTGGAAGTGAAATTATGTGATCGAGCAAGCGATCAAATTTGACATTGCGTACGGATGGTCCATCCATATTGTCGGGCTTTAGTATATTTGCAAACTATGTTATGTTGGCTTATGTGGAGTTTATGTGATGACTCTTTGACTTCTTATGAGGTAGCATGATTTGTCAACTAAGTAACAACCTGACGCTGTTGAGCGTAATGCACGCTTAGTAGATTGTTTATCGTCATTATACGATAAGAGGATTTTTGAACCTAGGAAATCGATGAGTTATATGTGCTAGTAAATTTTGTACACTGTTAAGTATTGCTATGCGATTGTTTCTTTTTGTTGCTTGTGTTGGAATTTCGAGGATGAAATATTTTAAGTAAGGGAGAATGTAGCGACCTAGAATTTCAAACACTTCGTATTTAAATATCTAAATTCTTTAAATACTTGAATCATGGATTAAATGTTATTAAACTGAATCAATAACATTGTTAACCCACTATTTGATATGGTAAACTTGTTTTGAAGCTTGTTTACAAAAGTAAACACTTCGAAGAAATATTGATAATGTGACCAAAAATCGGTTTATCGATAAACAACATTTTAATCAATATAAGTTGTTGGAACTCTTTTGTGCTAAGCTAATGAACAAATGAACACATTAGGAACTAATTAACACATTTTGATTCATAAAGCAAAGGGAAGGTTCTAGAAGCTTCCAAATGGATAGAAGATATTAATATGTTAGGGGTATTAAAGTATTTAGCTAAAAGAACAAGATGTAAAAGAGAAGTGATGAGCACGTTGTGGGGTGAGCCTTCCATGACATCATGGAGGTAACAATAAGCTTAGGCAACATCATACAAAGCTTACAAAAGGAGAGGCATATTCTTGAATTATAATTACAAATTTACAAAGCAAAAGCAAGCACTCTTTCATATCTTCCTCTTCACAAAATTCCTAAATAAAATAATTTCAAACCACATCCAAATCATTCCAAATTTTTCCAAAAGCCTGGGGACAACATGACAACACCTTCCATCAAGTTAGATCTTGAATGGCCAAAGAAAATCTCACTCCATGAACATAGGATGTGAGCTATTTGAGGGTGTTTGGGGCTAAAGGCGAGTGTAAGCAAGGCGAGGTAGGAAGCAAAAGTGGTTGTAAGGTTACAGAAGGACGTGGTTTCTCGGATCTCGCTTGTTTTTTGGGTTTAAGGGTGAGCTAACTTATAATCTTGAATGAAAATATACTTCTATATTATGATTGAATAATTCTTTGTGTTGGTTAAGTATTAACGTATCTTGTAATATTGGTTTTGATTCTTGCTTTGAAAGTAAATGACATATATAATCCATACGTATGGACTTTAATAGAATTGAATGGTCTTATATGACTTATAGAAATGTCTTAAAAATACAGCACATAGGTTGTGGACGAACTTTGGTTTAGATTGGACTCGGATTTGAGAGTGCTCTTATACCAATAGTCGCTATAGGTGCACTTAGGAATTGTCTTGTATTCGGAAATTTCTATGGAACTTTATAGAGAGATCCTTAGGGGTTTCTCATCACATTTGTAATGTTTTATATGCGTGTTTTTTGTCTTAAAAATTTGGGGTGATAAAAACCTGAGTAACATATCTAAAAGTGGTTAAACTTTCACTTGTGCAAACTTGCCTTATAACAATCCGTATTTTTTTCGATAATTAAAACTATTAAATTAAATAAGATTTTGAAATTAAATATTATGAGAAACTAAAATTTATGATTTATAGATGGGAAATTATCAGAATATAATTTAATAAGATTGATTGAATGAAATTTGTAACTGTTTAATGCAATTTCAGTTAATGATAATAATGAAAATAAATAAGGATTAAATCAATGTTGGATAAAAAGAGAATTACATGTAATTAATTGAAATAGGTTGAAATGGAATGGAATCAATATTTGGTAAGTAATTTATCAACCTTGTTGTAAATAATAGGTTAATAGTGGTGAATTATTAATGGATAACAATTTTATTTATTATTATTTTATTATTTAATTCCTTTGAATTTGATTGTAAGAAAATTGAAATTAATGTAATTAAATATTGTTGTTAATATGAATTAAGATGATAAATATAAATGTAATAAAATGTAAACCCATATTAATTATATCAATAAGGTGATAACTAATTTAATAATAAGAGTGGAAATCAAAATAAAAGAATTTATTTGGATCTAAAATATAATTAACTAGGATTTTATTACGGTGTAATTGAACGTTGAATTTAACGAAATATTTTAATATTAATTTTAACATAGAAAATTTATTTTGATAGATTATTAATTTCTATGTAATCTAGAATGATGAAATCGTTAACTACTTAAATTTGAATTAAAAAGTGATTTAATCAATTTAATAATAATTTATTAATGTGAAATTAGCCATTTTGGCCACTGTCCCGTATTTCGACGAAACCAGTTTCATTGGATCCGTAACAGTGAATTATTATAGGATTTTAAGTTTCGTAGCATTCGAACTTGTCATTTGGCTGTGCGAGCTTGAAACGTGTAGAAATTGATTTATCGAATTTAAATGAATATAATCTGATTTTAAAAGCCAACTTCTATATACAATGGAATTTTGGTTTGAAACTAGTTCCATTAAGTTTAAAAATATTGTAAACATATATTTCGATATATTGGATGATCTACATTCGTTTCGAAAACGAAACGGGCTTTTTTGGGTCATTGGACTCAATTTGATTTATCCATTAGTTTTTTCCATCTCTGTCTATATAGATAGATTTTTTCTCCAATCCTAGCAGCTCTTCATCATATTTCTATACGTATTGTCATCTCCAATCTATCTCTTTTTTTCCTTCCCGATGGCTGCAAATCTAAAACCCTAATTTCTAATTCAAAATCAAATCGAAATTCAAACTCCTCAAAACCATATCAAATTATATATCATTCAAAAGCTCTCGACGAGCGCAATCTACTGTCGTAATT
Source organism: Allium cepa (assembly GCA_030765085.1). Taxonomy (NCBI): domain Eukaryota; kingdom Viridiplantae; phylum Streptophyta; class Magnoliopsida; order Asparagales; family Amaryllidaceae; genus Allium; species Allium cepa. The sequence goes on from CM060942.1 coordinate 534,523,117, forward strand.
CATTTTTGCCTTTGTTTTGGACTTTAAAGGTTTGGAAAAGACTTTTAAATTAAATATTTGGTTTCATTCTTTTACTTGTGTTTGATAACTCTTATTAGAGTGTTTTAAAAGTTATTTGATATTTTTATGAATTTTTAAGAATTATTTATGAATTTTAAAAGTTGAAGGATTTATTTAAAATATATAGAAAAATGGTTTTTCTAGTTTTAAATAAAATTATAAAATGATTATTTTTGAGTAATAATTTGGTAAATGTTTTTAAACCTATTATAAGTATTTTAAAATTATTTTTAAGTATATATAGTTTTTAAAAAATGCGTCGACTATTTTGTAAAAGTATAAATATCTTATGTAATAAAATACCTTTTAATTGTTTTCATTTAGTTTTGCAAATAAATTACTATGCTTATATATATCATTTCTAAATAGGTGTTAAATTATAAAAAAAAGGATTTAAAAAGGGTTATGAATTGCTTAATAGCTAAATCGTGTTTTTTTATTATTTATTTGAAAAGTAATTAATTATGCATAACACTAAAAGCCGTTGAAGTTGACTTATCTATTTATGAGAGTTAAGATTGATGTTCGAGTAAGGACAGAAGCAATAATGCTCTAACCTACAGGCTTTCCACTTGACCGAGAAATAGTTAAGTCAGGAATGTCGGAAATGTGTTAATCGTGTTGATTTCTTAGCAGTTTATGAAAATACTATATTTAATACTAAAAGCCAGCGAGGTAGACTTATATATATGTGAGATTCAAGAATGAAGTGTCTAGATAAGGCTTTGATATACAACTAATGTTATATGGCTTCACTCTTGAACGATAGATAGTATAAGTTGGAATGTCAGAAACGTGTTAAGTACACAAATTTTGATTTCTATAAACGATCATCTTTAAACTGGATAGTTCATCGAACTTAACCAAATATCAGCTTAAATCTTTAAAAAATTATTTTTAAGATAATATAAGTATGGAATGGTGAGTTTGTTATGACAATGTGTTAATAACATTCGTCTTTATCCTTTTTAGATTATACTTATGAATGTAAATAGATTTTTAAAAGAATGTTATAAGGATAAACATAAGTGAAATGGTTTGGGATTTGTAGCAATAATGTTTGAGTAACATTAGTCTTCAACCTTTTTTGACTGGATTTACGAAAGTACTTATATTTTTAAATGGATATTTTGAACGAAAATTATAACCATGAAATCTTTTGGAAAAGGATAGAAAATGCTAAGGTTTAAAGTAAGAAATCTTGTTAATGACCTATGAATATACATATACCAATTGAGATAAGTATATGATTACTTTTTTAAATCTTGAAAGAGTACAAATTAATAGTGGTGATTGATAAATGAAGTTTTATTAGATAAAAGAAAGGTTTACTAAAAAAAGATGTTTTAATTAATAAAAATTATTAATTAAATAAAAGTATCAATTAGTGGTTGCTTATGTGATTTGATTGTGCTTTATGTATTTATTCGTTATGATAAGTATATGAGGCTTGGTTTCCAACTATGATCATCCACCTTGTACTAGATAGTCGATTAGTCGACTGTCGAAATTGACCAAAATTACTTAGGAAATAACTAGAAGAAACACAAGGTCTATATGGTATGGTTATATTTGAAGATGTTATACTATATGTTAAAATCGTCTTGCTCTTCTAGGACAAAAGGTAAGGAAATCCATCCAGATAGATTATAATCTCCACCCTTATGTATTATCTATTTATTTCTGAAAGAACCGGCGTTAAGTTAACCAAAAAATCATTGATTTGTTTTGAAGCATCTAGTAAGTGTGGCAGTGTACTTATATGAGATGACGCAAAACCATAACCATTTCTAAACCTTGTACATGATCTATGTTCTGGAAGCTGTTGTGAAGTGGAATGTTATAGAGTTGAACTATCCATCCTAAGGTTAAGTCTAAGGGAGAGGTCAGCATAAACATTTCAAACAATGTTATCATATGGGACTATCTATCTTGAGGAGTATTCCAAAAGATAGACGACGTTAGAATTTTTTTGGACGACTTATGTGGGAATCTATGTAGAGATTCAAGATCTATCTGAGATGCCCGAATCCATGTATTGATTAGTCATCTGTTCGAGATGATGGAATATATTTGGGGTGTTGGACTGATGAAGATTCGTGTGAAGGATGCCGAACATAGCCTTGACATTGGAAATGATTAAAATTAGAGTAGCATGCACAATCTTAGGTTTAGATTAACCATGAGGGTATATCAACTCTAGATTTAGAATTTGCTTATCGATATATAATTAGCGAGAGTTGTTTATACTTGGTGCCAAATAGCTCATCGTTGGGCCGGTTGTATTTACCTTATAGTATGTTCTATCTAGAGATATACGATCCTCGAAAGAAAGTTTTTGATCATTATCATGGATTTCGAATTAGGCTAGACCGAAAAGATCTCCATGGAAAAAACCATACACGAACGCACCTTAGCAGTATTGATTGTATACCTCTTATTGTTGTGTCATACGCAACAGCTATTTGCTTATTTATGTTCTACACCATAGCATTATCTATTATATCGAGATATGCACTTCATAGATGATTCGCTTATTTTGGGGGTAACCTTTATGCTATTCCATGAAGTCTCAAAAAGTGTTGTTATATGTCTTCTTGAGTTTCTCATGCTGGTTTACCAGATTGATCTAGGTGTTATTTTCTTCTAATGATTGGGTCAGTTACAAGTATATTTTCAGATTTATCTATGGATCCTTTGGAGCTTATGGAGAGGAGCCGGATGATTACCTACCATAGTATTCTTATTTCTGTTGCATTACAGTATTGTATATATCAACATATGTGAGGACATGCTGTTATAACTATCCAGGCTAATGATAGCACTTATTATTGTAACTTTGAAATGCAATGTATCTTAGTCTAGCAGCTTGTACTATCTTTTGATATTATATATTTGTTAAACTAAAAATTAGTTTGCCATTCATGACGCCATGCCAAACCAAAATTTAATCTAACATCAAGATGTGATTAAACCGAAGATCGGCTCAAGAATTAATACACAATGATGTTGTTCGAAATAGTTCTATAAATGCCTATGGACCTTCGGTAAGGTAATGAAGTCGTTCAAAAGTTTGAATCAGGCCCAAAGGAAAAATAGGTAAGTTGCTAAATTATGCAACAGTCCATCATTTATTTGTTAATGGATTAAATAGATAATTTAGATAAGTCACTATTTTTTATTTATTGACATATTAGGCATCATGCAAGATAATCCTTGATTTAGATAAGGGTTCAAAGGACATTGTTATAGGTACGAATCCAATTCAAAAATTTGTCATAAACACATCCATAGTTCGATAACATTTATATATGCATAATTCATGAGAAATGGGCTATGCAAAATTGTTTAAGTCCTTGTTCTCAATAGTTTTGAAAGTTATGAAGACTTCTACGTTTTTCTCTAAATCAATTTAGGGTTACAGTTCTTTGATTTTGAGAAGGAGAGAAAGAAATGATTCTCCCCTCTTTTGTTGCCTTAGGGTCTGTATTTATAGTGGTGGCAGCAGGCAACATGGCTGCCTCGTGTCCTTCAACATTATTGATATTCGACATTATTAGTTGATACTGATGACATTTGGCATCTCTTTAAAAATTGATGAATTATGGCACCTCTCTGAACATTAACTTTTTATGGCAACCTTCTATTCATTGTTGCTATGTGGCAACCTTTCATGTCTCTTGAAGTTTGAAATCCTTCATAACTATTGATGATACACGACATATATCATATCATAGTTATTTGACATTAACCACACCTTTTAAAGTTTGGCATCCTTCCTTTACTTCATGCTTTACAACAATAAGTTGTAGAGGCTTGATATCCCCTGAATAGATTGAGATCTGATGTCTTCTTATTGTAAGGCACTTGTTACTTCTTTATGTTGTCGTTCGACATCATTTGTTATGTGCTTTTATATGTCAGATATCTTCTTGCTACCTTGCCTTATTGTTAATGTTCGGCAATAGTTCATCCCGACATTTTTATTGTTGAAGCATATTATTCTTTAGAGATTTAACACTCACTTTCATTAGATATTCGACATCATTCTCTATTTATGAAAGCTTGATAGCATTCACATTTATTGTAGTTCGACCTCATTCTACACTTGTGATATGCTTGGCTTCTTTAGGACATGATATCTCTTCTTCTTTATACGTACGACAACTTCTAAGGTTGTTATCATTTGACATTTCTATAGGTTCACAACCTTGTTATGGTACCTTTCTCATTATCGAGGTTCAACAACCTCCTTACCATGTTTATGTATGATATTTTTCTGGGTTGGCCAATTGTTTTGAATTCGATTCTCTTAGGAATTCGACACCTTTATATAGAAGCCTGACATCTTTTTTAGAGTCACTTAAAGTTTATATCCTTTCTTGTCTTTAATTTTGTCATTCTTTGTGGCACGACATCCTCTGGTTGAAGTAACATTATCTTCCCTTGCTTCCATGTTTATTCTTCTTATAAAATATATGGATAACAATGTTATCGTTCCATTGTGAGGTTATGATGGTGTTTTCTCCTCTGCCTTGCTATATTTCATTTTTCTTTATTTTACCCTTGCAATTCGTCTTTATGACATTTGAGTGCTCAACACATGAGTACCATGGATGTACTGGTGTTGACATTTGGGGATCGAAAAGTCGAGCCGTTACAAAATGACATATGACCGTTATTTGAATGATCTTGACCCAAAAGTATAATGAATGTTCGTTGCCTATGAATGAACAGGGAAAATTGGTTTTTATATAGAGACCCCTATTTTGTGAGTTTACCATGGATAAAGGTGGAATTAGCCTTCGATGATGTCTTACTGGTATGATAGTGTCATACAAATGGAGGTATTTTCTCATTCACAAAATTATGTCTGATCTCCTTTATATTTTCATATTTTCTGTATATGATAGGTTGCTAGTAATCAGGGGACACTGGACGTGAAATGGAGCGATGGAGAGGTTGGAGTTCCATAGTTATTTGCTTATTTTCTATTTGTTATTTACCATTTAGTACTTATGATTTGTAGAACTACGAATTCTGATGTATCGGTTGGAATATAATGACACCTATGGTTATTTATCGTATACTCCAGATATCTATTTTATAAGTTCTATTATATTGTATTCCTTTCGTTGCAAGTTCAGAAAGTGCAGTTAAAGTAGATAGCTCAATGTACTTTTTATTTCCAATTTTTACCCTAACGATTCACCATTTATGATCCTTGGGATTTGTGCGTCGATTTAGACATTGAATAAAAATTAACCCATAGTAATATAAATAGCCCATTTTGAATTAAAATGGATTTCTATAAAGGGTGAAAAAGTTAACTCTTAGAGATGGACATATTAGACCCTGAAACATCTTTTGTTGAGTCCGAAATATAGTTTAGAAGTGATATGAATATATCAATTAATCTGTTTGGGACTTCAGGTTTCGAGTTACATATTGGGGGTCAATTTATAAGCGACTCAAAAAGTTAACTTTTGCACATGGATGAATTGGACCTTGAGATCTAATTCATTGCGTCTGGAATGCCTTTTCATGGAAAAAATGTAGGAGGTCAATATTTGGAGAAAAGCATTTTTGGGTTTGTTTGCATATGTGAAGACTCAATAAAAATGTTGGTCTCAAATAAGAGAGCAAAACCTTTACGTCTTCATTCGCATTCATTTATGCTTTATCCCTCCTTCTCTCATCTTCTAAACCATATATTCAGTAACTCTTAAATAATAAATTTCTTAAAGTCAAATAAAAATCACCTAAATTCAAATATGAGGATTTTCTACAAACGGAATACATCTTGAAGAGATTGGAAGGTTTTTGGATTTCAGGCATGAAAAGAAAGAAGCTTTGCGATCGGTTCTCATGCAAGATGAGAGCTCTTGCTTGCTTGGTTGAGTGGATCTTCTCTCTACTTGTAACACTGCATAAATTTTAATAACAAAATAATTAAATATTACTGGTAAAATTGTAGTTTTACTAAAAGAACAAGATTATATTTTTTTAAGAAATGATTAAACTAAACGATGAAACTTGCACCATTGCGTAAAACTTATTTTTCTCGTCATGTTCCACTATATGAATGTCACCATTTGAAACATGGGTTAAGAATTATACATAAACGATCAATATTTCCACACGTAGCGCCGGTTAGGTCCAATGGTCCATTAGTACCAAATAAGGTAGTAATATCCTTTCCGAACTCAGAAAGAAATATACACACATTGCTTCATCTTCCTCATCTCTTCAAAACAAAGGAACCATAAACATAATTCTTCCATCTAAAATTACTCAATTAAATCTCTATCAGCTTCAATATAAATTGGGTCTAAAGATATTGGGACGAAGAGATCAATAAGAGAATACTAAAATCAAGGCATTTTGTCGACTTTGAAGTTTAGACCAAATCTGAATGGCGAAGAAGGAGAGGAATTCCATCTAATTATGGGCTAGCTTAGTTAATATTGAGTGTGAATTTATTTACTTTGCTATATACTATCACATATGATTTTAATTTACCTTTATAGGCTATGTTGAGTACATGGCCAAAGTTGATATGAATAAATGATGAATATATGTTGAATTAAAATACTGGCATTTATAAAATAGGATTTTGAATTAAAATATTAACATTGAATAAAATACATTTTTTTATTATATTTCATCAAATATTGATGAAAAATAGGATTTCGAGAATAACTATCCCAATTTATTATGAATTTCTACCTTTCTTTCCTAAAAAAATTTGCGGGATCGAAAAGTGCCACCTTGAGTACCAGGCTAAAAATATGGTGGGTTGGGATGAGCCTTCCTATATCCCTAGCCTACAAAGGTAGGTTTTAAAAAAAATTAAACTTTATTATTTTAATCGTAAAATTTTAAAATATTCAATTTAAACATGTACACGATTATCTTGAATTATATTATTTTTTTATCATTATATACAAAATAAGAAAAATCTATAATAATGCATAAAATTGAATATTAATATTTTACCTCAATGTGTATTTTTATAATATTGAAATGTGTGTTTTTCGATCTAATGATTCAACTTTTCATAATAATTGTATCATGTAACGCCCCACTCCGAGACACACATTAGCAGGAACAGTAGGACAGATGGAAACATGATGACCTTCCTTCCTGCAATAGCGGCAGAAGAGAGGCTTAGGACAAGCTCGAATCATATGCTCAGGAGAACCCCAACAAGAAGCAGTTTCCATTTCAGAAGTCCAAGTCTTTTCCTTCCAAGAAGAAGAAATCAATAACCCAAATGCTAGAATGGCCCGATCTCGAATGAGGTAGGCCATCAATGAAATCCATCGAAACCTGATTCCACTTCCACAATGGAATCTCTAGAGGCTGAAGAAGACCAGAAGGGTGCTGATATTCGGCTTTAATACGTTGACAAGTTATGCAATTACTCACATAGCTCGCCACCTCGCGCTTCATGCCTTCCCAATAATAAAGGCGATGCATATCAGCATACATCTTACTACTTCCGGGATGAATGGTATACTTAGAACGATGACAGTCATCAAGAATGTCATGCCTAAGTGCAAAATCAGAAGGCATAATAAGACGGTTCTTCTTGCGAAGACATCCATAAAAATCAATGCTAAAATCCCGCAACGCCTCATCACGGGATTTAGTCTCACAAAGCAGAATAAGATGCAACAAATCAGGATCACGCCGCTGATCATCGGCAAAACGATCCAATAAAATGGGTCGAGTTCCCAAACTAAATAATAGAATAGGAGAATCAGAAGATGAATCTTGATCACGAATTTCACAAAAAGATAGAGGCTCAAGAATATGCCATTCGGCAAGCATCATAGAAACTACAGCCGAATGTTTGCGACTAAACGCATCAACAACACGATTACCATTACCATGGGTATACTGGATATCAAAGTCATAGGAAGCAAGAAACTCCAGCCCACGTTGTTGTCTCATATTGAGTTCCTTCTGAGTGAACAAACACTTCAAGGATTTATGATCGGTGTAGAGAATGAAGCGCTCGCCTAATAAATATTGTTGCCAAATCTTCAAGGTGAAGACAATGACGGCTAACTCAAGATAAATTGCATTAAAAACTCGTTTCTCTAACTTATAATACTCTTTGCTAATGTGGGTCTCGGAATGGGGCGTTACATATCCAATCTTAACTTTTATTCAAACATTTATTCATTTAAATGGAGTTCTCTAGGAAAATATTAAAATCTTAAAACAAAATCACTTTAAATTATTTTTATCCCATTAGTTCACTGTTTTACGTATTGAAATAATAGAACAACATGTCATATAAAAAAAGTAGAAAACTTGGATAAAATTAATTTTTAGATTTACATTTTGTAATTTTGCACGTATAATTCTTTATTTATAAATGAAAATATTTATTAGGAAACTGATAAATGAAACTTGTTTATTAGGAAACATTTTATGGTAAACAGCTAGTTTAAAACACGTGCTTCATCTTCATTAAGTACAGCTAATCTTTGCATGGCACTGAATTCTCTTACTACTACCTCTCATTCATTTGTTTTCCCGCTATTCTCAGCTCTCCCCAAAATCATCTCCATCTCTCAAACCCGAAAACTTGAATTACTGGCTATCTAAAAATCTCGAAGATGAAAATGCGATCGAATCACAAAAATGAGATGAAGTTAGCTCCAAAAATGAAATTGGTTAAGAGAAAAATGGCCATCAACTGCTCCAAAATTAGGGCGCGCTTCGTGCAGCTGTCATTTTCCCCTAGTCCTTGTCCGAGCAACTCTTCTTCCTGGTTTCAGCATGGTTTTTTTGTGCCGATCGACCCCAAATCGGCTCTCTTCATCCTACTCGTCTTAACTTTGATTTGGACGACAAAGAGGCAATAGAGACGTTGGAGTTCCTTAGTAATTTGCTTATATTTCCATTTTTTCTATATATGACAGGTTGACAAGAATTAAGGGACACTTGACGTGAAATGAAGCAATAGAGATGTTGGAGTTCCTTAGTTATTTGCTTATTTTCTATTTGTTATTTACTATTTAGTACTTATGATGTCTAGAACTACGAATTCTGAAGTATTGTTTGGAATGTAATGTCATTACATTAATGATTATTTATGGTTTACTCCATATAACCGTTTTATAGGTTTAATTACATTTTATTACTTTTGCTGTAAGTTCAGAAAGTGTAGTTAATGTAGATGACTCAGTGTACTGTTTTTTTTAAACTTTAACCCCAATGATCCACCATTTACGGTCCTTGGGTTTTGCGCATCGATTTAGACGTAGAATAAAAATTAGTGAATTTAAGGACACATCCCTGAATACACACAAAACATCATCCTCCAAAAAAAAAAAACATCCCTATTTTCAAATAGTACAATTTTCTTCCCTGCAATATCCTTCTTCTTTATTGGAGCAACGTTATATGTGGATGTTATTCTCACGTCCATAACTAGAATTTGCACCCCATTAATTGTCGATCTTTAAAACGCAATAACTTTTTGTAAATTCGACGGATTAACAAACAGTGTTCACCATTAAATCAAAAATTTAATTATCTTTCTAGTGAGTGGCATAGTGCATATGTAAAAACAATGACAGTACAAACTATTCGTAATAATTGCCGAAACGTCTACAATTATACGCAATAATTGCTAAAATGTCTGCAATTATATAGTATGATTTCAAGCAACTCGGCAACTACATGCAATTGGTGCAGAAATGTCTGCAATTATACACAATAGTTGCAGAAAAGCCTACAATTATATGCAATAGTTGCGGACAATTCAGCAACTATATGCAATTGGTGCAGAAATGTCTATAATTATACGAAATAGTTGCAGAAAAGTCTACAATTATATGCAATAGTTGCGGACAATTCAGCAACTATATGCAATTGTTGCAGACATGTCCATAATTATACGTAATAGTTGTAGAAATGTCTGCAATTATATGCAATAGTGTAGACAATTCAGCAACTATATGCAATTGTTGCAGACATGTTCTACAATTATACGCAATAGTTGCAGAAATGTCTGCAATTATATGCAATAGTTGTAGACAATTCAGCAACTTTATGCAATTGTTGCAGACATGTCTGCAATTATACGCAATAGTTGCAGAAATATCTGCAATTATATGCAATAGTTGCAGACAATTCAGCAACTATATGCAATATTTGCAGATACGTCTGCAATTATATGTAATTGTTGTAGACAATCAGCAACTATATGCAATATTTGCTGAAATTTGAAGAAAAATAGATGATGTTCAAAATTTGCAGAAATCTCCGCAAATATATGGAATAATTGCAATCTTACTTCAAATATGTTTTTTTGGTATCAACAATGTATCTTGTTTTAAAGATCACAAAATTTGTGATTTTTTGGTGAAAACGGTATGCTGATCCGATTTTTCGACATAAAGTTATACGCGTTTAAAATGTTAAAAATGTAAAGGGTATTTGGGTCTTTTTGCGTGCGCGAATTTGAAAATAGGGACCGAAAATGTATGTTTAGTTTGGAAAGGATGTTTTCTCTATTTTGAAACTTATCACGAATGTGAGCCAAACTAAACCTAAAAATTAACCCATAGTAATATAAATAGCCGATTTGGAATTAAAATGGATTTCAAATATTTAAATAAATTCATTAATCAGGGATGTTTTCTCTATTCATTAACTCTTAATGAAATAAATTCCTTAAAATAAAATAAAAATCAATTAAATTCAAATATGAGGGTTCCCTATAAACCTACGTTTGGAAGAAATTGGTGGATGTTTGGATTTCGGACATGTAAAGAAAGAAGCTTTGCAATCGGTTCTCATGCTAGATTAGAGCTCTTACTTGCTTGGTTGAATGGATCTTCTCTCTATTTGTAACACCGCATAAATTTTAAAAATAAAATAAATAAATATTACAGGGTAAAATGGTAATTTTACGAAAAGAACATGATTATATTTTTTAGAAATGATTAAACTAGATGACGAAATTTACACCATTGCGCAAAACATATTTTTCTGGTCACGTTCCACTATATGAATGTCTAAATCTGATGCATGAGTTAGGACTTATAAATAAACGAATAGTTTTGTACAAGTTGGGCCAGTTAGGTCTAATGGTCCATTAGTACCACTTAAGGTACTAATATCCTTCCCCAACCCAGAAAGAAATATACACACGTTTCGCTTCAGTCTTCCTCATCTCTTCAAAACAAAGGAACCATAAACCTAATTCCTCAATATAAATTACTAAATCAAATCTCTATCAATTTCAATGTAAATTGGATCTAAATATATTAGGACGAAAAGATCAACAAAGAATGCTAAAATCAAGGCATGTTGTGGACTTTGAAGATTAGGGCAAATCCGAATGACGAAGATAGAGAGGAATTCCATTGGATTATGGGCTAATATTAGTGGGAATCTATTTACTTTGCTACATACTATCATATATGATTTTATTTTACCTTTATAGGCTATGTTGAGTAAATGCCTAAAGTTGATATGAATAGATGCTGGATATATGTTGAATTAAAACATTGACGTTGATAAAATATGATTTTGAATTAAAATATTAGCATTGGACTAAAATATATTTAGTATTATATTCCATCAAATATTGATGATAAATATGATTTCGAGAATAACTATACAAATTTATTATGAAATATCTACATTTCTTTTTTAATATTGAACTTTATCATTTTAATCGTAAAATTTTAGTATATTCTATTGAAACAAGTACACGATTATTTTAAATTATATATTTTTTATCATTATATATGGAATAAAAATAATCAATATGAATGTATAAAATTGAATATTAATATTTTACCTCAATGTGTATTTTTATAATATTGAATTCTATATTTTTCGATCCAATTATTGAACTGTTCATAAAACTTGCATCTAATCTTAACTTTTATTCAAATATTTATATATTTGAATGGAGCTCTCTAGAAAAATAATAAAATCTTAAAACAGAATCACTTTCAAATTATTTTTATCCCATTAGTTTATTGTTTTATATTTTGAAATTATAGAACAACACGTCATATAAAAAAGGTAGAAAACTTGGATAAAATTAATTTTTAGATTTACATTTTGTACTTTTGCATGTATGATTCTCTATTTATGAATGAAAATGTTTGTTCGGAAACTTATAAATGCAAAATGTTTATTAGGAAACATTTTATGGTAAACCGGTAGTTTAAAACACGTGCTTCATCTTCATTAAGTACAGCTAATCTTTGCCTGTCACTGAATTTTCTTACAAATACCTCTTGTTCATTTGTTTTCCCGCTATTCTCAACTCTCCCCAAAATCGTCTCCATCTCTCAAACCCTAAAACTCAAATTACTAGCGATCTCATAATCTCGAAGATGAGAATGCAGTCGAATCCAAAAAATGTGGTGAAGTTAGCTCCGAAACTGAAATTGGTTAAGAGAAAAATGGCCAACAACTGCTCCAAAATCAGGGCGCGCTTCGTGCAGCTATCGTTTTCCCCTAGTCCTTCTCCAAGCCGCTCCTCTTCCCGGTTTCAGCATGGTTTTTCTGCACCGGTCGGCCAAATCAGCCCTCTTCGTCCTACTCGTCTTAACTTTGATTTGGATGACAAAGAGGCAACATCGGATTCATCTTCTTTATCGACGTATCTTGAAGAAATTAGAAAAGTTGCAAGAACTTCTGGCGAGGTTGACTTTTTGTGCCGCAACCTTCCTTCGCCCCCTCCAGGTTTTAAATATTCTGACCATCCACTTTTCCGTAGTTGCAAGTCTTGATTTTTGAAGCGGATCTGCTGTTCTATATGGGCTGTTCATAAGATGGAAAGTACTTGTTTTTCGGAAGGCATGAATTTTGAACACGATTCATAGATTTATGGGGCTGTTTATACAATGAAAAGTAATTTTGTTGGGTGTAATTGGTTTAACCTTTTAAGCTTTTTCTATGCTGATATGTTATTGATATCTATGATTAAATAAACTGTTGTTTGCTGTGCTTTTTGTTTGCCTCTGCCAAATCATCTGTGCATATGTGTTTCTTACTAATTTTGGTGCGAATGTTCAATTCTTAGCCATTAATAAGTTGACTGTGTCAAATTTTCTTCTTCTTCTTCTCTTTTGTATTTTTTGAAAAATTTACTCTCATTCAAGTATTCTTGTTGGAAAACTTGTCCATGATTCATGTCATTTTGCTATTTTTCTGTGTGTTTCTCTGTCATCTCTTTGCTACTCTGATTGGCTTCAACATATACAATTAGTATAATTAGTTGGTAAGTCTTCGATCATTGAATGCATAAAAATGTGGGATACTCTTTTAGAATGAACTCAGGATTGACTAATTTTGATTCATCAATATATTCTCTTTATTTGATTCATTTCAGTCAGTTACCATGTAAATATATTATCATGTCTGTTAATTCTTGTACAGGAATTCCTTTTTCTTTTGATTATTAATTAGTTGCTGTACAAGCTAAGTTCTGTTCAAGCTCTGGTAAAAGATAAAGTAGTATGCTGTTTGTGTTTGATTTATGATTACTTCATTTACTGTCAACTATTTATTTTAAACTTAATTTATGTTCAAGTTTTGAGTAGATGTTTGTCAATTATTCACTGTCGATTGCCATGTATTTTGATTTTGTAATGTGTATTAGCACTTCATACATAAGTTTGTGTTTCTTGCCATTTCTATTTTAGTATGTTAAACTCTTGAGTGGTGCTCTGATTAACGCATAAGCTTAGGCATGTGATAGGTTTACGAATTCATCAGCAGTGCTTTTATACCATTCTTTTCCTTTTCAAAAAAGTGCAATGTACTTTCTGTTAAATGCAGTCTGCTTGACAGTAATGATAAAAAAGAAATGCTGAGCACACTCTACTCTACAGTGGTGGAGATTTACGTAATTGATGATTAATGGATCTACGTTCTCCACCAACTAGGTGGTAAGTACAATGACACTTCGCCTACCATTCATCCCGGTAGAAATATGTCTATTCATGCAAACAATAAGGCATAAGTACGGCAACATAAAGAAGTAAGAAGTAGGTATTCAATCCGAAAGTGAAAAATTGGAAATATTTGTAGGAAATAGCATGCTTAGAGATCTATTCAACTTGAATTTAGCATTCGTAGGACGCAAATAGCATGGACATAATTATAAAATGTTGATCTTGCAATGCTATCGTACACCGGTGCAAAAGTTTTGGTGCTTAAATTTGAAAACTTTATTCCATATCATGCATAATCTAGTCTACACTTTGTGGTATTTTCATAAATATGCTTTTTCCTGCAATTTCTAGTGGCATTTCAATCTTCATAAATATAGTTGTATTGAGTCCTCCACCGACCGTCTTTCTTTTTAACTAACTTGTAATATGTAAAAGCAAAGAGGAACTCGATATGCTCACGAAAGAGTTGTCAAGGAGCGTATAATTTGGATCTATGTTTTGGAAGCAGTTGTGAAGTGGAATGAGTTGAACTATCTATCCTAAGGTTAAGTCTAAGGGAGAGGTCAGCGTAAAACATTTCAAACAATGTTATCATATAGGATTATCAATCTTGAGGAGTATTCCAAAAGATAGGATGACGTTAGCATTTTTCGGACGACTTATGCGGAAATATATGTGGAGATTCAAAATCTATCCGAGATGCCTGAATCCATGTATTGGTTCGTCATCTGTTCGAGATGAGGGAATATATTAGGGGATTCATGTTCTGTTGGAGCGATGAAGACTCATGTGAAGGATGCCGAACATAGCCTTGACATTGAAAATGATTAAAACTAAAGTTGGATGCACAATCTCGGGTTTAGCTTACCCATGAGGGTATATCAACTCCAGATTTAGAATTTGCTTATCGATATGTTACTAGCGAGAGTTGTTTATACTTGGTGCCATATAGTTCATCGTTGGGCTAGTTGTATTTACCTTATTGTATATTCTATAGAGATATACAATGCTCGAAAGAAAGTTTCTGATCCTTATCATGGATTTCGAATTAGGTTAGACGGAAAAAATATCCATGGAAAAATCCACACACGAACGCACCTTAGCAGTATTGATTGTGTAACTCTTATTGTTGTGTCATACGCAACGGTTGTTTGCTGATTTACGTTCTGTACCATAGAAATTATCTATTATATCGAGATATGTACTTCATAGATGGTTCACTTATTTTAAGGGATAACCTTTATGCTATTCTATGAAATCTCAAAAGGTGTTGTTATATGTCATGCATATTTCTTGAGTTTCTCACGCTGGATTACCAGGTTAATACAAATGTTATTTTCTTATAATGATTGGGTCAGTTCCAAGTATATTTCCAGATTCATTTATGGATCCTTTGGAGCTTATGGAGAGGAGCCGGATGATTATCTACCATAGTATTCTTATTTCTATTGCATTATAGTATTGTATATATCAATATATGTGAGGACATGCTGTTATAACTATCTAGGCTGATGATAACACTTATTATTGTAACTTTGAAATGCAATGTATCTTAGTCTGGCAGTTTGTACTATCTTTTGATATTATATATTTGTTAAACTAAAAATTAGTTTGCCCCAACTAAAAACTAAAAACTCCTGACGCAGCGGATTAATCAAACAAAACTTCAATCGATGGATTGTAGCAATCGGTGAGTTGAAGATACCAAAAATGCCCAAGTTCGTTGATCCAAAGATACCGAACTCTAGCTATCTCAAACACGTTGATAGCGCACTATACCGTGTTCAAAGATCTACGATTCTTCGCACGTTGATCTAGCGCACTAGATTCCGTGAATCGGCTTCAACAAACGTGGATTCGAGCGCACTCGAACGACGTAAGTGGAGATAGGAGATTACACTCAACTACCAATTGGTATGAAAGCACAAAGCTAACAAAAGAGAATTTTATTCCAAAATCAACAACCCAAAAATTTACAACACACCCGCTATTTATAGGCATTACAACTCAACACAACATACAACACTCAACTCCTAGGTCGGCACCGGCTCAACAAATACGACTCATCTCGGCCGACTCAACATAAGTCGCTGCCGACTCAACAAGGCACGACTTAAAGACACAGCGGGTCACACGACTCAACACATGTACAGCCCCAACAATACACGACTCAAAAAATGCAACCGACTCATCAAACCCAGCAACCCACGACTCAATTATATACCGACTTAAAAACTCGCGACATACGACTCATACAAGACCGACTCATATAGTATATACATGACTCGTCTCAACACGACCGACTCAAGATACACAGCTTATCTCCTTGCCGACTCATCTTAGGTCGTAGCCCCTTAGCTCGGTCCCGACTCATCCTTTCTGCATTAACTCGCACCTTTCCTTCCTGTGTTCCATTGAATCGGGAACGACTCATACTAAGTCGTAAACGACACATCTCCGAAGCCCACTTTGCTCGACCTATGTTATCTCCCCCTTGTAAACTCTTAAACCGGAAACGACTCATCACTTTAAATTGTGGACGACTCATCAAGCAGGAACTCCTCCAAGCTTTGTTAAATCGGCACCGTCTCTTGCTCCCCCTATCTCGTGACCGACTCATCAAGCATGCATGTTTTAAACTTGTGTACGCCTTACGAGTTAAATCCGAAGCTCCTTGACTCGTGCATGATTTAATATGGTTTAACTTCTGAATTCCTATATGCCTTGCTGCATCATCCTTCCCAGGTTGAGAAAAATTCGACCTCGAATTTGCAAATTCTTTCTCATCAAAATGTTCATCCCCATGATACGGAATTAAATGTTTAACGTTAAAAATATCAGAAGTATAAACATCATCTGGTAGCTTTAATCGATAAGCATTCTCATTAATTTTCTTCAAAACTTCCACTGGACCAATTTTTCTGGCTTTCAACTTGTTGTAAGCACCCACTGGAAAACGATCCTTTGTCAATATAGCATAAACCAAATCACCTTCGTTAAATTCAACATTTCGACGTTTCAAATCTGCAGACTTCTTATACTTCTCATTCGACTTCTCCAATCGTTCCTGAACGATTTTATGACATTCATTCAGCTCTTCAACAAAATCAGTAGCTCGTTTAACTGTTCTCTTTGACTGTGGTACAACTGCTAAATCCAACGGCCCCCTGGGTAAATTTGAATAAACAATCTGAAACGGACTGAATCCTGTGCTTCGATTTACTGCATGATTATGAGCAAATTCTGCCTGGCATAGCTTCATGTCCCAACTTCTCAAATTATCCTGTACAAGACAACGCAACAAATTCCCCAATGACCTATTAACAACTTCTGTCTGCCCATCAGTTTGCGGATGATAAGCACTACTAAATTTCAGTTTCGTTCCTACCATCTTCCACAAACTCAACCAAAAGTGACTCAGAAAACGAGTATCTCTATCAGAAACAATAGATTCTGGTAAACCATGAAGTCTATAAATCTCCTTGAAAAATAACTGTGCTACTCGAACTGCATCTGCTGTCTTCTTGCAAGCAACAAAATGTGCCATCTTCGAAAATCTGTCCACCACAACAAATATCGAATCATTTCCCCTTTGAGTTCTCGGCAAACCCAAAACGAAATCCATGCTGATATCAACCCATGGCTTAGATGGTACTGGTAATGGCATATACAACCCTGCATTCGTTGCTGTCCCTTTTGAAACTTGGCAAATATGACATCGCTCCACAAATCTCTCAACTTCTTTTCTCATCGATGGCCAAAAGTAAGATTGCGAAATCAACTGTAAAGTACGATCACGGCCCACATGCCCTTCTTCATGTAATTCCTTCACAATCTTCATCCTCAAACTACAATCCGGAATACATAAACGATTTCCTTTAAACAGAAAACCATCAACCAACATGAATTCATCGGCAATCCCATCCTTCACTTTTTCAACATATTTCACAAAGTAAGGATCTTCTTCAAGCATCTCTGGCAACATTTCAAACCCCGTCACTTCAATCTTCATTGTCGTTAGTAAATGACTCCTCCTACTCAAAGCATCTGCTACTCGATTCGTCACCCCTGATTTGTGTTTAACGACAAAAGTAAACTGCTGCAAATAAGCAATCCATGACGCATGTCTCGCAGAAATCTTATCTTGCCCCTGTAAATGTTTCAAAGCTTCGTGATCAGTGTACAGAACAAATTCCTTCTGAAATAAGTAATGTCTCCAATGCTTAACCGTCTGAACAACAGCATAAAACTCAACATCGTATGTACTGTATCTCATCTTTGCCCCTGACAACTTTTCGCTGAAATAAGCAACTGGCTTCCCATTCTGGCTCAGAACTCCTCCAATACCAACCTTCGAAGCATCAGTATGCAATTCAAACAACAACTGAAAATTAGGTAGAACAAGAATTGGTGCAGACGTCAACAATTCCTTGATCCTTTCAAAGGCAACCCCCGCTTCCTCTGACCACACAAACTGTTTACCCTTCATGCAATCAGTCACTGGAGTCATCACGCTACTGAAGTGTGGTATGAACCTTCGGTAGAATGACGCTAGCCCATGAAAACTTCTCACTTCTGTAATTGTCTTTGGCTGTGGCCAATTCTTGACTGCTTCAACTTTGCTCTGGTCAACTTGAATACCTTTCCCTGAAACAACATAACCCAGGAATAAAACAGTAGGTGTCATAAACACACATTTCTTTGTAGCAGCATAAAATTGTTCTTCACGAAGAATAAGCAACACTTCCCTCAGATGTAGAACATGCTCCTCCGTACTCCTGCTATAAATCAAAATATCATCGAAATACACCACGACGAACTTTCCAATGAATGGTCTAAAAATTTGATTCATCACCCGCATGAATGTACTAGGTGCATTAGACAAACCAAATGGCATAACCAACCATTCGTACAACCCCTCTCTAGTTTTGAAAGCTGTCTTCCATTCGTCTCCAGGTCTGATACGAATTTGATGATAACCACTCTTCAAATCAATTTTCGAGAATATAGTTGCCCCACTCAACTGATCCAACAAATCATCCAACCTCGGCATAGGAAATCTGTAACGAACAGTGATCTTATTCAAAGCTCTACTATCAGTGCACATTCTCCAAGTTCCGTCCTTCTTTGGTACTAACAATGCAGGTACAGCACACGGACTCAAACTTTCCTGAATACGACCCTGTTCAAGTAATTCTTCCACCTGCCTTCGTAACTCCTCATGTTCCTTCGGACTCATACGGTAATGTGGTCGATGTGGTAACACTGCTCCTGGAACAAGATCAATCTGATGTTGAATGTCTCTAAGTGGCGGTAACTCCTTTGGTAACTCCTCTGGAAAGACATCCTCAAATTCTTCCAAAACTGGCTTTGCTTCTTCGGGAATCTCAACTTCTTCACTACTCTCTCTCCCGATCAACAAAAACACTTCCGGTTCTTCCTCCACTTCTTTAACAAACTCCTTCAAAGTCAACAGAGTTTTCAATTCTTCAATCTCTTCTAGCTTGCTCTCCTTCTGCTGCTGTCTCTTAGGAACTAAAGTGATTTTAGTACCCTCGAACATGAAACTGTAACTGTTGGCACGACCGTCATGCTGAACTGCTCTATCAAACTGCCATGGTCTGCCCAACAATAAGTGACAAACATCCATATCTACGACATCACACCAGATTTCATCTTTGTACTTCTTTCCGATTGAAAAATTCACACAAGCTCTTCGACACACTTTCACTTCACCTCCTTTCCTTAACCATGCTAGCTTGTATGGTTTAGGATGCTTCTCGGTCTTCAAATTCAACTTCCTAACTGCCTCTGTAGAAATAATATTATCACAACTCCCCGCATCAATAACGAACTTGCAAACTTTCCCCAGAATAGTACATGTCGATTGAAAAATATTGCTTCTCAGCCAACTACAATCCTCCTCTTGCTTAGGTGTCAAACAACTTCTCCTCATCATAAGATTACAACCTTCATCACCCGACACTTTTTCTTCCTCCTCAACATAAGGTACATTTGAATACTCTGCCTCCTCACCATCATCTGCTTCAACCTCTGCAACCATGGTTCTCTTCTTCGGCTTCGGACATTCGTTGCTTTTGTGACCCAACTCCTGACAATTATAACATTTGAAAATACTGCTAGCCCTTGCCTTCTCAGCCTCCTTCACCACTGGCTTGGTAACTGGTTTAGGAGTATTAGAACTTCCGCCAACACCCCTTGCTTGGTTATTGGAATTAGTAAACACACCACCTCCACGCCTTCCTTGTTTCTCCCAAGCTAACGCTTTCTGATGTGCCTCTACAACGGATCTAGGATCAAACATATTAACCATATCCTGGATCTGCATTCTCAAACCCCCAACGAATCTAGCAGTTAACTGTTCTTCTGTCTCCATGATATCATTCCTGGCAATGAGTTGGTAAAATTCATCAGCATAATCACTAACAGACTTTGTCCCCTGCCTCAGATTCTGCAACCTCTGATACATAAGTGACTGGTAATTATAAGGTAAGAAAGTAGATCTCATCAACTTTTTCATCTTCTCCCAAGATTCTATCTTTGACTTCCCCATTCGTTCTCGAGTAAGTTTAGTTTGCTGCCACCATGCCAATGCTCTTCCCCTCAGCCTTGTAGCAACTAACTTCACCCTTCTATTCTCCGGCACCTCCTTGAAATCAAAGATTTCCTCCACATTAGACAACCAATCTAAAAACTCCTCAGCAACCATTCCGCCTTTAAATTCTGGAATTTCCATTTTCATACCCGACTCCCAACGACGATCATCCTCCACATCACGGTAAGAATTTCGAATTTGGTCTCGATCTCTATAAGGAATACTTGCTCTATCACCCTCTTCAACAAAATCAAAGGTACGCCTACATCGATCTCGACTAACATCATCCCTTCTCTCATGCATGCTTCTTTGACTATGTCTCTCTTCATCTCTATATACTTCATGGTCAAATTCTCGATGACTTCTTCTTTCTTCATGTGCATAGTCATGATGATCTCTTCGTGATGAAATTGATGTTTCTCTTCTATCTCTACAAGAATGTGGCGATACCCTCCTCGCTTCCGTAACCGATGGCGAAACTCGGTTTCCTCCATGGTTCGAGTTTGGTGATCTCCTTCTTTGATTCAAATCATTCATCAATCTCTCCAATTTACCAATGCCTTCATCAAATTTTTCATTAATACGTTGTTCCATAAGCTCGGCTTCTTCTCTACGATACAAAGCTTCAACGTTTTGATGTCGGTTAGCTCTCCTCGGTGGCATGGTTAAAAACTTCACAAAACTTCACACAATACAACCAACAATGTCTCGGCTATGCTTATATACGGCTCTACCTTAACTCGGCGCACTTGTCTCGGCAAGGCTTCACGACTTAACTTGGCTCAGTCCAAACTTGTCTCGGCTACCCATTACAAACACTTCAATGCACACAACAAGGCACGGCCACTCCCAAGTATACACGGCCTTCACACTTTAATCCTTGGCGCGCAAAAACCCAAGACCAAATTCAAACACCTTTGCTCCTTTTGATCCAAAATGAAATGGATCCAACACTCCAAACTTGATGCAATCCAATATGACACGATGAACTACTTCAAACTTCAAAAACTTGGCTCCAAGAATCAAACTTAGCTATGATTGGCTAAGTATGGCTCTGATACCAAAACTGACGCAGCGGATTAATCAAACAAAACTTCAATCGATGGATTGTAGCAATCGGTGAGTTGAAGATACCAAAAATGCCCAAGTTCGTTGATCCAAAGATACCGAACTCTAGCTATCTCAAACACGTTGATAGCGCACTATACCGTGTTCAAAGATCTACGATTCTTCGCACGTTGATCTAGCGCACTAGATTCCGTGAATCGGCTTCAACAAACGTGGATTCGAGCGCACTCGAACGACGTAAGTGGAGATAGGAGATTACACTCAACTACCAATTGGTATGAAAGCACAAAGCTAACAAAAGAGAATTTTATTCCAAAATCAACAACCCAAAAATTTACAACACACCCGCTATTTATAGGCATTACAACTCAACACAACATACAACACTCAACTCCTAGGTCGGCACCGGCTCAACAAATACGACTCATCTCGGCCGACTCAACATAAGTCGCTGCCGACTCAACAAGGCACGACTTAAAGACACAGCGGGTCACACGACTCAACACATGTACAGCCCCAACAATACACGACTCAAAAAATGCAACCGACTCATCAAACCCAGCAACCCACGACTCAATTATATACCGACTTAAAAACTCGCGACATACGACTCATACAAGACCGACTCATATAGTATATACATGACTCGTCTCAACACGACCGACTCAAGATACACAGCTTATCTCCTTGCCGACTCATCTTAGGTCGTAGCCCCTTAGCTCGGTCCCGACTCATCCTTTCTGCATTAACTCGCACCTTTCCTTCCTGTGTTCCATTGAATCGGGAACGACTCATACTAAGTCGTAAACGACACATCTCCGAAGCCCACTTTGCTCGACCTATGTTATCTCCCCCTTGTAAACTCTTAAACCGGAAACGACTCATCACTTTAAATTGTGGACGACTCATCAAGCAGGAACTCCTCCAAGCTTTGTTAAATCGGCACCGTCTCTTGCTCCCCCTATCTCGTGACCGACTCATCAAGCATGCATGTTTTAAACTTGTGTACGCCTTACGAGTTAAATCCGAAGCTCCTTGACTCGTGCATGATTTAATATGGTTTAACTTCTGAATTCCTATATGCCTTGCTGCATCAACTCCTCTGCCTTGCTATATTTCATTTTTCTTTATTTTACCCCAACAATTTGCATTTCCGACATTTAAGTGCTCAGCAGATGAGTACCATGGATGTACTAATGTTGACATTTGAGGATTGAAAAGTCGAGCCGTTACAAAATGACACATGGTCGTTGTTTGAATGATCTCGACCTAGAAGTATAATAAATGTTCATTGCCTATGAATAAACAGGGAAAATTGATTTTTATATAGAGACCCCTATTTTGTGAGTTTACCATGGATAGTAATAATATTTTAGAATGGTTATAATTTACATGTTATAATAATGAGCTACACATTTAAAGAAGAAACCGAGAAGCTATAAAGGTGGAATTAGCCTTCGGTGATGTCTTACTGATATGATAGTGTCATATACTTGGAGGTAATTTCTCACTCACCCGATTATATCTGATCTCCTTTGTATTTTTATATTTTCCTTATATGATAGGTTGCCAGGAACTAGGGGACACTGGACGTGAAATGGAGCAATGGAGAGGTTGGAGTTCCATAGTTATTTGCTTATTTTCTATTTTTTATTTACCATTTAGTACTTATGATTTGTAGAACTACAAATTCTGAAGTATCGTTCGGAATATAATGACACATATGGTTATTTATGGTTTACTCCAGATACCTATTTTATAAGTTCTATTATATTTTTTTTCTTTTGTTGTAAGTTCAGAAAGTGCAGTTAAAGTAGATAGCTCAATGTTCTTTTTATTTCCAATTTTTACCCTAACGATTCACCATTTATGTTCCTTGGGATTTGTGCGTCGATTTAGACATTGAATAAAAATTAACCCATAGTAATATAAATAGCCCATTTTGAATTAAAATGGATTTCTATAAAGGGTGAAAAAGTTAACTCTTAGAGATGGACATATTAGACCCTGAAACATCTTTTGTTGAGTCCGAAATATAGTTTAGAAGTGATATGAATATATCAATTAATCTGTTTGGGACTTCAGGTTTCGAGTTACATATTGGGGGTCAATTTATAAGCGACTCAAAAAGTTAACTTTTGCACATGGATGAATTGGACCTTGAGATCTAATTCATTGCGTCTGGAATGCCTTTTCATGGAAAAAATGTAGGAGGTCAATATTTGGAGAAAAGCATTTTTGGGTTTGTTTGCATATGTGAAGACTCAATAAAAATGTTGGTCTCAAATAAGAGAGCAAAACCTTTACCTCTTCATTCGCATTCATTTATGCTTTATCCCTCCTTCTCTCATCTTCTAAACCATATATTCAGTAACTCTTAAATAGTAAATTTCTTAAAGTCAAATAAAAATCACCTAAATTCAAATATAAGGATTCTCTACAAACCGAATACATTTTGAAGAGATTGGAAGATATTTGGATTTCGGGCATGAAAAGAAAGAAGCTTTGCGATCGGTTCCCATGTAAGATGAGAGCTCTTGCTTACTTGGTTGAGTGGATCTTCTCTCTACTTGTAACACTGCATAAATTTTAATAACAAAATAATTAAATATTACCGGCAATACTGTAATTTTACTAAAGGAACATGTTTTTTTTCGAAATGATTAAACTATATGATGAAACTTGCACCATTGTGTAAAACATATTTTTCTTTTCATGTTCCACTATATGAATGTCACCATCTGAAACGTGGGTTAATAATTATACATAAACGAACAGTATTTTCACAAGTAGGGCCGGTTAGGTCCAATGGTCCATTAGTACCAAATAAGGTAGTAAAATCCTTTCCGAACTCAGAAAGAAGTATACACACGTTGCTTCATCTTCCTCATCTCTTCAAAACAAAGGAACCATAAACATAATTATTCCATCTAAAATTATTCAATCAAATCTCTATCAACTTCAATATGAATTAGCTCTAAAGATATTAGGACGAAGAGATCAATAAGAGAATACTAAGACCAAGACATTTTGTGGACTTTGAAGATTAGAGCAAATCTGAATGGCGAAGAAGGAGAGGAATTCCATTGAATTATGGGCTAGCTTAGTTAATATTGAGTGGGAATTTATAGCTATATATTATCACATATGATTTTATTTTTCCTTTATAGGCTATGTTGAGTAAATGACCAAAGTTGATATGAATAAATGATGGATATATGTTAAATTAAAATACTAGCATTGATAAAATAGTATTTTGAATTAAAATGTTAACATTGAACATTTTGTATTATATTTAATCAAATATTGATGAAAAATAGGATTTCGATAATAAATATCCAAATTTATTATGAATGTCTACCTTTCTTTCCTAAAAAATTTGCGGGATCGAAAAGTGCCACCTTGGGTACCTGGCTAAAAATAGGGTGGGTTAGGATGAGCCTTCCTATATCCCTAGCCTACGAAAGTAAGTTTTAAAAAAATTAAACTTTATTATTTTAATCGTAAAATTTTAATATATTCAATTTAAACAGGTACACGATTATCTCAAATTATATATTTTTTATCATTATATACAAAATAAGAATAATCAATAATAATGCATAAAATTGAATATTAATATTTTACCTCAATATGTATTTTTATAATATTGAAATGTATATTTTTCGATCCAATGATTCAACTTTTCATAATACTTGTATCCAATCTTAACTTTTATTCAAACATTTATTCATTTAAATGGAGTTCTCTAGGAAAATATTAAAATCTTAAAAAAAATCACTTTTAATTATTTTTATCCCATTAGTTCACTGTTTTATATTTAGAAATTATTGAACAACATGTCATATAAAAAAGTAGAAAACTTGGATAAAATTAATTTTTAGATTTACATTTTGTATTTTTGCGTTTATAATTCTCTATTTATAAATGAAAATGTTTATTAGGAAATCGATAAATGAAAACTGTTTATTAGGAAACATTTTATGGTAAATGGCTAGTTTAAAACACGTGCTTCATCTTCATTAAGTACAAATAATCTTTACCTGGCACTGAATTCCATTACTACTACCTCTCATTCATTTGTTTTCCCATTATTATCAGCTCTCCCCAAAACCATCTCCATCTCTCAAACCTTAAAACTCAAATTACTGGCTATCTCATAATCTCGAAGATGAAGATGTAGTCGAATCACAAAAATGTGATAAAGTTAGCTCCAAAACTGAAATCGGTTAAGAGAAAAATGGCCATCAACTGCTTCAAAATTGGGGCGCGCTTCGTGTAGCTGTCATTTTCCCCTAGTCCTTGTCCGAGCAACTCTTCTTCCTGGTTTCAATGTGGTTTTTCAGCGTCGATCGACCCCAAATCAACCCTCTTCGTCCTACTCATCTTAACTTTGATTTGGATGACAAAGAGGCAATAGAGACGTTGGGATTCCTTAGTTATTTGCTTATATTTCCATTTTTTCTATATAAGATAGGTTGACAAGAATTAGCGGACAATTGACGTGAAATGAAGCAACAGAGACGTTGGAGTTCCTCAGTTATTTGCTTATTTTCTGTTTGTTGTTTACTATTTAGTACCTATGATGTGTAGAACTATATTCTGATGTATTGTTTGGAATGTAATGGCACCAATGATTATTTATGATTTACTCCAAATTTCCATTTTATAGGTTTAATTACATTTTATTACTTTTGCTGTAAGTTCCAAAAGCGTAGTTAAAGTAGATGACTCAGTGTACTATTTGTTTTATACTTTTACCCCAATGATCCACCATTTACAGTCCCTGGGATTTGTGCATCAATTTAGACGTAGAATAAAAATTAACCCAAGTAATATAGATAGCCGATTTGGAATTAAAATGGATTTCTAGAAAGGGTGAAAAGGTCAACTCTTAGAGATGAAAGAATTAGAACCCGAAATACCTTTTGTCGAGTCCGAAATATAGTTTAGAAGAGATTTGAATATATCAATCAATATGTTTGGGACTTCAGGTTTTGAGTTAAGTATTAAGAGTCGATTTATAAGTGACTTAAAAAGTTAACTTTTGCACATGGATGAATTGGACCCTGAGATCTAATTCATTGCGTCTGAAATGCCTTTTCGCATAAAAAATGTAAGAGGACAACATTTGGAGAAAAACATTTTTGAATTTGTTTGTATGTGTGAAGACTGAATAAAAATGTTGAGTTGAAATAGGAGAGCAAAACCTTCCCCTCTTCGTTCGCATTCATTTTTGTTTCATATCCCTCTTTCTCCCATCTTCTAAGCCATATATTCGGTAATTCTCAGTGAAGTAAATTCCTTAAAATAAAATAAAAATCATTTAAATTCAAATATGAGGATTCTCTACAAACCTACTTTTGGAAGAGATTGGTGGATATTTGAATTTTGAGCATGTAAAGAAATAAGCTTTGCAATCGGTTCTCATGCTAGATGAGAGCTCTTGCTTGCTTGGTTGAATGGATCTTCTATCTACTTGTAACATCGCATAAATTTTAAAAATAAAATAAAATAAATATTACAGGGTAAAATGGTAATTTTATGAAAAAGAACAAGATTATATTTTTTTAGAAATGATTAGACTAACTTATACCATTACGCAAAACACATTTTTCTGGTCATGTTCCACTATATGAATGTCTAAATGTGATGCATGGGTTAGGAATTATATATAAACAAATAGTTTTGTACTAGTTGGACCGGTTAGGTCTAATGGTCCATTAGTACCACTTAAGATACTAATATCCTTTCCCAACCCAGAAAGAAATATACACACATTTCACTTCATCTTCCTCATCTCTTCAAAACAAAGGAACCATAAACCTAATTCCTCAATCTAAAATTACTAAATCAAATCTCCATCAATTTCAATGTAAATTGGGGCTAAATATATTAGGACGAAAAGATCAACAGAGAATGTTAAAATCAAGGCATGTTGTGGACTTTGAAGATTAGAGTAAATCTGAATGGCGAAGATGGAAAGGAGTTCCATTGGATTATGGGCTGGCTTAGTTAATATTGAGTGGGAATCTATTTACTTTGCTACACACTATCATATATGATTTTATTTTACCTTTATAGGCTATGTTGAGTAAATACCTAAAGTTGATATGAATAAATGATGGATATATGAATTAAAACATTGACATTGATAAAATAGGATTTTGAATTAAAATATTAACATTGGGCTGAAATATATCTAGTATTATATTCCATCAAATATTGATGATAAATATGATTTCGAGAATAAATATACAAATTTATTATGAAATATGTACATTTTTTTCTTCTAATATTGAACTTTATCATTTTAATTGTAAATATTTAGTATGTTCAATTTAAATAGGTACACGATTAACGTAAATTATATTTTTCTTTATCATTATATACGGAATAAAAATAATCAATATGAATGTATAAAATTGAATATTAATATTACACCTCAATGTGTATTTTTATAATATTGAAATGTATATTTTTCGATCCAATGATTCAACTGTTCATAAAACTTGCATTTAATCTTTACTTTTATTCAAACATTTACTTATTTGGATGGAGCTCTCTAGAAAAATAATAAAATCGTAAAACAAAATCACTTTCACGTTATTTTCATCCCATTAGTTTATTGTTTTATATTTTGAAATTATAGAACAACACGTCATATAAAAAAGCTAGAAAACTTGGATAACATTAATTTTTAGATTTACATTTTGTAATTTTGCACGTATAATTATCTATTTATAAATGGAAAATGTTTATTAGGAAACATTTTATGGTAAACGGCTAGCTTAATACACGTGCTTCATCTTCATTAAGTACAGCTAATCTTTGCCTGTCACTGAATTCTCTTACGAATACCCCTCGTTCATTTGTTTTCCCTCTATTCTCAACTCTCCCCAAAATCTTCTCCATCTCTCAAACCCTAAAACTCAAATTACTGGCGATCTCATAATCTCGAAGATGAGAATGCAGTCGAATCCAAAAGATGTGGTGAAGTTAGCTCCGAAACTGAAATTGATTAAGAGAAAAATGGCCAACAACTGCTCCAAAATCAGGGCGCGCTTCGTGCAGCTATCGTTTTCCCCTAGTCCTTCTCCAAGCCGCTCCTCTTCCCAGTTTCAGCATGGTTTTTCTGCACCGGTCGGCTAAATCATCCCTCTTCGTCCTACTCGTCTTAACTTTGATTTGGATGACAAAGAGGCAACATCGGATTCATCTTCTTTATCGACGTGTCTTGAAGAAATTAGAAAAGTTGCAAGAACTTCTGGCGAGGTTGACTTTTTGTGCCGCAACCTTCCTTCGCCCCCTCCAGGTTTTAAATATTCTGACCATCCACTTTTCCGTAGTTGCAAGTCTTGATTTTTGAAGCGGATCTGCTGTTCTATATAGGCTGTTCATAAGATGGAAAGTACTTGTTTTTCGGAAGGCATGAATTTTGAACACGATTCATAGATTTATGGGGCTGTTTATACAATGAAAAGTAATTTTGTTGGGTGTAATTGGTTTAACCTTTTAAGCTTTTTCTATGCTGATATGTTATTGATATCTGTGATTAAATAAACTGTTGTTTACTGTGCTTTTTGTTTGCCTCTGCCAAATCATCTGTGCATATGTGTTTCTTACTAATTTTGTTGCGAATGTTCAATTCTTAGCCATTAATAAGTTGACTGTGTCAAATTTTCTTCTTCTTCTTCTTCTCTTTTGTATTTTTTGAAAAATTTACTCTCATTCAAGTATTCTTGTTGGAAAACTTGTCCATGATTCATGTCATTTTGCTATTTTTCTGTGTGTTTCTCTGTCATCTCTTTGCTACTGTGATTGGTTTCAACATATACAATTAGTATAATTAGTTGGTAAGTCTTCGATCATTGAATGCATAAAAATGTGGGATACTCTTTTAGAATGAACTCAGGATTGACTAATTTTGATTCATCAATATATTCTCTTTATTTGATTCATTTCAGTCAGTTACCATGTAAATATATTATCATGTCTGTTAATTCTTGTACAGGAATTCCTTTTTCTTTTGATTATTAATTAGTTGCTGTACAAGCTAAGTTCTGTTCAAGCTCTGGTAAAAGATAAAGTAGTATGCTGTTTGTGTTTGATTTATGATTACTTCATTTACTGTCAACTATTTATTTTAAACTTAATTTATGTTCAAGTTTTGAGTAGATGTTTGTCAATTATTCACTGTCGATTGCCATGTATTTTGATTTTGTAATGTGTATTAGCACTTCATACATAAGTTTGTGTTTCTTGCCATTTCTATTTTAGTATGTTAAACTCTTGAGTGGTGCTCTTATACCATTCTTTTCCTTTTCAAAAAAGTGCAATGTACTTTCTGTTAAATGCAGTCTGCTTGACAGTAATGATAAAAAAGAAATGCTGAGCACACTCTACTCTACAGTGGTGGAGATTTACGTAATTGATGATTAATGGATCTACGTTCTCCACCAACTAGGTGGTAAGTACAATGACACTTCGCCTACCATTCATCCTGGTAGAAATATGTATATTCATGCAAACAATAAGGCATAAGTACGGCAACATAAAGAAGTAAGAAGTAGGTATTCAATCCGAAAGTGAAAAATTGGAAATATTTGTAGGAAATAGCATGCTTAGAGATCTATTCAACTTGAATTTAGCATTCGTAGGACGCAAATAGCATGGACATAATTATAAAATGTTGATCTTGCAATCCTATCGTACACCGGTGCAAAAGTTTTGGTGCTTAAATTTGAAAACTTTATTCCATATCATGCATAATCTAGTCTACACTTTGTGGTATCTTCATAAATATGCTTGTTTCCTGCAATTTCTAGTGGCATTTCAATCTTCATAAATATAGTTGTATTGAGTCCTCCACCGACCGTCTTTCTTTTTAACTAACTTGTAATATGTAAAAGCAAAGAGGAACTCGATATGCTCACGAAAGAGTTGTCAAGGAGCGTATAATTTGGATCTTCAATGGGATGCGTTGGATGGCGTGCGTCACACAGCGGGTTGAAAGGGCTAGGGAAACCTCGAAAATATCTTAACTAGTTTCTTTATTGTTATTAATATTTGAGTACTGCAACTCTACCCGAAGATAAAAGTGTCTGAAACACCCGAAACTAAAATTGAAGGTGGATATCAGGGGTCCAATAGATTCAACGGCCATGATCTCTGCCACATGGAATTTCGGGTGCTGATTTGGGTAAAGTAGCATTATTGTTAATATTTACATGCAGCCTATTACGCTTTCAAAAATATTCATTCATTAAAGTTGCAAAAGATCTTATATTAAGTAATCATAAATAATCTCAAATTAAGTATTTAATCTTATTTAATATTTAAATGGATTTGTTTTGAAATTGAAATAAGTACATTTCACCTTCTCATTAAACAAACCAATGGAACTCCTCTCTAAATCATGGAGTTCACAAATGTCATATACTCTGAACGTATAAACATAGTAAGATGGTTTCTCCTGCCTCATCGTTGGCTTCATCCTAAAGGGCTATGGTTATCGTCAAAGAATAATATAGTTGGTTAAGAACTTGTTCAAATAGGAAGTCTGCAATGCAACCCGTGGTTCCTTGATCTTCTTTTTTTGAAAGAACACTTTATCAACTTATTGGATAAGGTTAGATGAATAGATGAAAGAGCCCCCCTTTCCATCACCTCCAAAACATCAAATTCCTGGCCTTTCAGCTTATCCATATCTGAACTACCTTAAAGGTTTTCTTCTTCAACGCTGCTTTTGTATTCAACATCCATGTCCTAGAGAATCTCCTTTCCCATCAAAATTTGGGATACAATGATTATTCATATCACTATTAGAAAAACCAACAGTTGATAATTAACCTTGTATAAGATAACTAGCTCAAGTATGAATCTAGCATGAAAATTTTCACAATTGTCGCAAAAAACTAACCTAAAAAATCTGATTTTTTGATTAGAAACCAATAGCTAATTCAACATAATATCAATCATGTTTCAAATACTATGGATAATCAACTAATGTTAAATCACCATTAATAAGATAGGAAACACATAAGTTTAATGGAGTTCAGCTAATTGATCATATTCTTGGATCCAGCAACTATATTTTTATTCTCTTCTACAAGTAATATAACAAGAGTGAATACAAGATTAATGCCTTAGATTAAAAAATAGTTAAAAACTCCTAATTTAATTTGATTCTATATATTTAGTAATTTCTCATAAGATAAGTGATGGTGAATCTCTCATGATTTATGAAGATGGAAGTTATGGATCTTTTTTATCAATAATATAAGCCATCAACCATTGGATTAAAACTCTAGAATTAACATAGTCAAATCCAAGAAGCCTAACAAAAATAATGCAATCTAAAATAACCAAAATATGGCCGATTTATCGACCACTAAACCTAGATCGATCAGCCCATCTGGGCATTTTTTTAAAAAGTGCACAGATATTGCACTAACAAGCCGATGATTCCATGTATTATAAGATGAAGTCCTATGATGGGCGCCAAATTCAACTTCCTTGCTAACATCATCTTGATGTATCCTTCAATTTTTCGATCTATTTGACCTCTTGTCTCTTCAGTTGTGTAGCTCTTGAACTCCACAATAATTCTATATACAATTTATACGAGTCTTATAAATTTTATAATGTAATCAATGCTGAAACGTTAACAAAATTATTGTAAATAAATTTCGAGAACTCTATTCCATATGTAATTTTTACTCCAAGAACTCATCTACCTCTACACTGTAACAATATTTTACAATTGTAGAAAATATCATTCTCTTTTATGTTTCTAAATATTTCAAACATTAAAGTATTATAATCATATTTTATATCATTGAACTGCTTCAAATTAAATAATCTAATTAAAGACATTGGTAGGCATTGAAGTATGAAAGAAAATAATAAAGATAAAACACAAAGAGCACGACAAACATGCAATCTGCTCACTTCAAAATCACTCTATATACAAACTCCAATACGATTAACGCATGCCTTATTCATTTTGAAACACTAAAAAAATAATTTGTATACTTTAAATAATAATTTGTATCGTTATTTATAAAAATTAATAATTTATGGGATCCACACTCAGAATGAATGCTGTAAACCTCATGCGGATAGGGAACACGCAAAGAAAGGGACTGAGGAATTGGTTTGTGCGTCAATACTTTGTATAGTGCATTTTTTGAAGTTATTAAGTACATATAATGATGGGTGGGAATGGTCTAGCTACATTCAAATAAAAATGAAAAAATATATCATATTTTATTATAAAAATAGAGCTAGTTTAACTAATAATCTTGTACATTTTCATCATGGATTGCGATAGTTTTGACTATCCATTTTCAAGTTTCAAGATAATTAATTCTGTTAATTATTCATTTTCAGTGATCAGTTTGAAAAGATAGAGATAATTAGATAAAGTTGAATATTCAACATTTGGTGGGTTAGAGGCTAAATCGTGCTCAAACATAAGTAGCTTTTGACTTATAACACAACAAACCTTTATGTTTACCTCACAAGTAACTTTTCAACAAAAGTTTCAAAAGAATTTGTATCAATTTTTTACTTGTAAAATTGTGCTTCTTGAGGCCCAATAAATTTCTTCAACGTTAAGGCTAAAATATTAATGTATTTTGTATAGACACTTATACAGCATAGAACTCCTAAGGCTCCACTTGGGAGTTTTTTAATACCAGTTTTGAGAGTACCAATTTTGACCGTCTATGATCGTAGCGGTTTTGATTAATTTACATAAGATGTTATTATAACTGATCAATACATGCTTAAGAGCTTAACATACACTGGTTTTAAGAATTTTCCACTAAAGTAACATTACATATGTATCGTTACATTTATTCTCTAGTATTATGAAGATTAATTTTCCAATAGAAATAGTAGGGGTATAATTGGAAAAAAAGTTATAACACCTCAAAACACCCTAATTTGATGTGTTGAAAATTACCTTTAAAAATTACACTACACCAGATTTCAACAGTTTTATAACCAAAAATCTTGCAAGCGATGTTTATGACAATACCTAAAATATAAAGCCCTTTAAAACAAGTAGAGAAATAACTCACATGCAGAGACTAAACATCGACCCACTAAAATTAACATTATCCACTAAATCCACTAATCCAGGTATTTATGTTACCTGATATAGTGTATTCAATAGAAAAAATTATGTAAAGTCCAATTGCCTAGTCCCATTTTTAAGCCTAATAATTCATCCCCTAAATTGTCACATAGAAGCCCAATTTCCTTCCAAGTTTACTATCAATAGACTAGAGTTCATCAATGGCATGGGCAAGGGATGAATTTTTTCCCCTTTATATAAGAAGTAAGGTAGAAAATAGAAGCAAGACCAATAAAGACAACTTGGACCGACTCGATGAGACTAGTACCCATTCCTAGTCCGATGGGTCTCAAGTTGGGTGTGGGTGACAAAAATTACCATAAATACCCGATTAAACCAAACTGGGGCAATACGGATAAGACCCAACTTGAACTTATCCTTAGTGAACCTGAAGAGTCATCCCAACAAGACCCGAGACTATCAACCGGCCAGGCCCAAGCCCAAGGCGGACAA
This sequence comes from Allium cepa, assembly GCA_030765085.1. NCBI lineage: Eukaryota > Viridiplantae > Streptophyta > Magnoliopsida > Asparagales > Amaryllidaceae > Allium > Allium cepa. Next base: position 534,557,405 of record CM060942.1, read on the forward strand.
GGCATTTTTCTAGGGCATCAAAATGCGGTGGGGTAATGAAAATATTCCCACTACCATTCTTTTCTCATCTCAGAAAATTGAAATCGACATCTGCCAGCCCATGCCTTTGCTACCTCACATAGGCCCGACATAAGCCCAAGCCTAAGGTGAGCAAGACATTTGTCTGAGACAACAAAATGTGGTGGGGAAATGAAAATATTCCCGCTGCTATTCTTTTCTTGTCTCAAAAAATTAGAATCGACCTCTGCCAACCAATGCCACTACTACCTCACCCCTCAACCTTGTGTCGGATCAGCACCTCTCTGAGCCGTGTGACATCAATCGTCATCTCCACATGATATGCTAATGTCTCTATCTGACCCAACTGTACCATATGCCCTAATTTTAAGTTTTCCTCTATTGCCAATTTGAAGTTTGAAGTTCTAGTTCAAATAAAAATGTAAGTAAGAATTTAACATTCACTTTGAAACCAGTATAGCCTGTATGGATTAATGATTTACTATTCATCCCTATAATTATCATTATTAAGATTTTATGAGTAGCAATAAATCACTTACATTGATTGCATAATTTATCAAGAAACAAAAAATACCGTACTCGCAAAATAGTATATAAAGCCTATAGAAGAATGTTAACAAGAAAATTCATCAACACCTTAAAACAAAGTTTAAAGTGTAAGTGAACCCTTCGAAACCACCTTTTGAACAGATAGGGATAGTTTAGACCTTTCAAATATCTTTATCTCACAATCTAGATGATTTAGATCTCCCTTAAGTCCACCTTTCGAAAAGGTTACAGTATTCGATTCTCCTTTTAACGACCTTTCAACACGATCGATACTCTTGAACTCCTTTAAACAACCTTTCAAAACGGTCGAGATGCTTGAATTCCTTTGAAGATACCTTTCGAACTAGTTGAATTAGCTTAGGATTGTATCGAAACCTCTTTTCGAAGTGGTCAAGGTGACTCATTGTTAGGACTTAATGATCTAAGGATATTAGTTGAATTAAGAGGGTTTGTCTTCCTCGAAAGGTAGCCTTTCAATCATGTTGATACAAGCAGACTACAATCAGAATCACATAGAACCATTAAATCGGGTACCATATCCATAAATGTCATAAACTTGCTTTGATTATATTTTCCTTTATTACTAGAAGCTTAAGTAATACAATAAGTCAATCCCCAATCTAATTTTATAATTAGGGTTTACATATTCGAGAAAGACCAAATATGAAGTGAATGAAATCGGATCCCCAAAAAACCAAACCCCTAAGGTCTTGGTTATAGGCATGGATTGGCACCATTCGAATTGGTCCTCTCGACTTGGTCAAAAGGCGGCCGTGGAGACCCTTTTTTGTTGTTAACATCAAGGCATCCTTTTACTTTTCTTTTAAATTGAACTTGAGTGCTTTCGATCTAGTCGAAAGGTATAGATGCGGTCTTCCCTTTGTTGTTGATGTGCTGTTGCAAGTAGGAATGGACATGGGCTTTCGACTCTGTCAATAGGCGAATCTTTGGGGCTTCGAAGGAGTTGAGACGTTGAAGGTTTAAATGCAGAAGATAGCTTTCGAAGGCATACTTGTTGTTTGATGCGGATCAACATCCTCTTAAGTAAGCTTTCCTTTATAATTGTGAATGGTCTCAACCGGTTCGAAAGGCTAATTAATGCTTTCGAAGAGGTACCTTCTGCCAAGTGTTCTTCTATACAATGTGAATGAAAGAGAAACCTACCTTTTCAAAAGGTTTGGCATGCATGCAAAAGCTTGTAATCTGTTGTCTTCGAAAGGAGCTCCTCAACTCATTCAAAACATCTTCATGCATGCGGAAGCTACTGTTTTGAAATGGGTTCATTGAAGCGAAAGCGTGGCTCTGTCACCTTTTGACCCCTTCGAAAGCGCTCAGCTCATCTAAGTTTTTGTTGAAGCATCCCTTGACTCTTTTGAAAGGTTTTATTAATGTTATCATTCCTTGTGAGTCCCTCATTTAAATTCTTCAGGGTTTCAACAAGGTTGTAGTGAAGACTAATAGTAACACTTTTCGGCACTAGAACGAGCACTCGAACCTCCGATCTTGTTGAATTACCAACTTTATTTTCCTCTAACTCTATTCCATTCCAATCTTACCTTAAATCTAACACCACCATGTTTAGTAAAACTAAAAAGTTTGAACAAGGATCCTCAGAGCCAGATTTAGTTGGATTCTCCCATAGAACAATTAAAGATCGTAAACTATATTAAAAGCAAATGTTGAGATTGGAAGCTTTAAGGATCACAAAGAAAAGGAGAGCTGAATCTTATAACCTAAATAAGTGGAGCTTAAACCCCTTTCATATTGTTCACACACTTATCTTTGTCTTAGGGGGCACAAAAGATAAGAGTGATAACTAGTTTGACAAAATGAAGAAGACAATTCAAATCAATACCAAAGGCACTATCTTTGAAGAGGGGATGATGGCTAATTACAACATCTTTGCACAAAAATAGCGTCAAGCAACAAGTGGGACATTGCCTATATGTGAGCTTCACAAGGTTTTGAAAAGGAAATTAGTCGTTGAGGGTGAAACTTCAGAATCAAGCAACAAAAAATCTAAAAACCATCCTCAAAAGACAAATTCCAAGTCCGACTTCCTAAGAAATGCAATCTGACTATATCACTTGAGAATGTTTATTTTCTAACCAAGGAGGAACTCAACTATTGGCCATCCTAGAAGAAAAAGGCTTAATATAAAAGGAATCAGAGAGGATCCTACTGCCACTATCATATGATGAATGAGCATGAGACAAATCAATGTAGAGCACTTGAAGGAATGGTAATTAACTTTTTTAAACAAGGCTAAATCAATATATTTGTAAAGAGATCCTAGTTGAATTCAATAAAGCACCACTTTTCTAAGAAAATTCTACATGGTGAGGAGTTGAATTCTCCTAAAATTTGGAAATTACCTTAAACGGTCAAAGGCTTTGTCCACGCCGAGTTGGCTAGGTCAAAGCGCCTCCTAGAGGGAGGTTAGAGTAAGCCTTTATCTACACCGCACTATGGCCATGTTAAAGCATCGATAAGCCCTTGACGTGCCATGCTATGGCTAGATCAAGGCACCTCCTGGAGGAAGGTTAGACTAAGCCTTTATCCGTGCTACGCTATAGCCAGGTTAAAGTATCAACAAGCCGTTGAACGTGCCATGCTATGGCCAGGTCAAGGCATCTCCTAGCGGGAGAATGGAGTAAGCCCATGGTCCTGCCACGCTATAGCCTGACCAAGGCACCGAACAAGCCTTCATTCCCGCCTATAAGGCCTGGCTGGAGCAGCTCCTGAAGAGAGGTTGGGTAAGTCCTAGGGTCCTACTTGTGGATAAGGTAATTAAACACACCAGACAACAACGGACTAAAATGTCCAAGCCCGAGAAGCGGCATATCAAACAATGACAACTGCGGACTAAGACGTCTGACCCTAGAAGCGGTATATCAAACAACGATAACATACAAGGCCTAAAGGGTGGCACATGTCGAAAAAATAAAGACCCAAAGAACGGTGTAGAGCAGATGGCTTAAATAAGAATCTATAGCCACCGACTGGTTCCTAAAAGAGAATTTCAGAACTTAACTTATTAATACCCAAATCTGGGTTTTGAGTCTTTTACTTTTAACCTATTGCATTCGTGATACCTAAGTCTAGGTTTCAGGGCTCTCACTATAATTTTTGGACTTCACTCATTAATGCCCGAATCTAGGCTGTGGACTTCTATTATAGAGTCCTTTATCATGGAATTCTAGATATCATTCACTAATATCCAAATCTTGGTTTTGGGTCTTTTAACTTTTGAATTTCATTCATTAATGCCCGATTTTGGGTTCAAGAGTAATTGGTATTGAAATTTCTATGAATTTCCAGTCTTCAATTAGACTCGGGATCTATCTTACAAATGCCCAAATCAGGGTCACTAGACTTTTACTACAAACTTTCAAGCAACACTTGTGAACACCAGAATCTGGGTTTCAGAACTTCTATTATAAAGATTCCTAATATTTTATTTTTTATTTCTAAATGATGATTTCTGGACTTTTGTTAAACAATTATTATCGACTTTCTATTAGTTTTTCCTGAATTGGAATTTTAAGACATTCAACCCAAGAAAGCTGAATGGGCCAGCAAATACAAAAACCATAGTCCAAGTTGTCAGAAAGCAGATTCAAAAACAATATTGTAAGAAAAGACTACAGACCATGTGATATTTAAATAATTTACATAATTTATTAAATTATTTACAAGTATACAGCACAAGTGTATGTTTCACAAGTCCTGAACAGCCTTATCTAGAATTTCAGCAACTAAAGGATCAACGATATGACGAATTGCTATACAAAGAATTTCTTTAAGCTTCTTTCCTTTTTCTTTATATCATCAGCATCATCAATGGAATCAATACAAGCCTTTAAAGCATAATTGAAAGCTTTGTTGGCACCTTTAAGGGTTTTGTTCTGTCTCTCTACATCAGCAATGCGTTTTTGAATAAGATACTTTTCATGTTCAAGTCTTTGAATCTTACCTGCATATTCATTAATGCATTGCGAATATCTTGCCTTCTTTCGATCATCAAAATATCTCTTCATTTCCTACACCATTCATCCACTACTTTCTTGTTTAAACCTGGGGAGGATCTCTTGTAATAGGGAATTTTTGAATTGCAAGAGATGAAGACCTTGTTGATTTTACGACAGATGAGGTGACTGAAGAAGTCAGCAAATCGAAATTTGGAATGTTGTCCCCCATGATCAATTCTAATGATTTGCATTGAGCTTGGCTATTTTTAACTTAGTTCCCAAATCACTTATCTGTTGAAGAAGCTTAGACATCTTATGATCAAAATCAATCGAAAGATTTATTTAATTTGTCGCTTCAATATGGAAATTGTATCATCCTCATTCTTGATGTCCGCTTCAAGACTGGCGATTTGATCCTTAAGGCTTCTAACAATCATCTTTTAAAGCAAAAATCTCATGTCCCATTCCATTGCTTCCGCGTTACCTTGAAAACGAGTAGATAGAGGATCCTTAAGTAAATGCCTCTTTTCAACATCCCAAATCAATCTATTTCTGATGCTAGTGAAGCGAGATAAGGAATCTGATGAGAGTGGTGCAATAACTAACTGTGAGTCCCATTTAAATAAAAGGCAAAATCAAGACTCAAAAAACCAATCTCTTTTATTACAAGGATAGGGAATATAACTCAAGAAAAGAAAAAAAGAGTACAATCTCATTGTTATAATCAAATACCATTTTATTACAATTGAAGTTGAGAAACGACATTTTTTACTTTGTTCAAATAATTGGCTGGAAAATAACTATCGAATTGAAAGGGTCATTAAATCATTCCGGGGTAATAAGTGGACGATATGTGCTACAGTCCCATTCCCCGGAAGGAGGATTGTCACGACCATATATTAATTTGGTATGATATATTCGAATTTTATTGAGAAGCATTTCTTTTTGTTTGCCAAGAAAATTGAAACGAAGGCAGGGATGTTCCATATAAAGACTCTGTAGAACTCTAAGAAAGAAGTATTTAGTCAATTTTGAGGATTTCAAGAGCGAAGCCTTTTCTAAATAATCTCTTCTTAATTTGATGTATTTGCTTAAACAATCTCTATAAACAAGGCTATCTGAGAGACATTTATTCTGTGATAACGTAATAATACACGACTAAGTATAAAAGGAAACTAGTATAGAAAATTTACAAATCAATGTTATTACATATTTACAACAGTTCATCCGGTTCATACAAAATTGACTTTTTGAATAGCTCAGAAATAAATTTATCTTTATAATATTTGAGTTTTTATGGAGGTATCTCATAAGGGATTGAGTTGATTCGTAGTAAATTCCAGCAAGCCCTAGATGTGGATCAGATCTAAATTCATCTAATATCTCATATGTAGATGCCTAAGTAGACCACCACTAAAATCACCCAAATATGAAAAATCTATGGTTGGATGTCTGCAATAAGCTTTGTGTAGAAAGTCTCCTAGGATGTCCCTTTCTTCGATCAACATCCAAAATAAGTGTTATTAATTCCCGGTAATCTTCGAAAAGCTTATCATATCGAAGGCATGCCCTCTTCAATCGGGGGGCGGCTTCTTGGTCTTTAAATGAATGTTAACACCGCGGTGCTCTTATTAAGTTTATGATACTTGTCAAAGAGTGCATTATGTTCTTTAAATTGCTTATCTAACTCTCTGTACAAGCTATTTATTGCTTCTTATTTTCTTTCAAGATTTGTTTTATAAAGTTGAAAAGATTTCTTCTTTATATGAAATAAAAATATGTCAACTATTGTTATCTTGGAAGTGAAAGCAATTAAGACAAAGTATCCTATGCTTGAGAAACCAAAACCGAAGTTTGTGGGACCTCCTCTTTCCCTTCCCGTCCTTCGAAATTGGCCTCTTTCTCATGAAAATTAGAAGGCTCAGGAGTTCAGTTTGACTTGTTTCATGAGCACGGGGATCAGGGATGACTTTCTCTGAAGCCCCATGCATATCATCGCCATTTCCCCCAAGATTACCACCGCTGCCACCTGAACTCTGATCTTTATCCCTATTGGCAGGGTTATCGCCGTCATCGTAGTCGCATTTCCACCTTCTTCGGCATTGACTTTATCACCATCATCTTCTTCATAAGAATCAAAATCTGCTTCTATAGAAGGGACGTCAAAAGATAATAGTTTGGCGGCATCAATTTCCTCTCTCTCTCGAAGACTTCATTTCCTTGCTCCATTTCTTTTATTTTATCCATGAATCTTTTGACAATTGTAGGATCGAGTGATGGAATCTTAAATTTGGGCATTTTCGATGTTGTCGGAATAAGCAAGCATAAGAGCATCCTTGTAAGAGTTCACGATGATCTCATTGAGGGAGGTGCTTAGAAATTGTGACATCTTTTGCTTGGCTTTAGAAATAGTATTTATGGCCATTGTCAAAGATTTTTTTTCTTTCCCAGCTTCTTCTTGTGAGCAGATTGTTTAACAACCATCTGAGCCTTCTCTTCCTCAGACTCCTTTAAAGCTAAATTTTCATCAGTTAAGAGTTTCTTTTCCTTCCTCTCTTAAGAGATAGTAGATTCTACTTAAGAAAGATAAACTACCAAACTTTTTTGTTCCTTTATAACATTATTTTTGGCCGTAAAAAGGAAGGTAATCTGGATGTTCAAAGTTGAGATTTCTGCTTGAAGCTTGGACGTCTCAGCGTAAGATTTCAAAGCGCTTTCTTGAAGTGAGTACCAGATTTCTAAAATCTAAAAAGAAAATATGATATGAGTCAAAATTTAATAAGAAATAATAATAAGAAGGTCAAGCAGTTCGAAACGTACTAGGAATTGTTGCTCAAGTAGAAATCGATAATGTGTTGTCAAGTCGGGAATGAAGGAAAACGGATGAATGGAAGCGAATGAGGAAGAATACAAAATTGATTACACCGTTATCTTAAAATCATTCGAGGAAATCGGTGATAGGAGTAAAGAGGGGTTCAACTCTAGAGGAGGAGTTGAAGTGCCCTAATTCCTTTGTATAAGCTCGATGACATTAGGAGAATCGAAAATGACAATGCGAGATATCAGGTCTTCTTTTGAAGGAGTTATTTTAGTTTGGCCAATAGAAACTTCAAAAGTAGGGCCCTCCAGAGTTTTGCTCGCATCAACAGTTTCACCCACTTTTGGAGGAGGTAAAGATCAATCATTAACAGTTTCACCCTCTTTTGGAAGTAAAGAGGACTAAATATCAACAATTTTAGCTTACTTGAGAGAAGGGCCCGCTGTAGCCATTTCGCTCAATTTTCTTTTGGCAATCTTCCTCGACGTAGCAATGGCAAGGGTCAAACAAGATGCGCTAGATGTAGAAGTTAGGAGGACTAAACGAGTTATGATCAATTCAACCGGAGGAGCAGGTGCTAAATATTCAAAAAAGTATAAGTTAGTAAAGTAATCTAGGGAGTAACATAATAATAAATTGCAAGTACTACGCTTAAGATTACCAGGATGATCTGGAGAAATTGGGGACATAGGAGAAAAATTCTTGGGATCACCTAAAGACAAGAAACATTTGCTCCTAGAAGTGTGTTGGACAAGAGGGGGTTGTCCAAGAACTCTCTAACCAGCAGGAAGAAGGGAATGTTTTTGAAGGTTGGTTGGCGTAATAGTGTAAGTCTATTCCCGATGCTACTTGAAGCGGTGGTCAACAGCTTTACGTTTCTCTTATACTCATCGTTGAGATATTTAGGAGTGGGTCCTAATAAATATGTTAGAACCTCCAATTTATGTTTCAACGATAACAACTATATAATCATATAAATATAGACCTTATCAGTATTGCAGCTATATGCTATAAGAAGACACCATGCTCGAAGATATTAAGACTCAAAGAGAAACGAAGATTCATTAACCATATTATGATTTGTAAGGTTTTTATGCTATAAAAGAGTCCTAAATAAAAATTTGTTAAGGTCTCCTTGAGTATACGTGCATACACGATCACATACAATTTCATATGCATCAAAACTAGGGTGAAAAACTATTTTTACACCTCACAGATGTCTGAGATAAATCCACAGATGTCTTTGATAATTCTCGGGTTAAAATTTTAATAAGTCATGGACATCTGAGGTTTAACCACAAACATCTGTCATGTGCAAAAATTGTCAATTTCGAAAAGACATTTCCGTGTCATTCAAAAAAAATCACCTTTCAATTAAAGGTTGCAGCAATTAAAATGAATAGACTTTCTCAAATAATAACAACTCTTCATCCGCACCTTTTTGATCTATAAATAGTACTTTGGTTGAGAAGTAGAAATCATCTAACTTAAATTAATCTATTATTTACTCTCTTGATTCCTAAACACTCTCTTACATATACATTGTTCACATACTCTCAATCTATTATAACGAAAATATAATTTTGGTTAAATCACTTCCTACAAATCAAAACATTTCTATTCATATACTCAATGGAGATCATATGAAGATTTGTACTATAAGTCAAAAACCATGTTATTTGGAAAATAAGATTGTTAGAGATACTTCTGTATTGGCTTATTCCTTCGGGCGAAGTGAGGGAAATTTATTTAAAGAAAATACTGAATGGGAGCTTCGAGACAGGATGTAGGACCGGAGGTCCGAACTAGTATAAAAACTCTGGTTTGCACGCTTTTTATACTTTACTATTTATTGTCTACTATTGCATTAACTTATACACTTGCATATTATACACAAGTTAGATAATATATGATCCAGGAGATTTTTCAATTAGTATCAGAGCATGGTTATTTCAATCTACATCAGGTGTGATAAATTTGGCCATATGAATAAAAATATCCACTACCCAACAATAATAAAAAGAAAAACAAATTCAAAAATTTTAAGTAAAGAGAAGAGCATTTCAAGTAACTTGGGATGACTCCAACTCTTCCTCATCATCCGATAGCGTTGGTGACTCAGAATAAGTAAATGTTTGCTTCATGGCTAGGACAAATGAGGTAGGTCCTGAATTAACATATGATAAAATTCTTGAAATTAGTACAGAATTAGATGATAATTACAGAGAATCAAAAAAATTGAATAAAGGAAATGTGGGAAAATTAAACAAAGATGAATTTGAAATTGGATTGTTAAAAGAAGTGAAAACTATTTTAGAAGAAGAGTTAGAATTAGCACAAAAAGAATGTAAAAAATTATCATCTCAAAATGCTACTTTAACACATAATATAGAGAATAACAGAATAAAGAATTATAAACTTAAAAATAAAAGTATGAATTAAAACTAAATTTAGAATTAGCTAATATAGAAATTTCTGATCTCAAAAATAAATTAGATAAAATTAATAATAACTTCAAAGAAGTCTCTCCCACATTGAGACTCGAAAATGAAAGTTGATGATGTTGCGCAGTCATCACCGAAATTATTTTCCAGCGACAGAAGAGGGAAGCACTGAATTCATTCCGTTTAAAATTTATTTGAAAACAATTTGTATTTATATATACTTTTAAACAGTACTAATATTATTTTACAAACCTTGAAAAGCTTTTTCAAAAACATCGGAATTTGAATTTCTCAAATTCTCAACTTTATATCCATTTTACTTGCAATTTATATTTTGTAAATCACAATTATACAATTTCATTTTCTTATAATCATATAATAGCTAATAATTTAGGAATATTGACTATTCAAGCAATAAATGATAATGATCAATATTACCATTTCTAACAACCAATTCACACTATATATACCCTAATAATTTATAAAAAATTATTTCTTTATATATAAAATATAACTAGGGTAAAATTATTTCATTTACCTTGTTTCAAAACAATACCATGTCGGTTTACCTTGTTTAAGAGTTTAGAAACCCATATCGATACGGTTGTACTTCCCATGCTGACCAGAATTCATAAATACTCAATCGATAAGTCAACACAATATAAAACATTTCATATTCACTAACAAATACGCACTCATAACTATTAATACACTTAAACTCATTCTAGGGTGCTATTGACCCTATCTGTAATAAGTCATCCTACAAAGTTAAGGTCATCGCTAAACCAAAGCTCTGATACTAGATGTGACAACCCATATTTCGGAAAGGTTTAAATTGACAATAATCCATACATGCCCAATCCAAACAATCGGAACTTAGATAATCATTGGGGTTAAATAAGAAAAGAAAAAGAAACAAACACAGAATCCCACAACGGAATGACAAAATATAATAATCAAATAAACAATTCATGAAGCTGTTTATATTTTACATTTGATTGTAATCTATACAACGTTCATCAGAGTGATATATATACATCAAAGATAAACAAATAATGCATCAGACAACATGATGCAGGACTACTAATAGTAATAATATGCCAAATCTTTGTCTTCGTCCTCTAAAATAAATCTTTAATATGCTGAAAAACTCAGGGCTGACCTGAGCGTAATGAAAAGACAAAACACTCGAGTTAGGACAAAAATATCCTTATGTAATTCAAATCGATATTGCATATAATATAAGTGTAACGGCGTCAGATTTGTTTACGAGTTTTCACGTCTCATATCCAATGTATGACGCGCGTGCAATAACTCAGGAGATGTTATGGGATTTTCCATCTCTTAAGGATCCATCAAAATATGTATATGTAGTAGAATATGCTACATATATAATGTCTAGTCATTAAAATAAATATTTTTCTTAGTGTTAAGGCTTTACACTAATCCCTCTTAACGCGTTTTAAAGATTTGTCATACAATTTGCATATAAAACACCAGTTAAACGGCCGGTGGATAGGGATGCACCGTGAGACGACAACACTAAACCAAAATTGTATGGGTCTCGTTTAAGGATAAAAGTATAACAAGGCATATGAGGCAATGCCCAAGGTAGGATACTACCAGTTTACCCTTCTCGGCTGGTGGTAACACACCATAGCTTTGATTGCCCACCGCGTCCAATACTCCCATAAAATCGGAGGGTACGCACCAATCAATCACAAAGTCATAGCCTTGACTTTGTGAGGCAATGCCCAAGGTAGGATACTACCAGTTTACCCTTCTCGGCTGGTGGTAACACACTATAGCCTTGATCGCCCACCGCGTCCAACACTCCCATAAAATCGAAGGGTATGCATCAATCAATCACAAAGTCATGATATGGTATCGAAGAAGTGCGTCCGCTAGGGGTAGCTAGCCCACTTGGCTGGTACGGTTCCTGTTTTAGTCATTTCAAATTGGCACAAGGGCCAAGCTAATCCATCATTGTTCTCTTTCTTCAAATCCAGCAAACGTCGTCAAATCTAACCACTTCATTATGGATCATCACTCCATGTACACAGTTGTCAAAGTGGTTTCGATATCGATAGAGAGTATCCCTATATTCGACCCCGGTCTCTTTAACAACCAAACATAGTTTTACATACCGATTGGTACTTTTACATTTCGAAACAGTTCATACTTTATGTCAAAATATCATATTTGCTCCAAAATCAAATCCATTTCGAAGTCATCATATTTACTCAAAATATAAAATTTCAGTTCAAAATCATTTTTACTTTAATATCTCGATCTCAGTTCCAAAATCGTTTCGAATTCCCATTTGGGTTATAACTTCATTTAACCCATTCGTATTTAAATCGATGATTTAAAAATAACATTCCACTAATAACCAGTTTGAATTTTTGAAAAATAGTTTGAATAGTTTTAAAATAGCTTAAGTAATTAAAATAGTCAAAATAGTTTAAATGGTTAAAATAGTTAAAAATAGTTCAAATTGTTAAATAGTTAAAAATAGTTTAAATAGTTAAATAGTTAAAAATAGTTTAAATATTAAAATGGCCTATATAGAAAAATCATTTGGAAAATCCAAAATAATTTGAATATTTAAAAAGATAGATTTAAACAGTTTATTTCAAATTAATTTACTTGAAAATAATTTCAAAGCCAAACCGATTTAATTCCATCTTCCCAACTCAAATCAATTCCAATTTCCATTCAATCGATTCGATTTCAATTTTTATTCGAATCAATTTCAACTTCAATTTCAAATTAATTCAATTCCACTTTCATACCTAATTAAATGAATTTCAATTTATATCAATTTCAAGCTTGATTTTCAAAATATCAATTCAAAACATTTAAATCAAATTATACTTCAATATTCAGTTTAAAATCCCAATCTTCAAATAAAAATCAATTCTGAGCTACATTTCAGAATATCGTTTTTATATCATTTTTACTTAGTAATATTCAAAGTTCAAAAATAATCTGATTTCAATAAAATTTATTTTTATTTCTTTTAAATCAAAATCACTTAAATAAATTTCAATTCGAAATCTTTTAGAATCATTTCATTTGACCAATCTTATGTCCTCATATAATTTTCTACCTTATAGCCAAGTGATCAGTTATTTAATTTAATTTTTTGGATCGATATATATCATTTCAATCCAAATCACAATGTCATAGGCATATATCATTTCAACCTATTTCTTAATTTATTCGAAATAATTCAACTTATAGTTTATATACTGTACATAATTTACAGGGTAATAATAGGATATATAAATATATGTGTATATATATATATAATAAATAAACATCCAAGTCATCTAAAAGATCAACCAATAGCATCCATCGCAATCATCATCCAAATAGTACATATAATTCACAGCAGTTACATAGTTATTAATATCGGGTGTTTCATTGGTAATTAAATTCCAGTTCCAAACTTAATTGTCAATTTTAATTTTTTAATGGTTAATCCAATGAAAATCAAATTTATCAACATTGACCAATAAATTCATATCACCCCATAAATTCAAATTTAACTAGCATGAAAATATTCTAGTATGTTGTGAGCGTTATAAAGCACTCATCTTTTATTTTATTTTTGTTGCCGAGAAGTTCCGTTTTGAAACTAAAACCGAAGGACGCCCAATTTTAGCACAAATTTCGACTGTCTACAAGTTCATCCAAACCAGTTTCATTGCGAAGCTCTCATTATCACGATCACAACAAAAAATGTCTCGTCCCAATCGGACCTCGTATGCAGAAGTTATACCCTTTTTAGTTCATCGATATAATTAAATTAATTTAAACACTAATAACATATATTTCATAAACCCATACCAAAAAGACAACCAGACCCAACCCACTAACCTATACCTTCTTCCTCAAACGCTGTAGCATGTGCACGAGAATGAACAAACCCATCAAGCCATGCATGTTTTACTAGCGATATGGAGCTAGAGAACTCCGTTCGACGAACCGCTTTCGCCTGCAGCTCCCTCTCGACGAACTGCATCTCGACGTTCCAATGCCATCAAGCTCGGCCACACCCTAGGAATCGTGATAATTCCTTCCTCCTCCTTAGCCATGGCCAGGCCGCTAGGCGTCCACAATGTTATACCCCTATTTTGAATGCAATGAAAAAAGTTTCGGGTCATAATTCAATCGTATGGAGAAGATAGCTGTAAAGAACCGTAAATCCGTACTCCTTGAATAGACACTAATCTCCATTGATTAACTCAAGGTGAACGAAAATACGAACCCTTATGGTTTTTTTTAAGAAAGAAGAAAGAAGGAAAGAAAAATAAAGAGGTAGAAGAGAGAAAAGAAAATAAACATAACAGAAACAACAACAGGACAACATCAGAATCTCACAATTCGCAGCGGAACAACATATAATATATAAATGAATAATCTTTAAACAAAGAACTATATCAGTTATTACATTACATCACATCATATCATATCATCAGAGTGTACAACAACAAACAAACAGCGGAAAAGAAAGTACTATATAAACTAGTAATACGCCATGCCATCCAGCTTGCCTCCAGCAACTCCTGAATTCCAGAATATCCTGATAAACCTAACTCTTGATTGCCCGTGTGGAAATTGGTGGGCACCCAGAGTTTAGGAAGGAAAACAATAAACTCCGAGTCAGTCATGTGACTGGTGTGGGAACTCAAAACAGTTTATTTTTCTTTAAAATTAAAATAGAGGAATATTTTAAAGTCAATTCGCAATGCTTTTAAAAATGAGACTACCATAAGGCCTCCCGCACACACACACAATGCAAACGCAGAATCGGAGGAGATTTCTCCTTATGATAGTCAAAGATGCTTGATACGCATTAAAAAGAACATTTGATATTATTACTAGTGCATAGTGTAGAGAAAATTCATTTCGAAAATAAAGATATAAATCTTAGCCAACATAGACATTTCGAACTATGCCTACTATAGCTACCATCCAAACAGTGGGGCGCCACCATAAGTAGATGGCAGGTAATACAACTAATACCGTACAAGGCTCGTATTTGAAGAATGGATTTTCCAACAAATGGTCAGGCCAATGAACTTCCATTTGCCACATGGAAACGCCTCTGGAAGGACGCCCCGAGAACCACCGTTCTCCGCTAAACAAAGCCGGGAATCCCTTTTCCCAAGGAATATTACAAACCCTCAGATATGCCACCCCCGGTCCTTTGGAACCTTTCACCGAGCGCTCGTCACCATCATCACACAATCATAACAAAGTGTTTCAACATGAGTAAGTATCTGGGCTCCATACCATGATACTACCCTTTTCCAGAAGGAATGGTCATACCCTAGGGAAGCGATCCCTGGAAACCTTGCCGCACAATTGCTGTTTCGACCATTACCGGTTTGTGAGGCTCGACGAAGTCACGTCCACAAAAACATACTTTATACAAAAGCCATGCTTTGGGTCAACAAATGATCATAGAAATGATCACCAAGATAGACGATCAAACAAATGATCCTATCACAAATAATCAACACAATGATCATTTACAGCTACACTCAGCATGTCACATTACCAAATTGGGAATATATTGCTGATAACCTTCAACTATATAACCTCTGAGCTCGTACGTCTCAGAGAAGGGTGTTAAGCTAAGAGAATAAATTCTCCGCCACCAACAGAAATATATTTGAAAGAAATCAGCTTTATATCTCAATTTGTAATGTCAGACATACTATCCATACAAGTCTGTTCCGGGATCGAACAGAACCGAAGGCACTTACAAAGAAGTCCTTGCAATCCGAATAATCTCTAATCACGTTCGGATTTCCCATCACATATGGAGATCTCAATACCGGGGATCAGCCAGTGCAGAGACAATCAACAAGAAACCCTTACGTTTTCAAAAATATCCGGTCTTCAACACCGATCTTCAAATGCAATTCATAACGACGTATCACATATTCGGAATGGGTTATACGACACCAAGGTCCTTTCCCGGTTAACCCGAATAGTGAGCGCTTATTTTAAAAAAAATAAGTGTGGCATTCAATTTCAAACAAATCACAACAAATACCTATTTAAAGGTAAATATTGATAGTCGGTTATTGAACTATCAATAGATATGCCAACATCACCAGATTCCAAATAATTTTCCAAATTATTTATTTTCCAAAAATATCCTTGCAAGATATATATATATTTTTCATTCTTTAAAAATAAATCAATATTTATTTTTAAACCCAATTTCCAATTTCATTTATAAATTCCATATTGAATTTACATTCCAACATATTTATGAATATACGATTCCCATTCGTTTTCAAATATTCATTTTCAATTTATCTTCAAAAAGATAAATTCAAAATATTCACTTAATATTGGAAAAACATTTCCATACTTATTTATTTATAAGTAATTCACAAGCCTTTTTATTTTCTACGTTTAGAAAATATTCTATATACTTTAATCGAAATTAAGTATATATTTCATTCTTTAAGGAAATCATTCTCTTTAACATATTTATTTGGGCCAAAACGAATGTTGCGTAAAACATCGTTACGACAACCCAAAATCACTAGTATAGGGATTCAAAATTTAAAATAGATATATAAATCCCAATACTATACAAAACATTTCCTTTCGGAAATCATTTATTATAACAACAGTGTTATAATCTACCATTTCCTTCTATTTCTCGAAAACGTCCATTTCAACAATGAATGTTGAAATCTATGGTTTCGAATCTCAATACATTTTAAAACATCTTTAGATCGTTTTAAATTCTATTTAAAACATCACATTCAAAACCATTTCTTTAACTTATTATTCACTATTCAAAAACGTGAATATACCTTGTTAATAAATTTCATCCCTTCTATTTATTTTATTTTAAAAAATTATTCACTATCTAAAACATGAATATAACTCCATAAATAAATTACAACAATTCACTTATCAAAATAAGTCGTTGCGGATTTATAAGACAATGTTTATAAATTCCATTTCTATTTATTTTACAACCACTTCCTTTTATAAATTTCCTTTATAAATCTATTCAATTTCATATCTCAATGATATACTAAAATTTCATATTATAAGTTAAATACTTATAATTTATTTGTTTACAAAATCGTTCCTTTAAACTTCATAAATTTTATAATCTTATAACTTATAAGATTCATTTATTTATCCAAATTCCATTCCTTTAATAACTTTATGAATTTTATTTTATTTTCCTTTACAAATTTTTTTTATAAACCTACTGTTTATAAAATTCTATTTATAACCTCATCGTTATAATCCCATAAATTTCATTCATTTGTGAAATTCATTCACAATTCATTCTAACTCTTATAAAAGCTCGTTTTATAATTCCAATATTCTTAATTTATAAATATCAATTTATAAACCCTTTTAATATAAATCAATTTATATTACTATTTTAAAGCGTCTTTAAACTCCTTTATAATTTCACCATTTTCTTTGATTTATAAAATAGTCAAATTTTATAAATCCTATATTTAAACTCTTTATAATAAAATTCAGAAATCCCAGTTTAAACTATTTTATAAAATCATTAATCTCATATTTTCAAAAAAATCAACTTTTAAATGAATTTCTCAAAAATCATAATTTTTATAACATTAAAATTATAACGTTTATTTATTTAAGATGAATCAATTCCAAAAATATTTTATAAACGTATATTTCCAAAAATCACTTTAGAAATTCCTTAAAATAAAAATCGTTATTTTTAAACTTCAAAAATTGGATTCGATGATGCAACACATCAATAGTCAATCACGACTTTCAAACATCATATATCTATATGAAAATCAATCAAACATCACAATATCTAAAATCAAATAAATATTTGTGAGGAATCCAGTTGGATCCCTCCAACCTGTTTCCCTGCATCCACAGACATTAGCACAATACCATTCCACTTCGAGGTGGAATATCGCGGTATATGGGATTTTATAAATATTATCCGCTTACTAACGGCGCAATAGGGTCTCATCCGCTAAAAAAAATGCGGGAAATCAATCAACTGCAATATATACATATGCCAATATATATATTACTATATATATAATATAATACCAATTCCACTTCAAGGTGGAATATCGCGGTATATGTGTGTAATAAATAACCTCCGCTTACTAACGGCGTATAGGGTCTATTCACATCCAATATATATATCAATCATCATTCAATCATTCAATCAATACAGTCAAACAAATTTTAAATCTAACTATTTAAAATTTAAATAAACAATAAAATTCCTTTTGAGTGAGAAGTTCTCACCTTAGCTTTTATTTGCAATCCATTTCCCCTCTTGACTCGATTTCTCTTGATTTATACCTTGTATAAATATTTACACAATCTATTAATATTCGAAATAATCGAATGATAAATTTCGTTCTTGATTGTTTAATTAATCAATAGTTTTATTTAAACCAATCTCTTCTTAAATAAATTTATTTTAACTAATTATTTTACTTTAAATTAATATCTTTAAATCAAATTCTTTCGATAAATTTATTTAACTAACCAATTTTATTTTTTTAAACAAATCTCCTCCTTTTCTATACAATATCTTTATTATCTTCCAATTAAATTTTGAACAAATTCTCCTTTTGTAAATTTAATTTAAATTAACCCATGATTTTCTTTAATATTTGAAAAATTCAAATCACCAATTTTCGTTCAATAGATTTAATTAACTAATTATTTAAATCTAAATTTAAAAATAAGCAGACTGTAATCCTTTATTACATTTTCAAAATACCTTAGTAAATCAATATTTCCAAATTCTCGTATATATATGTATATATATAATTTAAAAACTGCTTATGTATTTTTTTTTATTTTCAAATCTTCCTTTAAATAATTTAATTAACTATAGATTTAATTTTAACTAACTAATTCCTTTTTAAAACAATTTCTTTTCAATGGATTAAATTGTTTAACGATTTTAAATTTGAACAAATCTAACAATTAATTTTTTTGTTTATAAATTTATTTAAAAATTAAATCTTAAACTATATGTCCTTTAACAAATTCCTTTTTAATAAATTTATTTAAATAAAAATTTAAATTTAATACTAATTCTCCTTTTATAATTTATCTAATTAAAATTAAATTTCAACCATATTTTTTTTTCTATAGCTTACTGTAATTTAACTGTATAAAAAAAAAATTAACTAAATAAAAATCAAAATACCACATCACCTGACTGCCTCCATCTCGAACGCCACAGCCTCAAGCTTCGCCATCACATCCAAACCCCACGTCTGCGCGCGCCTCGACATCGACAACCCACTGCAGCGTGCTCCCTCAAATCGCGCGCCGCAGTCCCCAATCACTCGCGAGTTGCCACGACTTCGTGTCGCCGTCGCCGCTCGAATCGCGACACCCCTCGTCGCCTTCACTTTGTCGTCGCCTGCTCCACGGCCTCTCGGCCATGCGCGTTCGAAGTCACCACGCGAGCACGCGCCTCGCGATTTCAATTTACATTACGAGGTAAACGACCATTATTTTGAAACTGATGTTAATTTTTTTTTTCCTTTTGTTTTAGAAGAAGGGGTGTTCGGTTCTATTATTAAAGGAAGGGATTGCGTGCTGGGTAGGGAAATGGATCGTGTTTTTGCAGAGGAAATCGCGTGATATTAGGCGTGGTTCAAGTGCGTGATTAAAGGAAGAAAGTAGCTGATGTTTGACTCAATATTTAAATTTAAATTTAAATTGAATTTGATTAAATTTCAACGCGTTTATATGTCGTGTGCTCACATATCAACTCCGAAAAATACGAAATTTGAAATCCGAGAATAATTCAATATTCCGGACCCAATGGAACTGGTTTCGTCGAATTCCGAGACTGTGCCTCGGAAGGCTATTATTAAATATCGATTCAAACGATTAAATTTCAAAACTGAACAATTCACTTTCAAATTCAATTCTGAAGCTTCTATTACCTTCAGTATTATCAATATAAATTTTACAAGCTTTTGAAATATTTTTAATCGGCTTAAAATTGAAGATTCAAATTTTATTCAACTTTCAATAGATTAAATTCTAAAATTTAATCGTCAAATTCAAAGTTATATTGAAAATTCAATCCAAACCATCATTCAAATATTTAAAATTAATTAAATATTTTCAAATTAAATTGTTAAAAATTCTAGGTCGTTACAATCTTACCCCTTTAAAAGAATTTCGTCCTGAAATTACAAGTTAAGAAGAATGTCCTTAATCTGTCTACTATTTTTCACAATACAAATAGTTTTATCAACTTACTAACCTAAATCTTTTTACTAGAAATTCACTATCATTTCACTAGATTTCCAACTTCAATTATAGGTTTCAAACAACATTGTTTACCTAACAATTCAAATTTAAATTCAAATTCAAATTTCAAACTTTCAAAATTTCTCAAAAATTTTTCTAACACCCTAAATTTTCGAAAAATTTCGCCAGCGTCTCCTTTGCACGGCTAGCTCGGTACGACTACAAAATGGCACCACGGCCCCTCAGAATCAAAAAGAAGAGAGAAAGCCAAGTGGCTAGAGAAGAAAGTCATCAAATTTCATACTGAAATTTAAATACGTACCTTTTTGTCGAGCAATTCAATTTTTAACTTTGAAATCAAAATCCAATCCCTTCATAATACCTGTATATCCTGCTATTCATAATATCCAATTCCAACATTCAAACCATTTTGCCAATTCATTACAAAATTTCCAATATATGCTTCTTTTACATTTTTACTTCACTATTGAAGTTACACATCCATTCTTATTCAATTTTACATTTCAATTCATTTGAATTCAATTCACAATTTCAATTCCATTCGAATTCAATTTTCAATTCCAAACATTGAATTTTAACGATTAACTTTCATTTACCAATTCATATTACTACTTTAAATTAGTTTCATTCACTAATTCATTTTAATTTTCAATTTCTATATTCAATTCATCTCGAATTTACTTAATTACTAACAAAGGGAATTTTAATTTCATCTACTTACTTGAATTTATATACAAATTCAAATTTATCTTCAAATTTAGCTTACAACTAAACTTTAATTTAACCAATTCAAATTCCAATTCATTAGTCCGTAAATTAATAATTTATCAAGTTAGTTTACTTGAATTCAATCCATTTTATTTTATTATTTAATTCCATATAATAATGATATTAACAACCATGCAACCATATACTATAATAATTCATAGAAAATCATTCCTTTTCATACAAAATAGTTTTGGGCAAAATTATCTTATTTACCCGATTCAAAATCAATTTTATATTCACTAACAAATACGCGCTCATATCTATTATTACACTCAAATTCATTCTAGAGTACTGCTGACTCTATCTCTAATGAGTAACACCCAACAGAACCATGGTTGTCGCTTAACCATATGCTCTGATACCAAATGTAAAGAACCGTAAATCCGTACTCCTTGAATAGACACTAATCTCCATTGCTTAACTCAAGGTGAACGAAAATACGAACCCTTATGGTTTTTTTTAAGAAAGAAGAAAGAAGGAAAGAAAAAGAAAGAGGTAGAAGAGAGAAAAGAAAATAAACAGAACAGAAACAACAACAGGACAACATCAGAATCTCACAATTCGCAGCGGAACAACATATAATATATAAATGAATAATCTTTAAACAAAGAACTATATCAGTTATTACATTACATCACATCATATCATATCATCAGAGTGTACAACAACAAACAAACAGCGGAAAAGAAAGTACTATATAAACTAGTAATACGCCATGCCATCCAGCTTGCCTCCAGCAACTCCTGAATTCCAGAATATCCTGATAAACCTAACTCTTGACTGCCCGTGTGGAAATTGGTGGGCACCCAGAGTTTAGGAAGGAAAACAATAAACTCCGAGTCAGTCATGTGACTGGTGTGGGAACTCAAAACAGTTTATTTTTCTTTAAAATTAAAATAGAGGAATATTTTAAAGTCAATTCGCAATGCTTTTAAAAATGAGACTACCATAAGGCCTCCCGCACACACACACAATGCAAACGCAGAATCGGAGGAGATTTCTCCTTATGATAGTCAAAGATGCTTGATACGCATTAAAAAGAACATTTGATATTATTACTAATGCATAGTGTAGAGAAAATTCATTTCGAAAATAAAGATATAAATCTTAGCCAACATAGACATTTCGAACTATGCCTACTATAGCTACCATCCAAACAGTGGGGCGCCACCATAAGTAGATGGCAGGTAATACAACTAATACCGTACAAGGCTCGTATTTGAAGAATGGATTTTCCAACAAATGGTCAGGCCAAGGAACTTCCCATTGCCACATGGAAACGCCTCTGGAAGGATGCCCCGAGAACCACCGTTCTCCGCTAAACAAAGCCGGGAATCCCTTTTCCCAAGGAATATTACAAACCCTCAGATATGCCACCCCCGGTCCTTTAGAACCTTTTGCCGAGCTCTCGTCACCATCATCACACACTCATAACAAAGTGTTTCAACATGAGTAAGTATCTGGGCTCCATACCATGATACTACCCTTTTCCAGAAGGAATGGTCATACCCTAGGGAAGCGATCCCTGGAAACCTTGCCGCACAATTCCTGTTTCGACCATTACCGGTTTGTGAGGCTCGACGAAGTCACGTCCACAAAAACATACTTTATACAAAAGCCATGCTTTGGGTCAACAAATGATCATAGAAATGATCACCAAGATAGACGATCAAACAAATGATCCTATCACAAATAATCAACACAATGATCATTTACAGCTACACTCAGCATGTCACATTACCAAATTGGGAATATATTGCTGATAACCTTCAACTATATAACCTCTGAGCTCGTACGTCTCAGAGAAGGGTGTTAAGCTAAGAGAATAAATTCTCCGCCACCAATAGAAATATATTTGAAAGAAATCAGTTTTATATCTCAATTTGTAATGTCAGACATACTATCCATACAAGTCTGTTCCGGGATCGAACAGAACTGAAGGCACTTACAAAGAAGTCCTTGCAATCCGAATAATCTCTAATCACGTTCGGATTTCCCATCACATATGGAGATCTCAATACCGGGGATCAGCCACTGCAGAGACAATCCACAAGAAACCCTTACGTTTTCAAAAATATCTGGTCTTCAACACCGATCTTCAAATGCAATTCATAACGACGTATCACATATTCGGAATGGGTTATACGACCCCAAGGTCCTTTCCCGGTTAACCCGAATAGAGAGCGCTTATTTAAAAAAAAATAAGTGTGGCATTCAATTTCAAACAAATCACAACAAATACCTATTTAAAGGTAAATATTGATAGTCGGTTATTGAACTATCAATAGATATGCCAACATCACCCGATTCCAAATAATTTTCCAAATTATTTATTTTCCAAAAATATCTTTGCAAGATATATATATATTTTTCATTCTTTAAAAATAAATCAATATTTATTTTTAAACCTAATTTCCAATTTCATTTTTAAATTCCATATTGAATTTACATTCCAACATATTTATGAATATACGATTCCCATTCGTTTTCAAATATTCATTTTCAATTTATCTTCAAAAAGATAAATTCAAAATATTCACTTAATATTGGAAAAACATTTCCATACTTATTTATTTATAAGTAATTCACAAGCCTTTTTATTTTCTACGTTTAGAAAATATTCTATATACTTTAATCGAAATTAAGTATATATTTCATTCTTTAAGGAAATCATTCTCTTTAACATATTTATTTGGGCCAAAACGAATGTTGCGTAAAACATCGTTACGACAACCCAAAATCACTAGTATAGGGATTCAAAATTTAAAATAGATATATAAATCCCAATACTATACAAAACATTTCCTTTCGGAAATCATTTATTATAACAACAGTGTTATAATCTACCATTTCCTTCTATTTCTCGAAAACGTCCATTTCAACAATGAATGTTGAAATCTATGGTTCCGAATCTCAATACATTTTAAAACATCTTTAGATCGTTTTAAATTCTATTTAAAACATCACATTCAAAACCATTTCTTTAACTTATTATTCACTATTCAAAAACGTGAATATACCTTGTTAATAAATTTCATCCCTTCTATTCATTTTATTTTAAAGAATTATTCACTGTCTAAAACATGAATATAACTCCATAAATAAATTACAACAATTCACTTATCAAAATAAGTCGTTGCGGATTTATAAGACAATGTTTATAAATTCCATTTCTATTTATTTTACAACCACTTCCTTTTATAAATTTCCTTTATAAATCTATTCAATTTCATATCTCAATGATATACTAAAATTTCATATTATAAGTTAAATACTTATAATTTATTTGTTTACAAAATCGTTCCTTTAAACTTCATAAATTTTATAATCTTATAACTTATAAGATTCATTTATTTATCCAAATTCCATTCCTTTAATAACTTTATGAATTTTATTTTATTTTCCTTTACAAATTTTTTTTTATAAACCTACTGTTTATAAAATTCTATTTATAACCTCATCGTTATAATCCCATAAATTTCATTCATTTGTGAAATTCATTCACAATTCATTCTAACTCTTATAAAAGCTCGTTTTATAATTCCAATATTCTTAATTTATAAATATCAATTTATAAACCCTTTTAATATAAATCAATTTATATTACTATTTTAAAGCGTCTTTAAACTCCTTTATAATTTCACCATTTTCTTTGATTTATAAAATAGTCAAATTTTATAAATCCTATATTTAAACTCTTTATAATAAAATTCAGAAATCCCAGTTTAAACTATTTTATAAAATCATTAATCTCATATTTTCAAAAAAATCAACTTTCAACTGAATTTCTCAAAAATCGTAATTTTTATAACATTAAAATTATAACGTTTATTTATTTAAGATGAATCAATTCCAAAAATATTTTATAAACGTATATTTCCAAAAATCACTTTAGAAATTCCTTAAAATAAAAATCGTTATTTTTAAACTTCAAAAATTGGATCCGATGATGCAACACATCAATAGTCAATCACGACTTTCAAACATCATATATCTATATGAAAATCAATCAAACATCACAATATCTAAAATCAAATAAATATTTGTGAGGAATCCAGTTGGATCCCTCCAACCTGTTTCCCTGCATCCACAGACATTAGCACAATACCATTCCACTTCGAGGTGGAATATCACGGTATATGGGATTTTATAAATATTATCCGCTTACTAACGGCGCAATAGGGTCTCATCCGCTAAAAAAAATGCGGGAAATCAATCAACTGCAATATATACATATGCCAATATATATATATATTGCTATATATATAATATAATACCAATTCCACTTCAAGGTGGAATATCGCGGTATATGTGTGTAATAAATAACCTCCGCTTACTAACGGCGTATAGGGTCTATTCACATCCAATATATATATCAATCATCATTCAATCATTCAATCAATACAGTCAAGCAAATTTTAAATCTAACTATTTAAAATTTAAATAAACAATAAAATTCCTTTTGAGTGAGAAGTTCTCACCTTAGCTTTTATTTGCAATCCATTTCCCCTCTTGACTCGATTTCTCTTGATTTATACCTTGTATAAATATTTACACAATCTATCAATATTTGAAATAATCGAATGATAAATTTCGTTCTTGATTGTTTAATTAATCAATAGTTTTATTTAAACCAATCTCTTCTTAAATAAATTTATTTTAACTAATTATTTTACTTTAAATTAATATCTTTAAATCAAATTCTTTCGATAAATTTATTTAACTAACCAATTTTATTTTTTTAAACAAATCTCCTCCTTTTCTATACAATATCTTTATTATCTTCCAATTAAATTTTGAACAAATTCTCCTTTTGTAAATTTAATTTAAATTAACCCATGATTTTCTTTAATATTTGAAAAATTCAAATCACCAATTTTCGTTCAATAGATTTAATTAACTAATTATTTAAATCTAAATTTAAAAATAAGCAGACTGTAATCCTTTATTATATTTTCAAAATACCTTAGTAAATCAATATTTCCAAATTCTCTTATATATATGTATATATATAATTTAAAAACTGCTTATGTATTTTTTTTTATTTTCAAATCTTCCTTTAAATAATTTAATTAACTATAGATTTAATTTTAACTAACTAATTCCTTTTTAAAACAATTTCTTTTCAATGGATTAAATTGTTTAACGATTTTAAATTTGAACAAATCTAACAATTAATTTTTTTGTTTATAAATTTATTTAAAAATTAAATCTTAAACTATATTTCCTTTAACAAATTCCTTTTTAATAAATTTATTTAAATAAAAATTTAAATTTAATACTAATTCTCCTTTTATAATTTATCTAATTAAAATTAAATTTCAACCATATTTATTTTATTTTTTTCTATAGCTTACTGTAATTTAACTGTATAAAAAAAAATTTTTAACTAAATAAAAATCAAAATACCACATCACCTGACTGCCTCCATCTCGAACGCCACAGCCTCAAGCTTCGCCATCACATCCAAACCCCACGTCTGCGCGCGCCTCGACAACGACAACCCACTGCAGCGTGCTCCCTCAAATCGCGCGCCGCAGTCCCCAATCGCTCGCGAGTTGCCACGACTTCGTGTCGCCGTCGCCGCTCGAATCGCGACACCCCTCGTCGCCTTCACTTTGTCGTCGCCTGCTCCACGGCCTCTCGGCTATGCGCGTTCGAAGTCACCACGCGAGCACGCGCCTCGCGATTTCAATTTACATTACGAGGTAAGCGGCCATTATTTTGAAACTGCTGTTAATTTTTTTTTTTCCTTTTATTTTAGAAGAAGGGGTGTTCGGTTCTATTATTAAAGGAAGGGATTGCGTGCTGGGTAGGGAAATGGATCGTGTTTTTGCAGAGGAAATCGCGTGATTTTAGGCGTGGTTCAAGTGCGTGATTAAAGGAAGAAAGTAGCTGATGTTTGACTCAATATTTAAATTTAAATTTAAATTGAATTTGATTAAATTTCAACGCGTTTATATGTCGTGTGCTCACATATCAACTCCGAAAAATACGAAATTTGAAATCCGAGAATAATTCAATATTCCGGACCCAATGGAACTGGTTTCGTCGAATTCCGAGACTGTGCCTCGGAAGGCTATTTTTAAATATCGATTCAAACGATTAAATTTCAAAACTGAACAATTCACTTTCAAATTCAATTCTGAAGCTTCTATTACCTTCAGTATTATCAATATAAATTTTACAAGCTTTTGAAATATTTTTAATCGGCTTAAAATTGAAGATTCAAATTTTATTCAACTTTCAATAGATTAAATTCTAAAATTTAATCGTCAAATTCAAAGTTATATTGAAAATTCAATCCAAACCATCATTCAAATATTTAAAATTAATTAAATATTTTCAAATTAAATTGTTAAAAATTCTGGGTCGTTACAATAGCTTTTTGAACCCAATTATTATATTGAATTTTCGATATTAAATTCAGAGCCTTTATATGTCTTATAACCAAACGATAACTCCAAATGCTATGAAATTTGAAATCCAATAATAATACACAATTATGGATCCAACAAAACTAGTTTCGCCGAAATCCGAGAATGTGCCTCGGATCGCTATTTTTAACATCTCGATTATAATATAAAATTTCCATTTTCTATTCCTTTTCACTTTATATCCAATTTTAAATATTAATAATCTATATTGTTGTTTAAATAAACTTTACATCAACTTCCAACATCATTTTCAATCATATTAAATTCATAATTCAATTATTTAAATAATTTCCAATATTAAATTTAAACAATTTAATTGTTCAATATTCAAGAAATATCAATATTAGATTTTAAATGAATTTTAGTTATCAATCAGTTACTTCGTTTACATCTAACAAATTCAACATTACATCTAACAAATTCAACATTTATTATTTAATCCATCTATTGATTGTAAACACATTCAATTCATAGCATTACTTTTCAATGCTTGTTATTACTTAAATCTATGAAATTACTTTATTTCAGAATCTTATTCAATTTCATATTCAATAACTATATAAATAAATCAATAAAATTTTATTTTTAACCTTTTTTTAATAATTACATTGAATTTAATAATTTAAAATATTTAAAAATACGGGTTGTTACATCTAGAAAGTGTGGGTTAAGATGTACCAAACTCATTTCTATCACTTGAAAATAATTTGGCTGATGACTACAGCATCATCGGCATTCATTTTCGAGTTTCTAAGTGAGGGATGCTACTATAGTAGCTTGTTACAGATTTTTTTAGTAAAATGTATTTTGATTTAATTTTGAAAGTATGATTTGATAGACAAAGGTTGTGTGTTTGTGTGTGTGTGTGTGTGTGTGTGTGTGTCTATATATATAATAGTTTAAAATGGTTTGAAATGAAACTCGGTGTTTAATTTTAAAGTTTTCTTATTAATTTATTTCATGGCCACATGTAGCCTATGCATTAGGACAATGTGGTATGTGCATCATGATATGATATGTTGTTTTGTAGTTTTCATTTGTTAAAATAAAATGGGATTTTCAACGATTTTGGATAGCTGGAAACTTCTGAATCGTTATAGAACTTGCAGTTAGGTATTTTTGAAAATCTAGGTGAGTATATATAATACTTGAAATTGAAAAGGTTGTAAGTTAAAACAAGTTCAAATGGTCGATCATCCTTATTAAGTTAGATGAATTTAATGTTTTGTATGTACTCTTAGGATGTAGTGGAGTATTATACGAGTATGCACTTAAGTTATAAAATGTTTAATAGCTTGAAGTTATGTTTTTTTTGAAATGATTCATAAATGATTTAGTATGGAGTAATATACTATTTTTGTAAAAAGAATGTGGTTTTAATAATATTGGTATAATTAGGAAACCAATAAGGTAAGTACGTAATTTGTACGAAGATAATTTTATTCGCAAGACTGTTCTTGATTCAATATCCGAGTACATGGTTTCGAGGTGATTTATACCGGTCCAAACAAGTATTTTCCAATCTATTCTTGATGGTGAACACTTGATATGGATTTTTGATATGATCTCAAATTTTTCTATCATAGTATATGTGATAACCCTGATTTTTATGAAGCAATTTTATGAACAAGTTTTATAATTTAATTTAGTTATGCTTGTTTAAAATTTTTGTTGCCTAAAAAAAAAATATATATAATAAATTGACTACAAATGCATTGTGAAAGTATTAATATGTATGCAAGATGGGACACACACATACACATAATTTTCTGCAAGATGATATAGGCAGTAATTAATTTGTGAGTTGGAATGGATAAATTACAAATAAATAGGTAAGTAAACATAGATATTGCAGACATGGTTATACCTTTAAAACAAGTTAGTGTAAAGGAAATAAAGATAGGTAGGCTGGAGTAAATACATGCAGATGATGGTGAATATTTAAAAAGAGTAAAAAGAAAAAAAATCATAGATCATGCAAATAGGATGACCGGGGTAATGAGGAATAATTTATGTTAATAGGAATAGGGACCACTTACCCATTTTCTCTTGAAACAGAATCAGAGGCTGGTCATAGTGACAGGGTAAAATTGACATTAAGTAAAATTTAAAACCCTAGTGCCAATCAGGGTCTGGTATAAGAGGGCTTAAGGGATGGTGAGATCTGTCATTATTTTAAAAAAAAAATACAGAAAAAAATATAGTAATGGAAATACAAACCAGATGGAATGAAGAACACTGATCATTAGGGATAAGAAGAAATAGAAGATCAAAGAAAAAGGAAGGTTTAAGAAAGGAAGTGAGGTGAGTAATCTCACTGGAAAACCTGGCATTAAGCCCTAAAAATCAAGGCAGCCTAAATAGTGTTATATTTTATTTATATAATTTGTGTTTATCTTGGTATTGATGATCTGTTAAGTATTTAACTCTTCATATTGATACCCAGAAAAATATGGTTTGTGGGTCTCCTGTTTAAATGATCTTTTGTGTATGGATTAACCTTGAAATGAAATGTTTTCCCTTATGGGTTTTTCTGCATATAAATATTTATTTAAGATCTCAGTAATTATGTTGTAAATCTATCGGCTGAAAAGGGAAAAATGGGACTGCAGCATGGAGTTGTTGTTGCTTATGTCCCATGATGATTAAATAATAATAATAATAATAATAATAATATGAAATATAGAAGTGCAATGTTATACATGTGCTGAGCTTCCATATTTACAAATGAATCCAGATTTGATTAAAGGCTTATGGTTTAGCCAGATCTCATGAATCTGTGAGTATCTGATTAAACCAAAGGCAAATGGATGCAACAGAAAGAAAAAAAACTATGTATGACCATATATTTATAAACATGATCTACTTAAACCCATGATCTGAATAATGTGTGTATTGAGAATATATGCTAGTTTGTGTAATTAAATCTATGTTTATAGGAACATGATCCATTATTCCTTGAGTTCATGCTTGATGGTTGCATTATTTATTTTTCTCTGATTGAAATGGGATGCACAGAGGGGATTAGCATAATTAAGGAAATAGGGAATAACACTTAGTAAAATAACTAAGGATCAAAGATCTTTGGGCTACAAAAGATGGCTTGGCAAGGGGAATATTGCAAGCTCACACATGGTATGTTTATACCCAGGGGCCTGAGTGTGCTGGGTTAACAGAGATTGGTCCCAGGCAATGTGTGTATTAACAAGAGAAAGTAGCTACAGATCTTAAACTGATATTGTATGAAGAACCATAGGAGTAAGGTCAAGTGAGGCCTGGTACAACCCTGATGGCTAGTAAAAGAAAAATTTGGAAGGTGACTTGATGGTTGTACTTGAGTTGGTATTGGATGTTTATTTGTTGAATCTTAAGATTGTTTTTCTGAATTAGATTGCTTGAATCATATCTAACCAGTTTTGCATTGACATGAAGTATTGATCTCACAGAAATGACACAGAGAGGACACTGATACCACCTTTTGTCCCTGGAAAGTACCCAAATAATAAATAAAAAGTTAGAATTAGGATATGATCTCAGTAGATTGCTCATACCAGACAATGTTGTCTGACCCTTTGTGTGTTTATTCACCATTGGGTGTCTCATAAAATTATGAGGCAGACCATGGTGATTGTGCAGGTAAATAAGCACTTCAATGATCAAGCTCTGGATGTGTTGGCTGCTAAGTATTGGGATGCATTAGTTACATGCTTTCTAATATTAAAAATAGAAGTTTAAGTCAAATGTATGACATGTTATGTTGTTCAAATTATTTAGAAAGAAATGATGTTGTCTCTTGTTTGTAAGAACTGGATTAAATTGTGTGTTTCAGTTAGAACTTATATGTTGCTTCTGAAAAATGTTTGCTGAGTAATGAAGCTTCTTTTCTTAGCTTATAGAATGATTTAACTGAAAAATATAAAAATCTGAGATGCCAGCCATGTATGAAACTGAAAGGAAAAATAATAATTCAGTAGTCTATGTGAGGAATTCAGGTCATAAGAAGAAGTAGAAGTTTGTTAAATAGAAGTATAAAATTGCACAAAAACAAAACCCAGAAAACATTATAATGTGTGCATAAATGCATATAAGAACAGTAAGGCTAATCTGACCACTTTATCAAGTCTGGGTTCAACCATCTTTAAATAATTAAAACTCAATAACCCATAGGCTATGGAAGATTCAGTTATTTTAGTAACAGTGAAAAATGAGTACTTGAAATGTGCAAAAACATATACATGCACAGATTACATGTATACACAAGCACAGGCAATTAAATACAGTTTCAAAAAAAAAGAGAAACTAAAATCATAAGAGAGTAAATGAATGCTGAGATTAGAAAATTTTACATTAGAAACTTGTAAGAATTCAAGTAAGATTGAAAACCATTTATGAAATGATTTTGCTATGGGAGAAAACCACACAGGAAACTTCAAAGTAGATTTTCCTTTGGTTCCAAAATTCCTTTACTCTGATTTAAAATACAAGATATTATTCACACATGTTTTCATATATGAGTGTTCAAATAATTTGAGTATATCAATATTTTTATATTGATTGGAAGATCCTGGAAAGAAGAGAAACTGGAAGGGATGTTCTCTTGAGTAGATGATCACTAAAAAAAAAATTTGTTTTTGAAGAGAGTGGGTCATCTCAATTTGGTATCAGAGCTATGTTGTTAAATAACATAGCAAAAATCTCGGATGAACTTGTTTGTTTTGAATGTATGAAAGTATTGACTGTCTTGAATGCTTTGTTTTATACTAATATAATGTCTGTTATGATTAAATGGCAATAAGCTAGAATAGGTTAACTTATAAAAGAATAAACAATGGACTAACTCAAGTATTGTATCCATAGAACTATGGTGAGACCTAGACAACCAGATGTAGGACCAAGTGAACCACCTATGATGAATATGCAAGACTTTATGAGAGCCATAAGAGATGGAGTAGGTAACAGGCAAGAAAATCCACATGAAGAGCTTTCCAAACTTCTCAAGACCTTTACCAATCTTGGGGGCAAGACTTTTGATGGAACAGAAGGAATTATGGGAGTTCAAAATTGGTTCAGAATTTTGGATAGAATATTTGCTGATATGCAAGTTGAAGACCAGAAGAAGAGGTTAATAGCATCTAGACAACTGAGAGGAGCAGCTTTGGATTGGTGGGAAGTTATTATAGCTGGAAGACCGGAAGGGGAGGTGACATGGAACCAGTTTAAAGAGATGTTGGAAGGAAGATTTGTACCTGCATCAGCTAAAGAATCTTTGTTGGAAGAATTTATTAAACTAAGACAGGGAACTATGAGTGTAACTGAATATACACAAAGTTTGAATCTCTAGTAAAATATGGTGCAGTGCTTATTACAACTAGAGAAGCTAAAAATGGCAGATATATCCAAGGATTGAATGCCCACATTAGTAGAGCTATGCTACCATATAAGGACAGGACCTTTGATCAAGTTTTGGATCTGGCTTTGAGCTTTGAACAACATGATAAAGCCAGAGAAAATTTCAGAGCATTTAAAAATAACTAAAATAAGAAGGGAAAGGGAAAGTTTCACCCTTATGACAAAAAGAAAGCAGAGGTAGCTTCCACCAAGAAGTCAGAAGAAATCAAAACTGCTGAAGTTAAGAAGAAAATCACTTGCTATAATTGTGGACAAGAGGGACACATGAAAAAATAGGTGTAAAAATCCTAAACCAGCATCCTTTAAATGTCACCAGTGTGGAAAGGAAGGCCACATAAGGAGGAACTGCCCAGAGTTTAAGCAGGGAAAAATGAGTAATTTGGAGGTGAAAAGCAAAGCAACTGAGGGACCAAATGTGGAGAAGCATGGCCAAGTTGAAGGTACTTTGCCTATTCACTCCATACCTTTTGTAGTAGTGTATGATACTGGGGCTACACACTCCTTAATTTCTCATGATATTGCACAACAACTAAAATTGAATTGTATGATTGTTAATGAGCCATTACTCATTAAAAGTCCTTTAGGAAATTCCTGTATTTTGGGTATGATGTGTATGCAACTAGAATTGAATATAGGGGGATATGTGTTTAGTGCAGACCTATATGTATTGAAATACCCAGGTATAGGAGTTATTTTAGGGGTTGATTGGTTAAGAAAATATAGGGCTGTTATAAACATGGAAACTTCTACTATATCTTTGAGAACTTCTGAAGGGAAAAGAGCAGTTGTTCTTTGTGAAGTGAATAAGAACAGGAACATAGCCACCCTTAATACTTTGTCTGGTGAAAAGTACATGCCTGCAATAGAAGAAATCCCTATAGTAAATCATTATGCTGATGTGTTTGGTGAAGTAAAGGGGGTTGACAATCATAGACCAGTGGAGTTTTCTATTAAACTTGTTCCAGGAGCAAACCCAATAGTTAAAAGACCAACTAGAATTGGGCCTAAAGAATTAATAGAGTTGAAAAAGCAACTTGTTGAACTTGAAGAAAAAGGCTTTATTAGGCCTAGTAGCTCATCATGGGGAGCACCAGTAGTTTTTGTTAAGAAGCAAGATGGATCTCTTAGGTTATGTATTGATTATAGAGAGTTAATAAAATCACAGTTAAAAACAAATACCCCTTACCAAGAATTGATGATCTCTTTGATCAATTGAGTGGTGCAAAAATATTCTCTAGACTTGATTTGGCTTCAGGGTTTCATCAAATGAAAGTAGATGAGGAAAGCATTAAGTACACAGCTTTTAATACTAGGTATGGACTTTATGAATTTTTAGTGATGCCCTTTGGTTTGACAAATGCTCCCTCTTACTTTGTTGATTTGATGAATAGAATTTTTAGAAAATACTTAGATAAATTTGTATTGATATTTATTGATGATATACTAATTTATTCTAAGTCAGTAGAAGAGCATGAGAATCATTTGCATATAGTACTACAGAAATTAAGGCAAGAAAATTTGAAAGCAAAATTTTCAAAGTGTACTTTTTGGCAAAATGAAGTAAACTTTTTAGGTCATGTGATATCAGAAAAAGGCATATCAGTAGACCCCAATAAGGTGATGGCAGTGCAAGCATGGAAAAGGCCTACTAGTGTCACAGAGGTCAGGTCATTTATGGGAATGGCTGGGTATTACAGAAGGTTTATAAAGGATTTTGCAAAAATTTCAATTCCATTGACTAGATTAACTAGAAAGAATCAGGCCTATGTTTGGACTGAGGAATGTGAGAAAGCCTTTGAGAGGTTAAAAGAAGCACTAGTACAAGCCCCAATATTAAAGGTGCCTGAAGGAAATGATAATTTGGTGATATATACTGATGCAAGTAGTCAGGGACTTGGGGCAGTGTTGATGCAACAACATCAAGTGATAGCATATGCCTCTAGACAGTTGAAGCCCAGTGAGATAAAGTATGCTACACATGATCTTGAATTGGCTGCTATAGTGTATGCTCTTAAGTTATGGAGACATTATTTGTTAGGGACTAAATTTGAAGTATACACAGATCATAAGTCACTCAAATATTTGTTTTCACAAAAAGAATTGAACATGAGGTAGCAAAGATGGATTGAACTCTTAGCCTCATATGATTTTGAAATATTGTATACACCTGGCAAAGCTAATAAAGTGGCAGATGCTTTAAGTAGACAACATGCCAAGATAGCTGGATTGATGATAGAAGAATTTAGTACTTTATCATTACTGATTGATTCAGAGGTGGAAAGGGACAGTGTGGAGAATATGAACATATGCAGTGAGAGGGAAGAAATAGGAAAGTTAAGTTTTGTTACTTTGGGATCAGAATTGAAAAATAAAATTGTAAAGCTACAAGATCAAGATCCATTTTTACTTGAGAAGAAAACTCAGATACTAAATGGTGAAGCAGTGGAAGGATTTCAATTAAATAAGCAAGGCCATTTGGAGAAAGGAAAAAGAATATGTGTTCCTGCTATTGAAGAATTGAAGCAAGAAATTTTGGATGCTTATCACAAAAGCAAGTATACCATACACCCAGGAAGCACCCGAATGTATCATAACCTCAAGAGAAATTATTGGTGGAGTGGTATGAAGAGGGCAGTGGCATTATATGTGTCTAAATGCATGGTTTGTCAACAGGTAAAAGCTGAATACCAAAGACCTTCAGGAATGCTTCAACCTTTACAAATACCACAGTGGAAATGGGAGGAGATATCAATGGATTTCATTGATGGTTTTCCCAAAACTAGGAAGGGAAATGATAATATTTGGGTTGTAGTGGATAGGCTAACTAAATCAGCTCATTTTATACCTGTAAAATCAGATAGGAATGCGTGCACATTAGCTCAGTTATTCATTAAAGAAATAGTTAGATTGCATGGAATACCAAAGACTATAGTAAGTGATAGAGATACCATCTTCACTTCAAAATTTTGGCAAAGTTTTCATAAGGCAATGGGGACTGATTTATGCTTGAGCACAGCATATCACCCTCAATCTGATGGTCAAACAGAAATTGTGAATAAATTACTTGAAGACATGTTGAGAGCATGTATATTGGATTGGGGAGGAAGTTGGAAAGATCACATATTTCTGGCAGAATTTGCATATAATAACAGCTATCACAGTAGTATAGGCATGGCACCCTTTGAAGCACTCTATGGTAGACCATGTTTATCACCTTCAAATTGGATTGAATCTGGAGAGAAGGTGGTCTTAGGACCAGAAAATGTAAAAGAAATTTCTGAAAAGATAGCTTTGATTAGAAAAAGAATTGCTTCTGCCCAAGATATGCAAAAGAAATATGCAGATCAGAAGAGGAAAGAAGTGCAGTATGATGTGGGAAATTATGTGTTTATTAAGATATCACCCGTGAAAAAGATTTTGAGATTTGGAAAACAAGGAAAGTTGATTCCAAGGTATATAGGACCATATAAAATTCTGGAAAGAATTGGAAATGTAGCCTATAAATTAGAATTGCCCGAGGAAATGAGAGCAATACATGATGTTTTTCATGTATCCCAGTTAAGGAGATAGGTTCATGATAAGGAAACAATTTTAAAATCCTCTGACAAAGTGCAGATTGACCCCAGAATGGTATATGAGAAGAAGCCTGTAGGCATAGTTGCAAAGGAGATCAAGAAATTGAGAAACAAAGAAATAAAACTGGTAAAAGTGCAATGGAGTCTTGACCCAAATGATTGCACATGGGAGGTGGAAGAAAAAATCAGAAATGATTATCCACAATTGTTTGGTTGAATGCAAGGTATGTTATATATATACTGATAGATGTTTTGATTAAGTATGCATTAAATTTTTGACTGTTTGGTTTGAAAATGATTGCATTTCTGGATTGATAATGCTTAATCTAAGTATGAAAAGAATTGTGAGACACAATTCCTAAAAGGAAGGGTATATGTGATAACCCTGATTTTTATGAAGCAAATTTATGAACAAGTTTTATAATTTAATTTAGTTATGCTTGTTTTAAATTTTTGTTGCCTAAAAAATATATATAATAAATTGACTACAAATGCATTGTGAAAGTATTAATATGTATGCAAGATGGGACACACACATACACATAATTTTCTGCAAGATGATATAGGCAGTAATTAATTTGTGAGTTGGAATGGATAAATTACAAATAAATAGGTAAGTAAACATAGATATTGCAAACATGGTTATACCTTTAAAACAAGTTAGTGTAAGGGAAATAAAGATAGGTAGGCTGGAGTAAATACATGCAGATGATGGTGAATATTTAAAAAGAGTAAAAAGAAAAAAAATCATAGATCATGCAAATAGGATGACCGGGGTAATGAGGAATAATTTATGTTAATAGGAATAGGGACCACTTACCCATTTTCTGTTGAAACAGAATCAGAGGCTGGTCATAGTGACAGGGTAAAATTGACATTAAGTAAAATTTAAAACCCTAGTGCCAATCAGGGTCTGGTATAAGAGGGCTTAAGGGATGGTGAGATCTGTCATTATTTTAAAAAAAATACAGAAAAAAATATAGTAATGGAAATACAAACCAGATGGAATGAAGAACACTGATCATTAGGGATAAGAAGAAATAGAAGATCAAAGAAAAAGGAAGGTTTAAGAAAGGAAGTGAGGTGAGTAATCTCACTGGAAAACCTGGCATTAAGTCCTAAAAATCAAGGCAGCCTAAATAGTGTTATATTTTATTTATATAATTTGTGTTTATCTTGGTATTGATGATCTGTTAAGTATTTAACTCTTCATATTGATACTCAGAAAAATATGGTTTGTGGGTCTCCTGTTTAAATGATCGTTTGTGTATGGATTAACCTTGAAATGAAATGTTTTCCCTTATGGGTTTTTCTGCATATAAATATTTATTTAAGATCTCAGTAATT
Organism: Allium cepa; assembly: GCA_030765085.1. Classification (NCBI taxonomy): domain Eukaryota; kingdom Viridiplantae; phylum Streptophyta; class Magnoliopsida; order Asparagales; family Amaryllidaceae; genus Allium; species Allium cepa. The sequence continues at coordinate 534,595,052 of CM060942.1, forward strand.
ATGTTGTAAATCTATGGGCTGAAAAGGGAAAAATGGGACTGCAGCATGGAGTTGTTGTTGCTTATGTCCCATGATGATTAAAAATAAATAAAAAATAATAATAATAATATGAAATATAGAAGTGCAATGTTATACATGTGTTGAGCTTCCATATTTACAAATGAATCCAGATTTGATTAAAGGCTTATGGTTTAGCCAGGTCTCATGAATCTGTGAGTATCTGATTAAACCAAAGGCAAACGGATGCAACAGAAAGAAAAAAAAAACTATGTATGACCATATATTTATAAACATGATCTACTTAAACCCATGATCTGAATAATGTGTGTATTGAGAATATATGCTAGTTTGTGTAATTAAATCTATGTTTATAGGAACATGATCCATTATTCCTTGAGTTCATGCTTGATGGTTGCATTATTTATTTTTCTCTGATTGAAATGGGATGCACAGAGGGGATTAGCATAATTAAGGAAAGAGGGAATAACACTTAGTAAAATAACTAAGGATCAAAGATCTTTGGGCTACAAAAGATGGCTTGGCAAGGGGAATATTGCAAGCTCACACATGGTATGTTTATACCCAGGGGCCTGAGTGTGCTGGGTTAACAGAGATTGGTCCCAGGCAATGTGTGTATTAACAAGAGAAAGTAGCTACATATCTTAAACTGATATTGTATGAAGAACCATAGGAGTAAGGTCAAGTGAGGCCTGGTACAACCCTGATGGCTAGTAAAAGAAAAATTTGGAAGGTGACTTGATGGTTGTACTTGAGTTGGTATTGGATGTTTATTTGTTGAATCTTAAGATTGTTTTTCTGAATTAGATTGCTTGAATCATATCTAACCAGTTTTGCATTGACATGAAGTATTGATCTCATAGAAATGACACAGAGAGGACACTGATACCACCTTTTGTCCCTGGAAAGTACCCAAATAATAAATAAAAAGTTAGAATTAGGATATGATCTCAGTAGATTGCTCATACCAGACAATGTTGTCTGACCCTTTGTGTGTTCATTCACCATTAGGTGTCTCATAAAATTATGAGGCAGACCATGGTGATTGTGCAGGTAAATAAGCACTTCAATGATCAAGCTCTGGATGTGTTGGCTGCTAAGTATTGGGATGCATTAGTTACATGCTTTCTAATATTAAAAATAGAAGTTTAAGTCAAATGTATGACATGTTATGTTGTTCAAATTATTTAGAAAGAAATGATGTTGTCTCTTGTTTGTAAGAACTGGATTAAATTGTGTGTTTCAGTTAGAACTTATATGTTGCTTCTGAAAAATGTTTGCTGAGTAATGAAGCTTCTTTTCTTAGCTTATAGAATGATTTAACTGAAAAATATAAAAATCTGAGATGCTAGCCATGTATGAAACTGAAAGGAAAAATAATAATTCAGTAGTCTATGTGAGGAATTCAGGTCATAAGAAGAAGTAGAAGTTTGTTAAACAGAAGTATAAAATTGCACAAAAACAAAACCCAGAAAACATTATAATGTGTGCATAAATGCATATAAGAACAGTAAGGCTAACCTGACCACTTTATCAAGCCTGGGTTCAACCATCTTTAAATAATTAAAACTTAATAACCCATAGGCTATGGAAGATTCAGTTATTTTAGTAACAGTGAAAAATGAGTACTAGAAATGTGCAAAAACATATACATGCACAGATTACATGTATACACAAGCACAGGCAATTAAATACAGTTTCAAAAAAAAAAGAGAAACTAAAATCATAGGAGAGTAAATGAATGCTGAGATTAGAAAATTTTACATTAGAAACTTGTAAGAATTCAAGTAAGATTGAAACCATTTATGAAATGATTTTGCTATGGGAGAAAACCAGACAGGAAACTTCAAAGTAGATTTTCCTTTGGTTCCAAAATTCCTTTACTCTGATTTAAAATACAAGATATTATTCACACATGTTTTCATATATGAGTGTTCAAATAATTTGAGTATATCAATATTTTTATGTTGATTGGAAGATCCTGGAAAGAAGAGAAACTGGAAGGGATGTTCTCTTGAGTAGATGATCACTAAAAAAAAAAAATTTGTTTTTGAAGAGAGTGGGTCATCTCAGTATATGGCTATTAAGGAGAATGGATATTTCTAATCAAGGAACCTGATCAGAGTGTGCATTAGAAAGGTCAAGTGATCTATACTAGTTTGGAAGTGAAATTATGTGATCGAGCAAGCGATCAAATTTGACATTGCATACGGATGGTCCGTCTACATTGTCGGGCTTTAGTATATTTGCATACTATGTTATGTTGGCTTATGTGGAGTTTAGGTGATGACTCTTCGACTTGTTATGAGGTAGCATGAATTGTCGACTAAGTAACAACCTGGCGCTGTTGAGCGTAAGGCACGCTTAGTAGATTGTTTATCGTCATTATACGATAAGAGAATTTTTGAACATATGAAATCCATGAGTTATGTGTGCTAGTAAATTTTGAACACTGTTAAGTACTTCTATGCGATTGTTTCTTTTTGTTGCTTGTGTTGGAATTTCGAGGATGAAATATTTTAAGTGAGGGTGATTGTAGCGACCTGAAATTTCGAACACTTCGTATTTGAATATCTGAATTCTATAAATATTTGAATCATGGATTAAATGTTATTAAGTTGACTTAGTAAAGTTGTCAACCCGCTATTTAATATGGTAAACTTGTTTTGAAGCTTGTTTACAAAAGTAAATACTTCGAAGAAATATTGATAATGTGACCGAAAATCGGTTTATCTATTAACAACATTTTAATCAATATAAGTTGTTGGAACTCTTTTGTTCTAAGCTAATGAACAAATGAACACATTGGGAACTAATTAACACATTTTGATCTATAAATCAAAGGGAAGGTTCTAGAAGCTTCCAAATGGATAAAAGATATTAATATGTTAGGGGTATTAAAGTATTTAGTTAAAATAACAAGATGTAAAAGAGAAGTGATGAGCATGTGGAAAGGTGAGCCTTCCATGACATTATGGGGGCAAGAACAAGCTTAGGCAACATCATATAAAGCTTACAAAAGGAGAGGCATATCCTTGAATTATAATTACAAATTTACAAAGCAAAAGCAAGCACTCTTTCATATCTTCCTCTTCACAAAATTCCTAAATAAAATAATTTCAAACCACATCCAAATCAGTCTAAATTTTTCCAAAAGCCTTGGGACAACATGACAACACCTTCCATCAAGTTAGATCTTGAGTAGCCAAAGAAAATCTCACCCCATGAACATAGGCTGCGAACTATTTGAGGATGCTTGGGGTTAAAGGCAAGTGTAAGCAAGGTGAGGTAGGAAGCAAAAGTGGTTGTAAGGCAGGGGAAGGACGTGGTTGCTCAGATCACGCTTGATTTTTGGGTTTAAGGGTGAGCTAACTTATAATCTTGAATGAAAATATACTTTTATATTGTGATTGAATAATTCTTTTTCTTGGTTAAATATTAACATATCTTGTAATGTTGGTTTTGATTCTTGCTTTGAAAGTAAATGACATAGGTAGTCCATACGTATTGACTTCAATAGAATTGAATGGTCTTATATGACTTATAGGAATGTCTTAAAAATAAAGCACATAGGTTGTGGATGAACTTTGGCTTAGATTGGACTCAGATTTGAGAGTGCTCTTATACCAATAATCGCTATAGATGCACTTAGGAATTGTCCTGTATTCAGAAATTTCTATGGAACTTTATAGAGAGATCCTTAGGGATTTCTCACCACATTTGTAATGTTTTATATGTATGTTTTTGTCTTAAAAATTTAGGGTGAAAAAAAGTTGAGTAACATATCGAAAAGTGGTTAAACTTTCACTTATGCAAACTGGCCTTATAACAACCCGTATTTTTTCGATAATTAAAACTATTAAATTAAATAAGATTTTGAAATTAAATATTGTGAGAAACTAAAATTTATGATTTATAGATGAGAAATTATTAGAATATAATTTAATAAGATTGATTGAATGAAATTTGTAACTGTTTAATGCAATTTCAGTTAATGATAATAACGAAAATAAATAAGGATTAAAACAACGTTGTATAAAAAGAGAATTACATGTAATAAATTGAAATAGGTTAATATGGAATGGAAAAATATTTGGTAAGTAATTTATCAACCTTTGTTGTAAATAATAGGTTAATAGTGGTGAATTATTAATGGATAACAATTTGATTTATTTTATTTTATTATTTAATTCGTTTGAATTTGATTGTAAGAAAATTGAAATTAATGTAATTAAATATTGCTGTTAATATGAATCAAGATGATAATGTAAATGTAATAAAATCTAAAGAAATATTAATTATATCCATAAGGTGATAGCTAATTTAATAAAAAGAGTGGAAATCAAAATAAAAGAATTATTTGGATTTAAAATATAATTAACTAGGATTTTATTACAATGTAATTGAATGTTGAATTTAACGAAATATTTTAATAGTAATTTTAACATAGAAATTTATTTTGGTAGATTATTAATTTTTATGTAATCTAGAATGATGAAACCGTTGACCACTTAAATTTGAATTTAAAAGTGATTTAATCAATTTAATAATAATTTATTAATTAATGTGAAATTAGCCATTTTGTCCATTGTCCCATATTTCAACGAAACCAGTTTCATTGGATCCGTAACAGTGAATTATTATAGGATTTTAAGTTTCGTAGCGTTCAAACTTGTCATTTGGTTGTGCGAGCTTGAAATGTGTAGAAATTGATTTATCGAATTTAAATGAATATAATCTGTTTTTTATAGCCAACTTCTGTATACAATGGAATTTGGGTTTGAAACTAGTTCCATTGAGTTTAAAAATATTGTAAATATATATTTCAATATATTGAATATCTACATTGTTTCGAAAACGAAAAGGGCTTTTTCAGGTCGTTGGATCCAATTCGATTTATCCATTAGTTTTTTCCATCTCTGTCTACATAAATAGATTTTTTTTCTCTAATCCTAGCAGCTCTTCATTATATTTCTATACGTACTATCATCTTCAATCTTTCTCTTTTTTTCCTTTCCAATGGCTGCAAATCTAAAATCCAAATTTCCAATTCAAAATCAAATCAAATTCAAACTCCTCAAAACCATATCAAATTATATGTCATTGAAAAGCTCTCGACGAGCGCAATCTACTGCCGTAATTCATTTTTGCCTTTGTTTTGGATTTTAAAGGTTTGGAAAAGACTTTTAAATTTAAAATTTGGTTTCATTCTTTTTACTAGTATTTGATAACTCTTATTAGAGTGTTTTAAAAGTTGTTTGATATTTTTATGAATTTTTAAGAATTATCTATGAATTTTAAAAGTTGAAGGATTTATTTAAAATATACAGAAAACATGGTTTTTCTAATTTTAAAGTAAATTATAAAATGATTATTTTTGAGTAATATTTTGGTAAATGTTTAAAACCTATTATAAGTCTTTTAAGATTATTTTTAAGTATATATAGTTTTTAAAAATGCATCGACTATTTTGTTAAAGTATAAATATCTTATGTGATAAAATACCTTTTAAATTGTTATCACTTGGTTTTGCAAATAAATTACTACGCTTATATATATCATTTCTAAATAGGTGTCAAATTATAAAAAAGGATTTAAAAGGGTTATGAATTGCTTAATAACTAAATCATGTTTTTATTTATTTATTTGAAAAGTAATTAATTATGCATAACACTAAAAGTCGATGAAGTAGGTTTATCTATTTATGAGAGTTAAGATTGATGTTTGAGTAAGGACAGAAGCAATAATGCTCTAACCTACCGGCTTTCCACTTGACCAAGAAATAATTAAGTCGGGAATGTTGGAAACGTGTTAATCGTGTTGGTTTCTTACTAGTTTATGAAAATACTATACTTAACACTAAAAGCGAGCGAGGTAGACTTATATATATGTGAGAATCAAGAATGAAGTGTCTAGATAAGGCTTTGGTATACAACTACTGCTCCACCTTTTTGGCTTCACTCTTGAATGATAGATAGTATAAGTCGGAATGTCAGAAACGTGTTAAGTATACAAATTTTGATTTCTATAAACAATCATTTTTAAATTGGATAGTTCATCGAACTTAACCAAATATCAGCTTAAATCTTTAAAAAATTATTTTTAAAGATAATGTAAGTATGGAACGGTTTTGAGTTTGTTATGACAATGTGTTAAAAACATTCGTCTTTAACCCTTTTTGATTATACTTATAAATGTAAATAGAATTTTAAAAGAATGTTGTAAGGATAAACATAAGTGAAATGGTTTGGGATTTGTAGTGACAATGTTTGAGTAACATTAGTCTTCAACCTTTTTTAAATGGATTTACGAAAGTACTTATATTTTTAAAGGGATATTTTGAACGAAAATTATAACCATGAAATCTTTTGGAAAAGGATAGAAAATGCTAAGGTTTAAAGTAAGAAATCTTGTTAATGACCTGTGAATATACATATATACCAATTGACATAAGTATATGATTACTTTTTTAAATCTTGAAAGAGTACAAATTAATAGTAGTGATTGATAAATGAAGTTTTATTAGATAAAGGGAAGTTTTACTAATAAAAGATGTTTTAATTAATAAAAAGTATTAATCAAATAATAGTATTAATTAGTGGTTGCTTATGTGATTTGATCGTGCTTTATGTATTTATTCGTTGTGATAAGTATATGAGGCTTTGGTTTCCAACTATGATCATCTACCTTGTACTAGATAGTTGATTAGTCGACTATCGAAATTGACCAAAATTACTTAGGAAATAACCAGAAGAAACTCGAGATCTACATGGTATGGTTATATTTGAAGATGCTATGCTATACGTTAAAATCGTCTTGCTCTTCTAGGACAAAGGGTAAGGAAATCCATCTAGATAGATTATAATCTCCAACCTTATGTATTAACTATTTATTTCTGAAAGAAGCAGGGTTAAGTTAACCGAAAATTCATTGATTTGTTTTGAAGCGTCCGGTAAGTGTGGTAGTGTACTTATATGAGATGACGCAAAACCATAACCATTCCAAAACCATGTACACGATCTATTTTCTGGGAGCGGTTGTGAAGTGGAATGTTATAGAGTTGAACTGTCTATCCTAAGGTTAAGTCTAAGGGAGAGGTCAGCATAAACATTTCAAAAAATGTTATCATATGGGACTATCTATCTTGAGGAGTATTCCAAAAGATAGACGACGTTAGCATTTTTTGGACGACTTATGCGGGAATCTATGTGGAGATTCAAGATCTATCTGAGATCCCCTAATCCATGTATTGATTAGTCATTTGTTCGAGATGATGGAATATATTTGGGGTGTTGGAGTAATGAAGACTCATGTGAAGGATGCCGAACATAGCCTTGACATTGGCAATGATTAAAATTAGAGTAGCATGCACAATCTTGGGTTTAGCTTACCCACGAGGGTATATCAACTCCAGATTTAAAATTTGCTTGTTGATATATTACTAGCGAGAGTTGTTTATACTTGGTGCTATATAGCTCATCGTTGGGCCAGTTGTATTTACCTTATAGTATATTCTACCTAGAGATATACGATGCTCGAAAGAAAGTTTCCGATCCTTGTCATGGATTTCGAATTATGTTAGACCGAAAAGATCTCCATGGAAAAATCCATATACGAACGCACCTTAGCAGTATTGATTGTGTACCTCTTATTGCTATGTCATACGCAACAGCTATTTGCTGATTTATGTTCTATACCATAGACATTATCTATTATATCGGGATATGTACTTCATAGATGGTTCGCTTATTTTAAGGGATAACCTTTATGCTATTCCACGAAGTCTCAAAAAGTGTTGTTATATGTCATACATACTTCTTGAGTTTCTCATACTGGTTTACCCGATTGATCCAGGTGTTGTTTTCTCCTAATGATTGGGTCAGTTACAAGTATATTTCCAGATTTATCTATGGATTCTTTGTAGTTATGGAGAGGAGCCGGATGATTACCTACCATAGTATTCTTATTTCTATTGCATTACAATATTGTATATATCAACATATGTGAGGACATACTGTTATAACTATCCAGGCTAATGATAGCACTTATTATTGTAACTCTGAAATGCAATGTATCTTAGTCCAGCAGCTTGTACTATCTTTTGATATTATATATTTTTTAAACTAAAAACTAGTTTTCCATTTATGACGCCATGCCAAACCAAAAATTGATCTAACATCAACGATATCATGATGATGTCATTAAACCGAAGATCGGCTCAAGAATTAATACACAATGATGTTGTTCGAAATAGTTCTGTAAATGCCTATGGACCTTCGGTAGGGTGAAGTCATTGAAAAGTTTGAATCGGGTCCAAAGGAAAAATAGGTAAGTTGCTAAATTGTGCAACAGTCCATCATTTATTTGTTAAAGGATTAAATAGATGATTTAGATAAGTCACTGCTCTTTGTTCATTGACACATTAGGCATTATGAAAGACAATCCTTGATTTAGATAAGGGTTCAAAGGACATTGTTATAGGTATGAATCCAATTCAAAAATTTATCATAAACACATCCATAGTTCGATAACATTTATATATGCACAATTCATGAGAAATAGGCTATGCAAAATTGTTTAAGTCCTTGTTCTCAATAGTTTTGAAAGTTATGAAGACTTCTATGTTTTTCTCTAAATCAATTTACGGTAACAGTTCTTTGATTTTGAGAAGAAGAGAAAGAAATGATCCGTCCCTCTTTTGTTGCCTTAGTGAGAAGGAGAGAAAGAAATGATCCGTCCCTCTTTTGTTGCCTTAGGGTCTGTATTTATAGTGGTGGCAGCAAGCGAAATGGCTGCCTCGTGTCCTTCAACATTATTGATATTCAATATTATTAGTTGATATCGATGATATTTGGCATCTCTATAAAAATTGATGAATTGTGGCACCTCTCTGAAAATTAATGTTTTATGGCAACCTTCTATTCATTGTTGCTATGTGGCAACCTCCCATGTCTCTAGAAGTTTGAAATCCTTCATAACTATTGATGATATACGACATATATCATATCATGGTTATTTGACATTAACCACACCTTTTAAAGTTTGGCATCCTTCCTTTACTTTATGCTTTACAACATTAAGTTGTAGAGCTTGATATCACCTGAATTGCTTGAGATCTGATATCCTCTTATTGTTAGGACCTTGTTACTTATTTATGTTGTCGTTTGACATCATTTGTTATCTGCTTTTATATGTCAGATATCTTCTTGCTACCTTGCCTTATTGTTAATGTTCGGCAATAGTCCATCCCGACATTCTTATTGTTGAAGCCTATTGTTCTTTAGGGATTTAAAACTCACTTTCATTAGATTTTTGACATCATTCTCTATTTATGAAAGCTTGATGGCATTCACATTTGTTGTAGTTCGACCTCATTCTGCACTTGTGATATGTTTGGCATCTTTAGGACACGATATCTCTTCTTCTTTATACGTTCGACAACTTCTAAGGTTGTTATCATTTGACATTTCTATAGGTTCAAAACATTGTTTTGGTGCCTTTCTCATTATTGAGGTTCAACAACCTCCTTACTATGTTTATGTATGATATTTTTCTGGGTTGGCCAATCGTTTTGAATTCGATTCTCTTAGAAATTCGACACCTTTATATAGAAGTCTGACATCTTTTTTAGAGTCACTTAAAGTTTATATCCTTTCTTGTCTTTAATTTTGTCATTCTTTGTGGCACGACATCCTCTGGTTGAAGTAACATTATCTTCCCTTGCTTCCATGTTTATTCTTCTTATAAAATATATGGATAACAATGCTATCGTTCCATTGTGAGGTTATGATGGTGTGTTCTCCTTTGCCTTGCTATATTTCATTTTTCTTTATTTTACCCCTACAATTCGTTTTTTTTTATATTTGAGTGCTCAGCACATGAGTGCCATGGATGTACTGGTGTTGACATTTGAGGATCGAAAAGTCGAGCCGTTACAAAATGACATATGGTCGTTGTTTGAATGATCTTCACCCGAAAGTATATTGAATGTTCGTTGCCTATGAATGAACGGGGAAAATTGGTTTTTATATAGAGACCCCTATTTTGTGAGTTTACCATGGATAAAGGTGGAATTAGCCTTCGATGATATCTTACTGGTATGATAGTGTAATATACATGAAGGTATTTTCTCACTCACAAAATTATGCGTGATCTCCTTTATATTTTCATATTTTCTGTATATGATAGGTTTCCAGAAATTAGGGGATACTGCAAGTGAAATGGAGCAATGGAGAGGTTGGAGTTCCCTAGTTATTTGCTTATTTTCTATTTGTTATTTACCATTTAGTACACATGATTTGTAGAACTACGAATTCTGATGTATCGTTTGGAATATAATGACACCTATGGTTATTTATGGTTTACTCCAGATATCTATTTTATAAGTACAATTATATTGTATTCCCTTCGTTGCAAGTTCAAAAAGTGTAGTTAAAGTAGACCGCTCAATGTACCGTTTATTTTCAATTTTTACCCCAACGAATCACCATATATGGTCCTTGGGATTTGTGCGTCGATTTAGACATTGAATAAAAATTAACCTATAGTAATATAAATAGCCCATTTTGAATTAAAAAGGATTTCTATAAAGGGTGAAAAAGTTAACTCTTAGAGATGGACATATTAGACCCTGAAACATCTTTTGTTGATTCCGAAATATAGTGTAGAAGTGATTTGAATATATCAATTAATCTGTTTGGGACTTCAGGTTTCGAGCTACATATTGGGAGTCAATTTATAAGCGACTCAAAAAGTTAACTTTTGCATATGGATGAATTGGACCTTGAGATCTAATTCATTGTGTTCGGAATGCCTTTTCATAGAAAAAATGTAGGAGGTCAATATTTGGAGAAAAGCATTTTTGGGTTTGTTTGCATATGTGAAGACTCAATAAAAATGTTGGTCTCAAATAAGAGAGCAAAACCTTTACCTCTTCATTCGCATTCATTTATGCTTTATCCCTCTTTCTCTCATCTTTTAAACCATATATTTAGTAACTCTTAATGAATAAATTTCTTAAAGTCAAATAAAAAACACCTAAATTCAAATATGAGGGTTCTCTACAAACGGAATACATCTTGAAGAGATTGGAAGATTTTTGGATTTCGGGCATGAAAAGAAAGAAGCTTTGCGACCGATTCTCATGCAAGATGAGAGCTCTTACTTGGTTGGTTGAGTGGATCTTCTCTCTACTTGTAACACTGCATAAATTTTGATAACAAAATAATTAAATGTTACCGGTAAAATTGTAGTTTTACTAAAAGAACAAGATTATATTTTTTTAGAAATGATTAAACTAAACGATGAAACTTGCACCATTGCGTAAAACATATTTTCTCGTCATGTTCCACTATATGAATGTCACCATCTGAAACATGGGTTAAGAATTATACATAAATGCATAGTATTTCCACAAGTAGGGCCGGTTAGGTCCGATGGTCCATTAGTACCAAATAAGGTAGTAATATCCTTTCTGAACTCAGAAATAAATATACACACGTTGCTTGATCTTCCTCATCTCTTCAAAACAAAGGAACCATAAACATAATTCTTCCATCTAAAATTACTCAATTAAATCTCTGTCAACTGCAATATAAATTAGGTTTAAAGATATTGGGACGAAGAGGTCAATAAGAGAATACTAAAATCAAGGCATTTTGTCGACTTTGAAGTTTAGAGCAAATCTGAATGGCGAAGAAGGAGAGGAATTCCAATTAATTATGGGCTAGCTTAGTAAATATTGAGTGGGAATTTATTTACTTTGCTATATACTATCACATATGATTTTAATTTACCTTTATAGGCTATGTTGAGTACATGGCCAAAGTTGATATGAATAAATGATGGATATATGTTGAATTAACATACTGGCATTTATAAAATAGGATTTTGAATTAAAATATTAACATTGAATAAAATACATTTTGTATTATATTTCATCAAATATTGATGAAAAATAGGATTTCGAGAATAACTATCCCAATTTATTATGAATGTCCACCTTTCTTTCCCAAAAAAATTTGCGGGATCGAAAAGTGCCATCTTGAGTACCCGGATAAAAATAGGGTGGGTTGGGATGAGCCTTCCTATATCCCTAGCCTACAAAAGTAGGCTTAAAAAAAAATTAAACTTTATTATTTTAATCGTAAAATTTTAAAATATTCTATTTAAACATGTACATGATTATCTTGAATTATATTTTTTTTATCATTATATACAAAATTAGAATAATCAATAATAATGCATAAAATTGAATATTAATATTTCACCTCAATGTGTATTTTTATAATACTGAGATGTGTATATTTCGATCCAATGATTCAACTCTTCATACTTGTATCCAATCTTAACTTTTATTCAAACATTTATTCATTTAAATGAAGTTCTCTAGGAAAATATTAAAATCTTAAAACAAAATCACTTTTAAATTATTTTTATCCCATTAGTTCACTGTTTTATATTTTGAAATTATAGAACAACATGTCATATAAAAAAAATAGAAAACTTGGATAAAATTAATTTTTAGATTTACATTTTGTAATTTTGCACATATAATTCTTTATTTATAAATGAAAATATTTGTTAGGTAACTGATAAATGAAAAATGTTTATTGGGAATCATTTTATGGTAAACAACTAGTTTAAAACACGTGCTTCATCTTCATTAAGTACAGCTAGTCTTTGCCTGGCACTGAATTCTCTTACTACTACCTCCCATTCATTTGTTTTACTGCTATTCTCAGCTCTCCCCAAAATCATCTCCATCTCTCGAACCCAAAAACTCAAATTACTGGCTATCTCATAATCTCGAAGATGAAAATGCGGTCGAATCACAAAAATGAGATGAAGTTAGCTCCAAAAATGAAATTGGTTCAGAGAAAAATGGCCATCGACTACTCCATAATTAGGGCGTGCTTCGTGCAGCTGTCATTTCCCTTAGTCCTTGTCCGAGCAACTCTTCTTCCTGGTTTCAGCATGGTTTTTCAGTGCCGATCGACCCCAAATCGGTCCTCTTCATCCTACTCGTCTTAACTTTGATTTGGATGACAAAGAGGCAATAGAGACATTGGAGTTCCTTAGTTATTTGCTTATATTTCCATTTTTTCTATATACAATAGGTTGACAAGAATTAAGGGACACTTGACGTGAAATGAAGCAATAGAGACGTTGGAGTTCCTCAGTTATTTGCTTATTTTTTATTTGTTATTTACTATTTAGTACTTATGATGTGTAGAACTACGAATTCTGAAGTATTGTTTGGAATGTAATGTCATTACACCAATGATTATTTATGGTTTACTCCAAATATCCATTTTATAGGTTTAATTACATTTTATTACTTTTTCTATAAGTTCAGAAAGTGTAGTTAAAGTAGATGACTCAGTGTACTGTTTATTTTAAACTTTAACGCCAATGATCCACCATTTACGGTCCCTGGGTTTTGTGCATCGATTTAGACGTAGAATAAAAATTAGTGAAATTAAGGACACATCCCTAAATATACACAAAACATCCTCCTCAATATATATATATATATATATATATATATATATATATATATATATATTACATCTCTATTTTCAAATAGTACAATTTTCTTCCCTACAATACCCTTCTTCTTTATTGGAGCAACGTTATATATGGATGCTATTCTCGCATCCATAACTAGAATTTGCACCCCATTAATTGTCATTAAAATGCAATAACTTTTTATAAAAACGATGGATTAACAAACAAATTTCACCATTAAATCACAAATTTAATTATCTTTCTAGTGAGTGGCATTGTGCATATGTAAAAACAATGGCAGTACAAACTATTCGTAATAATTGTCGAAATGTCTACAATTATACGCAATAATTGCTAAAATGTCTTCAATTATATAGTATGATTGCAAGCAATTCAGCAACTATATGCAATTGGTGCAGAAATATCTGCAATTATACACAATAATTGCAGAAAAGTATGCAATTATATGCAATAGTTGCGGACAATTCAGCAACTATATGCAATTGGTGCAGAAATGTCTGCAATTATACGCAATAATTGTAGAAAAGTCTACAATTATATGCAATAGTTGCGGACAATTCAACAACTATATGGAATTATTGCAGACATGTCTATAATTATACGCAATGGTTGCAGAAATGTCTGCAATTATATGCAATAGTTCAGACAATTCAGCAACTATATGCAACTGTTGCAGACATGTGTTGTGACTTTTCTATTGATTAGAAAAGCATAAATTTTAATTAATTCTGCAAGTGCACAGGTGTGTAGTGTGCAGGTCGAACACAGAGAATTGTATTTTAAAATAATTGAAATCCATAGTTAAATTTTAGGCATGTTAAACGAGTTCGACGGTGAATTTGAACATGAAATAAAAACAATAATATACTCCGAATCGATTCCGAAACTAATCGAAATTGCAACCAAAATATATAAAAAAATAAGAAAAGAAATTGAAATTGCGGAAAAGAAAATAACAGAGCAAACAACTGAAATATTTATTAACTAACTGAAAAGAGTGCAAAAAATAACTAAGAACAAGAATAAATAAATTGCTAAATCTAATCAACAATCCTACGTATTCTGTTCAAAAATAAAAACATTGCTGAATTTAAAATTAAACTTCAAGAAGAGTGATGGGGTAAGAGATGATTTTCCATCTGCATTGCTCTCTCTATTTAAAGACTTCAGCCTCCAAAAATAATCCTACTATTTAGGTTCATGTGCTTGATATTTGAAGAATAATAAGGCCACCCCACTATGAATTGGTCTTTGCTTTGTTATTTGATTAACAAGTGGCCTTGCTTTGAGAGATTTTTAGGCTAAACTTTGAAAGTGTGTTTTCAATATTTGCAATTGATTTCTTGCATGAATAGTACACATGTTGGTGACGTGAGATGCATTTCTTCATGAACGATATGTACTTTCTCTTTGAATTATTCGGTACTCAAAATGTTGCACTCTTTTCTTGCGTGTCATTTGAACCATTGGACGGCACAGCTGATTAATTTCAACGTTGCACTTCGGGATCTATAATCTGCAAAACCACAACAAAATATTCGTATAATACCGCTTTATTAAAATAAAAATATATAAAACAAACGGTTTAAAATGCAGAAAAATACGTTCATCAAATACCCCCACACTTGAACTTCATTCGTCCTTGAATAAACGAGAAAATAAAAACTAACTAAATCCTTTTTCGTAGGAAAACACGATTGCATTAAGCGTATGCAACAAACCGTTAAACCTCTAGGTGTCCCTAGTAGGATGAGTGGTGTCTCGTGAGGGTTTTCAGCAGATACTACCCATAAAATCCAAATGCAGTATGTGATTCTAATGTACTACATAAATGAAATTTTTAAACAAACGGAGACTCGATTTACTTCAGAATAGCTGCAACAAAATAATGTATATCAGTTTTAGTCAACTTCTTCAAATTTTTGATTCCTCACTAATCACAAATTTCAATATAACTCAAGTTTTCATACATTAGATTCTAGTTTTGCTAGTTGTTTCGGTCGATAGCATAGTGCAGCCATGAAATAAATTCTTCACTGTTAATCACAGTAGTTTTTTTTTTAAAATGGTATTTTTCATTTCCATTTGTATAACAAGCCAAATCAATAAAGTCAAGAAGTGTTTGGGTTTCAAAGCTTAGTCTCTCTTTACTAATTTATTTATTTATTTATTTTTTATACACTTAACTTTTGGACCAAGGTATACCACACATTCACTGCCTCGCGGGCTTACGTGAGAGTTGTGACAGAGCTTGGCGGATTATGCAAACCGACGCTGACTATGTCAAAAAAGGTCGGTAATCCTTAGGTGATTATTTGTTTAATTTCTTTATACACCTAACTCATAATGTTGAGGTCAGATATACCATCCATGCACTGCCTTGCGGGCTTATGTGAGAAGAGTATAGAGCGGGCGAGTGCACACACTTTCATAAGTATGTACACGGTACACCTATTGACTCTAGGTGTTTCTTATTAGATCTTTTTTTGAAATTAACTAAAGAGAGTTATGAAATCAACTTAGCACCACTTAACTTTTATGATTTTAAATGTCAACGCATGTACTTTAAATCTGCCCTTTTTTTAAACAAAGACTACAGTTTAGAAAGGATTTCATAACCATCACCTACGAATCCCCCTATATAATAACCTCGCTATTATCGCTTGTAATTCAACTTTTCATTATATTTTACATTTAAAATTAGTGATTCACAAAAAATTTCATCAATTGACTTCAACTGTTTACTTACTTTGTCTTAACTAATTAAAAATAAATCAAAGTATTAAAAAAATGGAAAATGAGATGAAGCTTGAAAAATGAAAAAAATTGAAAACGAATAATGAGATGATTTTTTTAAATGATGCCACACTGTGAAATATGAACAAACAGTATGAGATATGCGTTTCCCCACACTAGAATCAGACAGTGTCCCAACTGTCGAACAGAATGCAAATGCAAAATAGAAAAATAAAATAAAAAATATACAAACTGATATGTACAGGATATGAGTGGCTTATGCCGAGTAGCTTGGTTCGTTGAGATCCACGAACTCGTCGTCCTCGTGTTGTTCAAACTCTAGAAATGGCTTCAAGAATTGTCCATTGACCTTTGAAATGGAACTGTCCCTAGGATTTTCAATTTCAACTGCACCACAAGGGTATACTGTTTTCACAATATATGGACCTGTCCAACGGGATCTCAATTTACCCGGAAATAAATGAAGTCTGGAATTATATAAGAGAACTTTCTGACCTACTTCGAATGTCTTACGAAGTATGGATTTATCATGATAAAATTTAGCTTTCTCTTTATAAATCTTTGCATTTTCGTACGCTTCATTTCTTAGTTCTTCTAATTCTGACAATTGTAATTTACGATGCAATCCGGCATTTTCTATGTCAAAATTAAGGTATTTGATTGCCCAAAGTGCGCGGTGCTCGAGCTCAACGGGTAAATGGCATGCTTTTCCAAAGACTAAACAGTATGGTGACATTCCTAGATCTGTTTTATGAGCCGTGCGAAATGCCCAAAGGGCGTCTATCAATTTAGATGACCAATATTTTCCATTGGAGTTAACCGTCTTTTCAAGAATTTGTTTAAATTGTCTATTGGAAATCTCGACTTGACCGTTGGTCTATGGATGATATGGAGTAGATAGTTTATGAGTGATAGAGTATTTTTTAAGAAGAGATTCAAAAGCACGATTACAAAAATGAGAACCGTTATCACTTATAATGGCTCGAGGTGTGCCTAAACAGGAAAATATGTTTTCTTTCAAAAATTTGACAACAACTTTATTGTCATTCGTTCTGGTGGGAATGGCCTCAAACCATTTAGACATGTAATCTACTGCAAGTAAGGTGTAGAGATTTCCAAAAGAATTAGGAAAAGAACCCATGAAATCGATGCCCCAAACATTAAAAATTTCGATGATAAGGATTGGTTTAGAGGCATCATGTTAAGTTTGGAAATACGACCTCTTTGTTGACATCTAGCGCATTAGGAGCAAAATTCATGGGCATCACGAAAAAAAGAAGGCCAATAAAAACCGCACTGTAACACCTTGGCAGCAGTTTTCTTTGCACCAAAATGTCCCCCACATGCTTGATTATGTGAAAAAGAGAGGATGCTATGGAATTCATGTTTAGGACACGTCTAAGTATGATTTGATCGGTGCAATATTTGAAGAGATAAGGATCATCCCAGTAAAAGTTTCGAACATTGGAGAGAAATTTTTGTTTATCTTGTTTTAACCAATGGAAAGGTGTTTCATTTGTGACAAGATAATTTACGATGTCCACGTACCATGGTGCATCGGAGAAGGAAAGAATTTGTTCATTGGGAAAATGATCGTTGATTTGAGAGTTATCGATGTTTTCATGAACAATACGAGGAAGATGATCAGCTACGACATTTTCAGAACCCTTTTTATCCCGTATTTCTAGGTCAAACTCTTGAAGAAGGAGAATCCAACGGATTAAGCGGGGTTTGGCATCCTTTTTCGTGAGTAAATACCGCAATGCGGCATGATCGGTGTAAACTATGACCTTAGAACCTATGAGATATGATCTAAACTTATCGAGGGCGAAGATAACCGCTAAAAACTCTTTTTATGTAGTTGAGTAATTTAATTGAGCTTCGTTAAGAGTTTTGCTAGCATAATAGATGACTTGAGGAATTTTATCAATTCGTTGACCTAAGATGGCTCCAATGGCATAATCACAAGCGTTACACATTAATTCGAAAGGCAAAGTCCAACTTGAAGGTTGGATGATAGGTGCAGCGGTCAAGATCAATTTAAGGGTTTCAAAAGATGTTTTACATTCATTGGAAAATTCAAATTTAACGTCTTTAGCCAGAAGATTCGAAAGAGGTTTTGAAATTTTTGAAAAATCTTTAATGAACCTCCTACAAAATCCTGCATGGTCGAGAAATTAGCGAATGTCCTTTACGGACCTTGGAGGAGGAAGGCCAATAATAAGATTAACTTTAGATTTGTCAACCTCTAGGCCATTTTTAGAGACAACATAACCCAAGACTATTCCTCGCTTATCGATAAAATGACATTTTTTCCAATTAAGAACAAGAGATTTCTCCTTACATCGCTTTAAGTCACGTTCTAAACGAAGGAGACATTGATCAAAAGACGACCCATATATATGAAATCATCCATGAATATTTCTAAGAAATCATCCACCATATCAGAAAATATACTCATCATACATCTCTGAAAGGTAGCGGGAGCATTACAAAGACCGAATGGCATGCGACGATAAGCGAAAGTTCCGATGGGACATGTGAACGTCATTTTGTGTTGGTCCTCTAGCGCAATGGGAATTTGATTATAGCCGGAGTAACCATCAAGGAAACAATAATATTCATGACCGGCTAAGCGTTCGAGAATTTGATCAATGAAAGGAGGAGAAAATGATCTCTTCTTGTTGCCGCATTGAGTTTTTGATAGTCGATGCAAACGCGCCATTTTGTTTTGACTTTTGTCCGAACAAGTTCGTTATTCTCATTTTTTTGTCACAGTGATTCCAGACTTCTTGGCACAACTTGTACCGGACTTACACAAGTACTATCAGAGATAGGGTAGATAATGTTATTGTCTAAACATTAGATAATTTCTTCCTTTACCACTTCTCTCATATTAGGGTTTAATCGCATTTGAGCTTCGCGAGTGGGTTTAGCCTCGTCGACTAAATGTATTCGATGTTCAATGATTGATGGGCTTATTCCTTTAATGTCAGCGATTACCCATCCTATTGCCTCTTTATTTTCCCTTAAAGTTTTCAAAAGTTGTTCTTCTTGGTCCTCAATGAGATCGGATGCCAAGATTACAGGGAAATTTTTCGAAGAATCTATGTATGCATGCTTAAGATAGTTTGGAAGAGGTTTGAGGTCTAATTTAGGGCGTACTTCTTTTGAGGCTTCAGTAGACATCAAATGATTGAATTCTAGTGAATTATGAGAAGAGCAGAGCATATCATTTTATTCATAAATGTGTTCATCTTCATGGAAATTGAAATTAAAATGATCTAGGCACATGTTAAGAGACTCCGTAGTATCACTAAAATCATTTTCTACAATTGTTTGGATCATGTCAACTTCTTCTGTTTCAAGATCCCTTGGTTTTCTGTTAAGATTGAAAATACTTAGTTCAATGGTTAGGTGCCCAAAGGAAAGTCGGAGTTGACCATTCCTATAATTTATGATAGCATTTGATGTCGCTAAAAATGGACGACCTAATATCAAAGGAATCTGACCATTGGGATTTGAGACAGGTGCAGTCTCTAGGACTATGAAATTGACTGGGAAATAGAATTGCTCGATTTGTATCAAAACATCTTCAACTGTGCCCAATGATTTTTTTACAGATCGATCAGCTAGTTGAATTGTGATGTTTATAGGTTTTAATTCCCCTAGTCCAAGTTGATAGTACACAGTATAAGCAAAAGATTCACACTTGCTCCAAGATCGAGTAAGGCATGACTAATGTGAGTGTTATCGATTTTACAACTGATCGTAGGACAACCGGGGTCCTTATACTTGATTAGGGAGGGATCTGAAAGAACAGAGCTCGTTTTTGCAGTTAGAAATGCAGTCTTAGGAGCGTTAGTCGCACGTTTTTGAGTGCATAGTTCTTTCAGACATGTGGCATATTGAGGAATTTGCTCGATGGTATCAATAAGTGGAATATTGATTCGAACTTGTTTAAAGATTTCAAGAATTTGGTCAAAATTAGCTGGCTTCTTCTTTTTGTTGAGTCTATAGGGAAATGGAGCAATGGGTTTATAGACTCGTTCAGAAGTTTTTTCATTCGAAGAAGAAGGTGTTATATTAGAGGGTGAAGATAAGGGGCTAGAATGTTGGGGTTGACAACATCAGAAGGTGAAGAGTGGTCGGGATTGCCAACCTTAGATGAAGAATTAGAGTCGTTTTGATTGACAACCATGGTTGTCGACTGAGTTTTAGAATTTGAAATATGGGAAGATTTAAGAAGGATGTCGGGGTTGCCAACATGGTTGTCCACCTTCTTTCCAGACCTTAATGTGGTGACAGCATTAACCGGATTTACATTTTCGTCCTCACAAAGATACTCCTCGAGAGTTATACTTTGGATTCACTTCGGTTTGACTAGGCAATTTACCTTTCGCATTGATTTTCACGATATCCTTCATCATTATCAATATTTGTTCATTTTGTTTGGTGATTTGCTCAATTCTTGCATCTTGGTTAGTGATTTGTTCATTTTGTTTAGAGAGTTGTTTTTCCAATCGAGCAATTTCTTGTGAAGGCTGAGAAGGTTGGGTTGACAGATTGAAATTAGGATGCCTGTATGGTTGATTCGAAGGTTTTGTTTAAGGAGTTGGTTGTGAATTTTGAGCATTAGATGTTGGGGCTCGATAATTCGGATTTGGTATCATCGGATACATATGCGATGGATTAGCCACATTGTCAGGATTTGACCACGAAAAATTTGGATGATGCTTCCAGTTAGGGTTGTATGTAGATGAACAAGGACAGTTTTGCGCTATATCATTGATTTGGTCTTGTGTGTAGTAATGAGGTAGTCCTTCTCCTTCTTGAGGAATTTGGGCATCTATAGGAAGATGTGATGGGTCAATGGCATGTACTCCTCTGTTTGGAGTACGAATTGGAACACGAATTGTTTTCCATTGCATATTCTTTTCCGAATACTCTTCTAAAAATTCCCAAGCTTCCTCGTTTGTTTTTTCCATGAATTCTCCTCCGCACATTGATTCAAGTTGGGATCTTGTTTGATAGTTAAGCCCTTCATAAACGATTTGGCACAAAACGCGATTAGGGATTGCATGATATGGACAACTATATAACAATTGATTGAACCTTTCAAAATATTTTGAAACAGTTTCTCCGTCATTCTGAGAGAATTGATTGATTTCAGTTCGAATTTTAAGAGTTTTGTGGAAAGGAAATTTTTTTTTCAAAAATATAGTAACGAAATTGTCCCAACTTTTAATTGAATTTTTAGGAAGAGAATTAGGCAATCTTTTCATACTTTCTAGAAGTGCAAATGGGATAAGCCTTACCTTGATGGATTTATTAGAAAGTTGTTGCATTTTAGTTGTAGAAGCATATAACTCAAATTCACTAAGAAATTCACATGCATTTTCAGACCTAGTGAATTTTGGTACCCCTTGGATAAAAGAATGTTTTAGCTCAAAATTATTTCCTTCGGCGGGTGGAAATGAAATAACCAAAGGTTGAACGGTCCTAGTTGGATAGCATCGGTCTCTAAGGGATAATGGTCGGTTCTTATGAAATTCGTGATCTCCAACATGTGATTTAGGCGACGATTTTGGTGAACTGTGATGTGAACCGTGTTGTGAACCATGATTGCTCATATTTGTTTGATATTAAATTTCCGTTAATTTGTTTAATAAGATATTTTGGCTTTCTAAACAGTTAAAATTATTTCTTGCCCAAACGTGCATAAACAAATCAAGGTGTAATAGCCAAAAGTAAATTTAGACGGCTTTCAGTTGGGCACCTATAGAGTTGAAAATTACTCACAGAGGGGTATTGCAGTCCGTCCAATGCAACTGAGTAGCGCTAGCGGATCAAACTTCAAAGTTTGCGGTTGTTGTTGCTACCGGTCAGATATCTAAGAGCTGATAGGCTTAGAAAAAATGAAACTACAACCGTGTGTATATATAAATGAAACGTGACTGAAATAAACTAAATGGAATGTAACTTGATGAAATAATGCAATGAAGTATGCTTTGGTTATGTCAAAAACTATGTGTGAATGAAATAAGGAAACATGAAAATGTGTACTGCAGTGATCACTGAAAAAAGTATGAGTAAAATACAACTAACATGTCATGTGGTGAAAATGAGTGCAAAGTGAATGAACGTGGAAGCAAAGTGAAAATACAGTGCACATGCAAAATGAACTGTGTAACAACAAGGTGAATGAATGTTTTAATTGGAGTTATTTGAAATGTAAAACACTAAGCGATGCTAAATAAACTGAAAAGCAAGTGGCTACGTGAAACCATATGGGTGAATGGTTGCAGGTAAATATTGATTCGTGAAAATGCAACCTGAGCTATGTATGGATTATGTGAAATGCTGCCACACGTGAATAACTGTGAAAACATGAGGACTATGAAAACGTGAATACAAAAGAAAGTGTAAGTGCAAAATATAATGCGAGAATGCAACTGACTGACATGCAAAACAACACGTGTGAAAAGTAAATATGAAACAACGAACGAAAGGAATTAAAATAGCGTAAATATGCAGCGAAAAGAAAAAAACGATTTTTTTAAGCAAAACGTACTTTAGTGAAAGGAACTGAAAAACGAAAAAAAAATATTTTTTTTGAAAACTAATGCAAAATAATAAATTAACACGAATAGACTTAAAAAACGAAAAATCGAAAATTTCAAAATAGCAATTCCCCGGCAACGGCGCCAAAAACTTATTGTGACTTTACTATTGATTAGAAAAGCACAAATTTTAATTAATTCGGCAAGCGCACAGGCATGTAGTATGCAGGACGAACACAGAGAATTGTATTTTAAAACAATTGAAATTCATAGTTAAATCTTAGGCGTGTTAAACGAATTCGACGGTGAATTTGAACAGAAAATAAAAACAATAATATACTCCGAATCGATTCTGAAACTTATCAAAATGCAACCAAAATATAAAATTGTAAAAATCAGAACAGAAATTGAAATTGCAGAAAAGAAAATAACAGAGCAAACAACCGAAATATTTATTAACTAACTGAAAAGAGTGCAAAAAATAACCAAGAATAAGAATAAACAAATTGCTAAATCTAATCAACAATCCTACGTATTCTGTTCGAAAATAAAAACAATGCTGAATTTAAAATTAAACTTGAAGAAGAGTGATGGGGTAAGGGATGATTTTCCATCTGCATTGCTCTCTCTATTTAAAGACTTCAGCCTCCAAAAATAATCTTACTATTTAGGTCCATGTGCTTGATATTTGGAGAATAATAAGGCCACCACACTTTGAATTGGTCTTTGCTTTGTTATTTGATTAACAAGTGGCCTTGCTTTGAGAGATTTTTAGGCTAAACTTTGAAAGTGTATTTTCAATATTTGCAATTGATTTCTTCCATGAATAGCACACATGTTGGTGACGTGAGATGCATTTTTTCATGAACGATATGTACTTTCTCTTCGAATTATTCGGTACTCAAAATGTTGCACTCTTTTTTTGCGTGTCATTTGAATCATTGGACGGCACAACCGATTAATTTCAACGTTCGGAATCTATAATCTGCAAAATCACAACAAAATATTCGTATAATACCGCTTTATTAAATAAAAATATATGAAACAAACGGTTTAAAATGTAGAAAAATACGTTCATCAACATGTCTATAATTATACGCAAAAGTTGCAGAAATGTCTGCAATTATATGCAATAGTTGCAGACAATTCAGCAACTATATGCAATTGTTGCAGACATGTCTGCAATTATACGCAATAGTTGCAGAAATGTCTGCAATTATATGCAATAGTTGTAAACAATTCAGCAACTATATGCAATATTTACAGATATGTCTGCAATTATATGTAATAGTTGTAGAAATGTCTGCAATTATATGCAACAGTTGCAGACAATCAGCAACTATATGCAATAGTTGCTGAAATTTGAAGAAAAATCGATGATGTTCAAAATTTGCAGAAATCTCCGCAAATATATGGAATAATTGCAATCTTACTTCAAGTATGTTTTTTTTGTATCAACAATGTATCTTATTTTAAAGATCACAAAATTTGTGATTTTTTGGTGAAAACGGTATGCTGATCCGATTTTTCTAAATAAAGTTATACGCATTCAAAATGTTAAAAACGTAAAGGGTATTTGGGTCTTTTTGCATGCGCGAATTTGAAAATAAGGACCGAAAATGTATGTTTAGTTTGGAAAGGATGTTTTCTCCATTTCGAAACTTATCAGGGATGTGAGCCAAACTAAACCCTAAAAATTATCCCATAGTAATATAAATAGCCGATTTGGAATTAAAATGGATTTCAAATATTTAAATGAATTCCTTAATCAGGGATGTTTTCGCTATTCGTTAACTCTTAATGAAATAAATTCCTTAAAATAAAGTAAAAATCATTTAAATTCAAATATGAGGGTTCTTTATAAACCTACGTTTGGAAGAGATTGATGGATGTTTGGATTTCGGGCATGTAAAGAAAGAAGCTTTGCAATCGGTTCTCATGCTAGATGAGAGCTCTTGCTTGCTTGGTTGAATATCTTCTCTCTACTTGTAACACGACATAAATTTTAAAAATAAAATAAATAAATATTACAGGGTAAAATGGTAATTTTATGAAAAGAACATGATTATAGTTTTTAGAAATGATTAAACTAGATGACGAAACTTACACATTATGCAAAACATATTTTTCTGGTCATGTTCCACTATATGAATGTCTAAATCTGATGCATGGGTTAGGACTTATAAATAAACGAATAGTTTTGTACAAGTTGGGCCGGTTAGGTCTAATGGTCCATTAGTACCACTTAAGGTGCTAATATTCTTTCCCAACCCAAAAAGAAATATACACACGTTTCGCTTCATCTTCCTCATCTTTTCAAAACAAAGGAACCATAAACCTAATTCCTCAATCTAAAATTACTAAATCAAATCTCCATCAATTTCAATGTAAATTGGGTCTAAATATATTAGGACAAAAAGATCAACAGAAAATGCTAAAATCAAGGCATGTTTTAGACTTTGAAGATTGGAGTAAATCCGAATGGCGAAGATAGAGAGGAATTCCATTGGATTATGGGCTGGCTTAGTTAATATTGAGTGGGAATCTATTTACTTTGCTACATACTTTCATATATGATTTTATTTTACCTTTATAGGCTATGTTGAGTAAATGCCTAAAGTTGATATGAATAAATGTTGGATATATGTTGAATTAAAACATTGACGTTGATAAAATAGGATTTTGAATCAAAATATTAACATTGGACTAAAATATATTTAGTATTATATTCCATCAAATATTGATGACAAATATGATTTCGAGAATAACTATACAAATTTATTATGAAATATCTAGATTTCTTTTCTAACATTGAACTTTATCATTTTAATTGTAAAATTTTAGTATATTCAATTTAAACAGGTATACGATTATTTCAAATTATATTTTTTTTATCATTATATATGGAATAAAAATAATCAATATGAATGTATAAAATTGAATATTAATATTTTACCTCAATGTGTATTTTTATAATATTGAAATGTATATTTTTCGATCCAATGATTGAACTGTTCATAAAACTCGCATCTAATCTTAACTTTTATTCAAATATTTATTTATTTGAATGGAGCTCACTAGAAAAATAATAAAATCTTAAAACAGAATCACTTTCAAATTATATTTATCCCATTAGTTTATTGTTTTATGTTTTGAAATTATAGAACAACATGTCATATAAGAAAGGTAGAAAACTTGAATAAAATTAATTTTAAGATTTACATTTTGTAATTTCGCACGTATAATTCTCTATGTATAAATGAAAATGTTTATTGGGAAACTTATAAATGAAAAATGTTTATTAGGAAACATTTTATGGTAAACGGCTAGTTTAATACACGTGCTTCATCTTCATTAAGTACAGCTAATCTTTGCCTGTCACTGAATTCTCTTACGAATACCCCTCGTTCATTTGTTTTCCCGCTATTCTCAACTCTCCCCAAAATCTTCTCCATCTCTCAAACCCTAAAACTCAAATTACTGGCGATCTCATAATCTCGAAGATGAGAATGCAGTCGAATCCAAAAAATGTGGTGAAATTAGCTCCGAAACTGAAATTGGTTAAGAGAAAAATGGCCAACAACTGCTCCAAAATCAGGGCGCGCTTCGTGCAGCTATCGTTTTCCCCTAGTCCTTCTCCAAGCCGCTCCTCTTCCCGGTATCAGCATGGATTTTCTGCACCGGTCGGCCAAATCAGCCCTCTTCGTCCTACTCGTCTTAACTTTGATTTGGATGACAAAGAGGCAACATCGGATTCATCTTCTTTTTCGACGTATCTTGAAGAAATTAGAAAAGTTGCACGAACTTCTGGCGAGGCTGTTCATAAGATGGAAAGTTCTTTTTTTCGGAAGGCATGAATTTTGAACAAGATTTATTGATTTATGGGGCTGTTTATACAATGAAAAGTAATTTTGTTGGGTGTAATTGGTTTAACCTTTTAAGCTTTTTCTATGCTGATATGTTATTGATATCTGTGATTAAATAAACTGTTGTTTACTGTGCTTTTTGTTTGCCTTTGCCAAATCATCTGTGCATATGCATTTCTTATTAATTTTGTTGCGAATGTTCAATTCTTCGCCATTAATAAGTTGACCGTGTCAAATTTTCTTCTTCTCCTCCTCTTTTGTATTTTTTCAAAAATTTACTCTCATTCAAGTATTCTTGTTGGAAAACTTGTCCATGGTTCATGTCATTTTGCTATTTTTCTGTGTGTTTCTCTTTCATCTCTTTGCTGCTCTGATTGGCTTCAACATATACAATTAGTATAATTAGTTGGTGAGTCTTCGATCATTGAATGCATAAAAATGTGGGATACTCAGCATTAACTAATTTTGATTTGTCTGTATTAGATTTTGATTCATCAATATATTCTCTTTATTTGATTCTTTTCAGTCAGTTGCCATGTAAATATATTATCATGTCTGTTAATTCTTGTACAGGAATTCCCTTTTCTTTTGATTATTAATTAATTGCAGTGTTCAAGCTCTGGTAAAAGATGAAGTAGTATGCTTTTTTTT
Organism: Allium cepa; assembly: GCA_030765085.1. Lineage (NCBI taxonomy): Eukaryota > Viridiplantae > Streptophyta > Magnoliopsida > Asparagales > Amaryllidaceae > Allium > Allium cepa. The sequence continues at coordinate 534,622,437 of CM060942.1, forward strand.
TTGTTTGATTTATGATTACTTCATTTACTGGCAATTATTTATTTTAAACTCAATTTATGTTCAAGTTTTGGGGAGATGTTTGTCAATTATTCACTGTCGATTACCATGTATTTGATTTTGTATTGTGTATTAGCACTTCATACATAAGTTTGTGTTTCTTGCCATTTCTATTTCAGTATGTTAAACTCTTGAGTGGTGTTCTGATTAATGCATAAGCTTATGCATGTGATAGGTTTACGAATTCATCAGCAGTGCTTTTATACCATTCTTTTCCTTTTCAAGAAAGTACAACGTACTTTCTGTTAAATGCAGTCTGCTTGACAGTAATGATAAAAAAGAAATGCTGAGCACACTCTACTCTACAGTGGTGGAGATTTACGTAATTGATGATTAATGGATCTACGTTCTCCACCAATTAGGTGGTAAGTACAATCACACTTCGCCTACCATTCATCCTGGTAGAAATATGTCTATTCATGCAAACAATAAGGCATAAGTACGGCAACAAAAAGAAGTAAGAAGTAGGTATAGGCATAAGTACGGCAACAAAAAGAAGTAAGAAGTAGGTATTCAATCGGAAAGTGAAAAATTGGAAATATTTGTAGGAAATAGCATGCTTAGAGATCTATTCAACTTGAATTTAGCATTCGTAGGACGCAAATAGCATGGACATAATTATAAAATGTCGATCTTGCAATCCTATCGTACACCGGTGCAAAAGTTTTGGTGCGTAAATTTGAAAATTTTCTTCCATATCATGCATAGTCTAGTCTACACTTTGTGGTATCTTCAAAAATATGCTTGTTTCCTGCAATTTCTAGTGGCATTTCAATCTTCATAAATATAATTGTATTGAGTCCTCCACCGACCGTCTTTCTTTTTAACAAACTTGTAATATGTAAAAGCAAAGAGGAACTCGATATGCCCACGGAAGAGTTGTCAAGGAGCGTATAATTTGGATCTTCAATGGGATGCGTTGGATGGCGTGCGTCAAACAGCGGGTTGAAAGGGCTGGGGCAACCTCGAAAATATCTTTTCATTTTTTAACTAGTTTCTTTATTGCTATTAATATTTGAGTACTGCAACTCTACCCGAAGATAGAAGTGTTTGAAACACCCGAAACTAAAATTGAGGGTAGATATCAGGGGTCCAATAGATTCAACGGCCATGATCTCTGCCACATGGAATTTCGGGTGCTGATTTGGGTAAAGTGGCATTATTGTTAATATTTACATGCAGCCTATTGCGCTTTCAAAAATATTCATTCATTAAAGTTGCAAAAGATCTTATATTAAGTAATCATAAATAATCTCAAATTAAGTATTTAATCTTATTTAATATTTAAATGGATTTGTTTTGAAATTGAAATAAGTACATTTCACCTTCTCATTAAACAAACCAATGGAACTCCTCTCTAAATCATGGAGTTCACGAATGTCATATACTCTGAACGTATAAACATAGTAAGATGGTTTCTCCTGCCTCATCGTTGGCTTCATCCTAAAGGGCTATGGTTATCGTCAAAGAATAATATAGTTGGTTAAGAACTTGTTCAAATAGGAAGTCTGCAATGCAACCCATGTTTCCTTGATCTTCTTTTTTTGAAAGAACACTTTATCAACTTATTGGATAAGGTTAGATGAATAGATGAAAGAGCCCCCCTTTCCATCACCTCCAAAACATCAAATTCCTGGCCTTTCAGCTTATCCATATCCGAACTACCTTAAAGGTTTTCTTCTTCAACGCTGCTTTTGTATTCAACATCCATGTCCTAGAGAATCTCCTTTCCCATCAAAATTTGGGATACGATGATTATTCATATCACTATTAGAAAAACCAACAGTTGATAATTAACCCTGTATAAGATAACTAGCTCAAGTATGAATCTAGCATGAAAAATTTCACAATTGTTGCAAAAAACTAACCTAAAAAATCTGATTTTTTGATTAGAAACCAATAGCTAAGTCAACATAATATCAATCATGTTTCAAATACTATGGATAATCAACTAATGTTAAATCACCATTAATAAGATAGGAAACACATAAGCTTAATGGAGTTCAGCTAATTGATCATATTCTTGGATCCAACAACTATATTTTTATTCTCTTCTACAAGTAATATAACAAGAGTGAATACAAGATTAATGCCTTAGATTAAAAAATCGTTAAAAACTCCTAATTTAATTTGATTATATCTATTTAGTCATTTCTCATAAGATAAGTGATGGTGAATCTCTCATGATTTATGAAGATGGAAGCTATGGATCGTTTTTATCAATAATATAAGCCATCAACCATTAGATTAAAACTCTAGAATTAACATAGTCAAATCCAAGAAGCCTAACAAAAATAATGCAATCTAAAATAACCAAAGTATGGCCGATTTATCGACCACTAAACCTAGATCGATCAGCCCATCTGGGCATTTTTTTTTAAAAGTGCACAGATACTGCACTAACAAGCCGATGATTCCATGTATTATAAGATGAAGTCCTATGATGGGCACCAAATTCAACTTCCTTGCTAACATCATCTTGATGTATCCTTCAATTTGTCGATCTATTTGACCTCTTGTCTCTTCAGTTGTGTAGCCCTTGAACTCCACAATAATTCTATATACAATTTATACGAGTCTTATAAATTTTATAATGTAATCAATGCTGAAACGTTAACAAAACTATTGTAAATAAATTTCGAGAACTCTATTCCATATGTAAGTTTTACTCCAAGAACTCATCTACCTCTACACTGTAACAATATTTTACAATTGTAGAAAATATCATTCTCTTTTATGTTTCTAAATATTTCAAACATTAAAGTATTATAATCATATTTTAAATCATTGAACTGCTTCAAATTAAATAATCTAATTAAAGACATTGGCAGGCATTGAAGTATGAAAGAAAATAATAAAGATAAAACACAAAGAGCACGACAAACATGCAATCTGCTCACTTCAAAATCACTCTATATACAAACTCCAATACAATTAACGTATGCCTTATTCATTTTGAAACACTAAAAAAATAATTTGTATACTTTAAATAATAATTTGTATCGTTATTTATAAAAATTAATAATTTATGGGACCCACACTCAGAATGAATGCTGTAAACCTCATGCGGATATGGAACACGCAAAGAAAGGGACAGAGGAATTGGTTTGTGCATCAATACTTTGTATAGTGCTTTTTTTGAAGTTATTAAGTACATATAATGATGGTTGGGAATGGTCTAGCTACATTCAAATAAAAATGAAAAAATATATCATATTTTATTATAAAAATGGAGCTAGTTTAACTAATAATCTTGTACATTTTCATCATGGATTGCGATAGTTTTGACTATCCATTTTCAAGTTTCAAGATAATTAATTCTGTTAATTATTCATTTTCAGTGATCAGTTTGAAAAGATAGAGATAATTAGATAAAGTTGAATGTTCAACATTTGATGGGTTAGAGGCTAAATCATGCTCAAACATAAGTAGCTTTTGACTTATGACACAACAAACCTTTATGTTTACCTCACAAGTAACTTTTCAACAAAAGTTTCAAAAGAATTTGTATCAATTTTTTACTTGTAAAATTGTGCTTCTTGAGGCCCAATAAATTTCTTCAACGTTAAGGCTAAAATATTAATGTATTTTGTATAGACACTTATACAGCATAGAACTCCTAAGGCTCCACTTGGGAGCTTTTTAATACCAGTTTTGAGAGTACCAATTTTGGCCGTCCATGATCGTAGCGGTTTTGATTAATTTACATAAGATGTTATTATAACTGATCAATACAAGCTTAAGAGCTTAACATACACTGGTTTTAAGAATTTTCCACTAAAGTAACATTACATATATATCGTTACATTTATTCTCTAGTATTATGAAGATTAATTTTCCAATAGAAATAGTAGGGGTATAATTGGAAAAAAAGTTATAACACCTCAAAACACCCTAATTTGATGTGTTGAAAATTACCTTTAAAAATTACACTACACCAGATTTCAACAGTTTTATAACCAAAAATCTTGCAAGCGATGTTTATGACAATACCTAAAATATAAAGCCCTTTAAAACAAGTAGAGAAATAACTCACATGCAGAGACTAAACATCGACCCACTAAAATTAACATTATCCACTAAATCCACTAATCCAGGTATTTATGTTACCTGATATAGTGTATTCAATAGAAAAAATCATGTAAAGTCCAATTGCCTAGTCCCATTTTTAAGCCTAATAATTCATCCCCTAAACTGTCACATAGAAGCCCAATTTCCTTCCAAGTTTACTATCAATAGACTAGAGTTCATCAATGGCATAGGAAGGGGATGAATTTTTTTCCCTTTATATAAGAAGTAAGGTAGAAAACAGAAGCAAGACCAATAAAGACAACTTGGACCGACTCGATGAGACTAGTTACCATTCCTAGTCCGATGGGTCTCAAGTTGGGTGTGGGTGACAAAAATTACCATAAATACTCGATTAAACCAAACTGGGGAAATACGGATAAGACCCAACTTGAACTTATCCTTAGTGAACCTGAAGAGTCATCCCAACAAGACCCGAGGCTATCAACCGGCCAGGCTCAAGCCCAAGGCGGACAAGGCATTTTTCTAGGGCATCAAAATGCGGTGGGGTAATGAAAATATTCCCACTACCATTCTTTTCTTATCTCAGAAAATTGAAATCGACATCTGCCAGCCCATGCCTTTGCTACCTCACATAGGCCCGACATAAGCCCAAGCCCAAGGCGAGCAAGACATTTGTCTGAGACAACAAAATATGGTGGGGAAATGAAAATATTCCCGCTGCTATTCTTTTCTTGTTTCAAAAAATTAGAATCGACCTCTGCCAACCAATGCCACTACTACCTCACCCCTCAACGTGTGTCGGATCAGCACCTCTCTAAGCTGTGTGACATCAATCGTCATCTCCACATGATATGCTAATGTCTCTATCTGACCCAACTGTACCATATGACCTAATTTTAAGTTTTCCTCTATTGCCAATTTGAAGTTTGAAGTTCTAGTTGAAGTAAAAATGCAAGTAAGAATTTAACATTCACTTTGAAACCAGTATAGCCTGCATGGATTAATGATTTACTATTCATCCCTATAATTATCATTATTATGATTTTATGAGTAGCAATAAATCACTTACATTGATTGCATAATTTATCAAGAAACAAAAAAATACTGTACTTGCAAAATAGTATATAAAGCCTATAGAAGAATGTTTACAAGAAAATTCATTAACACCCTAAAACAAAGTTTAAAGTGCAAGTGAACCCTTCGAAACCACCTTTTGAACAGATAGGGATAGTTTAGACCTTTCAAATATCTTTATCTCACAATCTAGATGATTTAGATCTCCCTTAAGTCCACCTTTAGAAAAGGTTACAGTATTCGATTCTCCTTTTAACGACCTTTCAACACGATCGATACTCTTGAACTCCTTTAAACAACCTTTCAAAACGGTCGAGATGCTTGAATTCCTTTGAAGATACCTTTCGAACTAGTTGAATTAGCTTAGGATTGTATCGAAACCTCTTTTCGAAGTGGTCAAGGTGACTCATTGTTAGGACCTAATGATCTAAGGATATTAGTTGAATTAAGAGGGTTTGTCTTCCTCGAAAGGTAGCCTTTCAATCATGTTGATACAAGCAGACTACAATCAGAATCACATAGAAACATTAAATCAGGTACCATATCCATAAATGTCATAAACTTGCTTTGATTATATTTTCCTTTATTACTAGAAGCTTAAGTAATACAATAAGTCAAATCCCCAACCTAATTTTAGAATTAGGGTTTACATATTCAAGAAAGACCAAATATGAAATGAATGAAATCGGATCCCAAAAAACCAAACCCCTAAGGTTTTAGTTATAGGCATGGATTGGCACCATTCGAATTGGTCCTCTCGACTTGGTCAAAAGGCGGCTGTGGAGACCCTTTTTTGTTGTTAACATCAAGGCATCCTTTTACTTTTCTTTTAAATTGAACTTGAGTGCTTTCGAGCTTTGTTGTTGATGTGTTGTTGCAAGTAGGAATGGACATGGGCTTTCGACTCTGTCAATAGGTGAATCTTTGGGGCTTCGAAGGAGTTGAGACGTTGAAGGTTTAAATGCAGAAGATAGCTTTCGAAGGCATACTTGTTGGTTGATGCGGATCTGCATCCTCTTAAGTAAGCTTTCCTTTATAATTGTGAATGGTCTAAACCGGTTCGAAAGGCTAATTAATGCTTTCGAAGAGGTAGCTTCTACCAAGTGTTCTTCTATAAAATGTGAATGAAAGAGAAACCTACCGTTTCAAAAGGTTTGGCATGCATGCAAAAGCTTGTACTCTGTTGCCTTCGAAAGGAGCTCCTCAACTCATTCAAAATGTCTTCATGCATGCGGAAGCTACTGTTTTGAAATGGGTTCATTGAAGCGAAAGCGTGGCTCTGTCACCTTTTGACCCCTTCGAAAGCGCTCAGCTCATCTAACTTTTTGTTGAAGAATCCCTTGACTCTTTTGAAAGGTTTTATTAATGTTATCATTCCTTGTGAATCCCTTATTTAAATTCTTCATGGTTTCAACAAGGTTGTAGCGAAGACTAATAGTAACACTTTTCGACACTAGAACGAGGACTCGAACCTCCGATCATGTTGAATTACCAACTTTATTTTTCTATAGCTCTATTCCATTCGAAGATTACCTTAAATCTAACACCATCATGTTTAGTAAAACTAAAAAGTTTGAACAAGGATCCTCAGAGCCAGATTTAGTTGGATTCTCCCATAGAACAATTAAAGATCCTAAACTATATTAAAAGCAAATGTTGAGATTGGAAGCTTTAAGGATCATAAAGAAAAGGAGAGCTGAATCTTATAACCTAAATAAGTGGGGCTTAAACCCCTTTCATATTGTTCACACACTTATCTTTGTCTTAGGGGGCACAAAAGATAAGAGTGATAACTAGTTTGATAAAATGAAGAAGACAATTCAAATCAATACCAAAGGCACTATCTTTGAAGAGGGGATGATGGCTAATTACAACATCTTTGCACAAAAATAGCGTCAAGCAACAAGTGGGACATTGCCTATATGTGAGCTTCATAAGGTTTTGAAAAGGAAACTAGTCGTTGAGGGTGAAACTTCAGAATCAAGCAATAAAAAATCTAAAAACCATCCTCAAAAGACAAATTCCAAGTCTGACTTCCTAAGAAATGCAATCTGACTATATCACTTGAGAATGTTTATTTACTAACCAAGGAGGAACTCAACTATTGGCCATCCTAGAAGAAAAAGGCTTAATATAAAAGGAATCAGAGAGGATCCTACTGCCACTATCATATGATGAATGAGCATGAGACAAATCAATGTAGAGCACTTGAAGGAATGGTAATTAACTTTTTTAGATAAGGCTAAATCAATAGATTTGTAAAGAGATCCTAGTTGAATTCAATAAAGCACCACTTTTCTAAGAAAATTCTATATGGTGAGTAGTTGAATTCTCCTAAAATTTGGAAATTACCTTAAACGGTCAAAAGCTTTGTCTACGCCGAGTTGGCCAGGTCAAAGCGCCTCCTAGAGGGAGGTTAGAGTAAGCCTTGATCTACACCGCACTATGGCCATGTTAAAGCATCGATAAGCCCTTGATGTGCCATGCTATGGCTAGATCAAGGCGCCTCCTGGAGGAAGGTTAGATTAAGCCTTTATCCGTGCCACGCTATAGCCAGGTTAAAGTATCAACAAGCCGTTGAACGTGCCATGCTATGGCCAGGTCAAGGCATCTCATAGAGGGAGAATGGAGTAAGCCCATGGTCCTGCCATGCTATGGTCTGACCAAGGCACCGAACAAGCCTTCATTCCCGCCTATAAGGCCTGGCTGGAGCAGCTCCTAAAGAGAGGTTAGGTAAGTCCTAGGGTCCTACTTGTGGATAAGGTAATCAAACACACCAGACAACAACGGACTAAAATGTCCAAGCCCGAGAAGCGGCATATCAAACAATGACAACTGCGGACTAAGACGTCTGAGCCCTAGAAGCGGTATATCAAAAAACGATAACATACAAGGCCTAAAGGGTGGCATATGTCGAAAAAATAAAGATCCAATGAACGGTGTAGAGCAGAAGGCTTAAATAAGAATCTATAGCCACCGACCGGTTCTAAAAGAGAATTTCAGAACTTCACTTATTAATACCCAAATCTGGGTTTTGATTCTTTTACTTTTAACCAATTGCATTCGTGATACCTAAGTCTAGGTTTCAGGGCTCTCACTACTAATTTTTGGACTTCACTCATTAATGCCCGAATCTAGGCTCTGGACTTCTATTATAGAGTCCTTTATCATGGAATTCTAGCTATCATTCACTAATATCCAAATCTTGGTTTTGAGTCTTTTAACTTTTGAATTTCATTCGTTAATGCCCGATTTTGGGTTCAAGAGTAATTGGTATTGAAATTTCTACGAATTTCCAGTCTTCAATTAGACTCGAGATCTATCTTACAAATGCCCAAATCAGAGTCACTAGACTTTTACTACAAACTTTCAAGCAACACTTGTCAACACCAAAATCTGGGTTTCAGAACTCTATTATAAAGATTCCTAATCTTTTATTTTTTATTTCTAAATAATGATTTCTGGACTTTTGTTAAACAATTATTATCAACTTTCTATTAGTTATTTCCTGAATAGGAATTTTAAGACATTCAACCCAAGAAAGACTGAATGGGCCAGCAAATACAAAAACCATAGTCCAAGTTGTCAGAAAGCAGATTCAAAAACAATATTGTAAGAAAAGACTACAGACCATGTGATATTTAAATAATTTACATAATTTATTAAATTATTTACAAGTATACAGCACAAGTGTATGTTTCACAAGTCCTGAACTGCCTTACCTAGAATTTCAGCAATTAAAGGATCAATGATATGACGAATTGCTATACAAAGAATCTCTTTAAGCTTCTTTCCTTTTTCTTTATATCATCAGCATCATCAATGGAGTCAATACAAGCCTTTAAAGCATAATTGAAAGCTTTGTTGGCACCTTTAAGGGTTTTGTTCTGTTTCTCTACATCAGCAATGCGTTTTTGAGGAAGATACTTTTCATGTTCAAGTCTTTGAATCTTACCTGCATATTCGTTAATGCATTGCGAATATCTTGCCTTCTTTTGATCATCAAAATATCTCATCATTTCCTACACCATTCATCCACTACTTTCTTGTTTAAACCTGGGGAGGATCTCTTGTAATAGGGAATTTTTGAATTACAAGAGATGAAGACCTTGTTTATTTTACGACAGATGAGGTGATTGGAGAAGTCAGCAAATCGAAATTTGGAATGTTGTCCCCCATGATCAATTCTAATGATTTGCATTGAGCTTGGCTATTTTTAACTTAGTTCCCAAATCACTTATCTGTTGAAGAAGCTTAGACATCTTATGATCAAAATCAATCGAAAGATTTGATTTAATTTGTCGCTTCAATATGGAAATTGTATCATCCTCATTCTTGATGTTCGCTTCAAGACTGGCGATTTGATCCTTAAGGCTTCTAACAATCATCTTTTAAAGCAAAAATCTCATGTCCCATTCCAATGCTTCCGTGTTACCTTGAAAACGAGAAGATAGAGGATCCTCAAGTAAATGCCTCTTTTCAACATCCCAAATCAATCTATTTCTGATGCTAGTGAAGCGAGATAAGAATCTGATGAGAGTGGTGCAATAACTAACTGTGAGTCCCATTTAAATAAAAGGCAAAATCAAGACTCAAAAAACCAATCTCTTTTATTACAACGATAGGGAATATAACTCAGGAAAAGAAAAAAAGAGTACAATCTCATTGTTATAATCAAATACCATTTTATTACAATTGAAGTTGAGAAACGACATTTTTTACTTTGTTCAAATAATTGGCTGAAAAATAACTATCGAATTGAAAGGGTCATTAAATCATTCCGGGGTAATAAGTGGACGATATGTGCTACAGTCCCATTCCCCGGAAGGAGGATTGTCACGACCATATATTAATTTGGTATGATATATTCGAATTTTCTTGAGAAGCTTTTCTTTTTGTTTGCCAAGAAAATTGAAACGAAGGCGGGGATGTTCCATATAAAGACTCTGTAGAACTCTAAGAAAGAAGTATTTAGTCAATTTTGAGGATTTCAAGAGAGAAGCCTTTTCTAAATAATCTCTTCTTAATTTGATGTATTTGCTTAAACAATGTCTATAAAAAAGGCTATCTGAGAGACATTTATTCTGTGATAACGTAATAATACACGACTAAGTATAAAAGGAAACTAGTATAGAAAATTTACAAATAAATGTTATTACATATTTACAACAGTTCATCCGGTTCATACAAAATTGACTTTTTGAATAGCTCAGAAATAAATTTATCTTTATAATATTTGAGTTTTTCTGGAGGTATCTCATAAGGGATTGAGTTGACTCGCAGTAAATTCTAGCAAGCCCTAGATGTGGATCAGAACCAAATTCACCTAATATCTAATATGTAGATGCCTAAGTAGACCACCACTAAAATCACCCAAATATGAAAAATCTATGGTTGGATGTCTGCAATAAGCTTTGTGTAGAAAGTCTGCTAGAATGTCCCTTTCTTCGATCAACATCCAAAATAAGTGTTATTAATTCCCGGTAATCTTCGAAAAGCTTATCATATCGAAGGCATGCCCTCTTCAATCGGGGGGCGGCTTCTTGGTCTTTAAATGATTGTTAACACCGCGGTGCTCTTATTAAGTTTATGATACTTGTCAGAGAGTGCATTATGTTCTTTAAATTGCTTATCTAACTCTCTGTACAAGCTATTTATTGCTTCTTATTTTCTTTCAAGATTTGTTTTATAAAGTTGAAAAGATTTCTTCTCTATATGAAATAAAAATATGTCAACTATTGTTATCTTGGAAGTGAAAGCAATTTAGACAAAGAATCCCATGCTTGAGAAACCAAAACCGTAGTTTGTGGGACCTCCTCTTTCCCTTCCCGTCCTTCGAAATTGGCCTCTTTCTTATGAAAATTAGAAGGCTCAGGAGTTCAGTTTGACTTGTTTCATGAGCACGGGGATCAGGGATGACTTTCTCTGAAGCCCCATGCATATCATCGCCATTTCCCCCAAGATTACCACCGCTGCCACCTGAACTCTGATCTTCATCCCTATTGGCAGGGTTATCGCCGTCATCGTCGTCGCATTTCCGCCTTCCTCGGCAACGACTTTATCACCATCATCTTCTTCATAAGAATCAAAATCTACTTCTATAGAAGGGACGTCGAAAGATAATAGTTTGGCAGCATCAATTTCCTCTCTCTCTCTCAGACTTCATTTCCTTGCTCTATTTCTTTGATTTTATCCATGAATCTTTTGACAATAGTAGGATCGAGTGATGGGAATCTTAAATTTGGGCATTTTCGATGTTGTCAGAATAAGCAAGCATAAGAGCTTCCTTGTAAGAGTTCACGATGATCTCATTGAGGGAGGTGCTTATAAATTGTGACATCTTTTGCTTGGCTTCAGAAATAGTATTTATGGCCATTGTCAAAGAATTTTCTTCTCTCCCAGCTTCTTCTTGTGAGCAGATTGTTTAACAACCATCTGAGCCTTCTCTTCCTCGGACTCCTTTAAAGCTAAATTTTCATCAGTTAAGAGTTTCTTTTCCTTCCTCTCCTAAGAGATAGTACATTCTACTTAAGAAAGATAAACCACCAAACTTTTTTGTTCCATTATAACATTATTTTTTTCCGTAAAAAGGAAGGTAATCTGGCTTTTCAAAGTTGAGATTTCTGCTTGAAGCTTGGACATCTCAGCGGAAGATTTCGAAGCGCTTTCTTGAAGTGAGTACTAGATTTATGAAATCTGAAAAGAAAATATGATATGAGTCAAAATTTAATAAGAAATAATAATAAGAAGGTCAAGCAGTTCGAAACGTACTAGAAATTGTTGCTCAAATAGAAATCGATAATGTGTTGTCAAGTCGGGAATAAAGGAAAACGGATGAATGGAAGCGAATGAGGAAGAATACAAAATTGATTACACCGTCATCTTAAAATCATTCGAGGAAATCAGTGATGGGTGTAAAGAGGGGTTCAACTCTTGAGGAGGAGTTGAAGTGCCAAAATTCCTTTGTATATGCTCGATGACATTAGGAGAATCGAAAATGACAATGCGAGATATCAGGTCGTCTTTTGAAGGAGTTATTTTAGTTTGGCCAATAGAAACTTCAAAAGTAGGGCCCTCTAGAGTTTTGCTCGCATCAACAGTTTCACCCACTTTTGGAGGAGGTGAAGATCAATCATTAACAGTTTCACCCTCTTTTGGAAGCAAAGAGGACTAAATATCAACAATTTTAGCTTACTTGAGAGAAGGGCCCGCTGTAGCCATTTCGCTCAATTTTCTTTTGGCAATCATCCTCGACCTAGCAATGGAAAGGGTCGAACAAGATGCGCTAGATGTAGAAGTTAGGAGGAGTAAACGAGTTATGATCAATTCAACCGGAGGAGCAGGTGCTAAATATTCAAAAAAGTATAAGTTAGTAAAGTAATCTAGGGAGTAACATAATAATAAATTGCAAGTACCACGCTTAAGATTACCAGGATTATCTGGAGAAATTGGGGACATAGGAGAAAAATTCTTGGGATCACCTAAAGACAAGAAACATTTGCTCCTAGAAGTGTGTTGGACAAGAGGGGGTTGTCCAAGAACTCTCTAACTAGCAGGACGAAGGGAATGTTTTTGAAGGTTGGTTGGCGTAATAGTGTAAGTCTATTCCCGATGCTACTTGAAGCGGTGGTCAATAGCTTTACGTTTCTCTTATACTCGTCGTTGAGATATTGAGGAGTGGGACCTAATAAATATGTTAGAACCTCCAATTTATGTTTCAACGATAACAACTATATAATCATATAAATATATAGACCTTATCAATATTGTAGCTATATGCTATAAGAAGACACCATGCTCGAAGATATTAAGACTCAAAGAGAAACGAAGATTCATTAACCATATTATGGTTAGTAAGGTTATTATGCTATAAAAGAGTCCTAAATTAAAAATTGTTAAGGTCTCCTTGAGTATATGTGCATACACGATCACATACAATTTCATATGCATCAAAACTAGGGTGAAAAACTATTTTTACACCTTATCTGAGATAAATCCACAGATGTCTTTTATAATTCTCGGGTTAAAATTTTAATAAGTCATGGACATCTGAGGTTTAACCACAAACATCTGTCATGTGCAAAAATTGTCAATTTCGAAAAGACATTTCTGTGTCATTCAAAAAAAATAACCTTTCAATTAAAGGTTGCAGCCATTAAAATGAATAGACTTTCTCAAATAATAATAACTCTTCATCCGCACCTTTTTGATCTATAAATAGTACTTTGGTTGAGAAGTAGAAATCATCTAACTTAAATTAATCTATTATTTACTCTCTTGATTCCTAAACACTCTCTTACATATACATTGTTCACATACTCTCAATCTATTATAACGAAAATATAATTTTGGTTAAATCACTTCCTACAAATCAAAACATTTATATTCATATACTCAATGGAGATCATATGAAGATTTGTACTATAAGTCAAAAACCGTGTTATTTGGAAAATAAGATTGTCAGAGATACTTCTGTATTGGCTTATTCCTTCGGGCGAAGTACATTTCAAAAAGGTCAATCAACTGCTCATCCCATACTATTTACTGGTTCTAATTATGTTTATTGGTCAACATGAATGCAAATTTTTATGGAAGCTAATGGATTAGAAATATGACTAGCAACTCAAAATAAATATGAAGCACCTGACACTGATATTGGCATATGGACTAAGCACAAAAAGCAAAGGAATCCAACAATCCCAAAACAATGAATGTATTATTTTGCTCACTCGATAAAAATGAATTTTCACGAGTCATGCTTTGCACTATTGCTTATGATATATGGCGCCATGACAAATTACCTGTGAAGGCACAAACAAAGTCAAGCAAATAAAAATTTCTAATCTAAAAAATCAATTTTCATCTTTTAAAATGAAATCAAATGAATTAGTTATTGACCTGTACGCTAGATTTCAAACTATATAACACGATCTTATAGCACTAGAAGTTAAATTCATTGATTTTGATTTAGTCACATGAATTTTGAACTCTTTGACAAATGAATGGGAAAGAAAAGTTTTAGCATCGAAGAAGCTAAAAATCTTTCCCAACCCAAAGTCGAAGAGTTAATAGGAAATCTGATGTCGTATGAAGCTAATTTACAGGCAAGAAAAGAACAAAATCAACAAAGGTAAAACATTGCATTTAAGGAAAATAAGGACAATTCCTACTTGGAAGAAGATTAGATTGTTTTCATAGCCAAAAATTACAACAAGTTCAAGACGTGCAAAAAGATGACAAAATTTCAAAACAACAACAACACAAATTCCTCAAATCTAACATCAGGTGTGATAAATTTGGCCATATGAATTAAGATATCCACTACCCAACAATAATAAAAAGAAAAAAAAAATTCAAAATTTTTAAGTAAAGAGAAGAGCATTTCAAGTAACTTGGGATGACTCCAACTCTTCCTCATCATCCGATAGCGATGGTGACTCAGAATAAGTAAATGTTTGCTTCATGGCTAGGACAAATGAGGTAGGACCTGAATTAACATATGATGAAATTCTTGAAATTAGTACAGAATTAGATGATAAGTACAGAGAATCAAAAAAAATGAATAAAGAAAATGTGGGAAAATTAAACAAAGATGAATTAAAAATTGGATTGTTAAAAGAAGTGAAAACTATTTTAGAAGAAGAATTAGAATTAGCACAAAAAGAATGTAAAAAATTATCATCTCAAAATGCTACTTTAACACATGATATAGAGAATAACAGAATAAAGAATTATAAACTTAAAGAATAAAAATATGAATTAAAACTAAATTTAGAATTAGCTAATATAGAAATTTTTGATCTCAAAAATAAATTAGATAAAATTACTAATAGCTTCACAGAAGTCTCCCCCACATTGAGACTCGAAAATGAACGTTGATGATGTTGCGCAGTCATCACCTAAATTATTTTCTAGCGATAGAAGAGGGAAGCACCGAATTCATTCCGTTTAAAATTTATTTGAAAACAATTTGTATTTATATATACTTCTAAACAATACTAATATTATTTTACAAACCTTGAAAACCTTTTTCAAAAACATCGGAATTTAAATTTCTCAAATTCTCAACTTTATATCCATTTTACATGCAATTTATATTTTGTAAATCACAATTATACAATTTCATTTTCTTATAATCATATAATAGCTAATAATTTAGGAATATTGACTATTCAAGCAATAAATGATAATGATCAATATTACCATTTCTAACAACCAATTCACACTATATATACCCTAATAATTTATAAAAAATTATTTCTTTATATATAAAATATAACCAGGGTAAAATTATTTCATTTACCTTGTTTCAAAACAATACCATGTCGGTTTACCTTGTCTAAGAGTTTAGAAACCCATATCGATACGGTTGTACTTCCCATGCCGACCAGAATTCATAAATACTCAACCGGTAAGTCAACACAATATAAAACATTTCATATTCACTAACAAATACGCACTCACAACTATTAATACACTTAAACTCATTCTAGGGTGCTATTGACCCTATATGTAATAAGTCATCCCACAAAGTTAAGGTTATCGTTAAACCAAAGCTCTGATACTAGATGTGACAACCCATATTTCGGAAAGGTTTAAATTGACAACAATCCATACATGCCCAATCCAAACAATCGAAACATAGATAATCATTGGGGTTAAATAAGAAAAGAAAAAGAAACAAACACAGAATCCCACAACGGAACGACAAAATATAATAATCAAATAAACAGTTCATGAAGCTGTTTATATTTTACATTTGATTGTAATCTATACAACATTCATCAGAGTTATATATATACATCAGAGATAAACAAATAATGCATTAGACAACATGATGCAGGACTAATAATAGTAATAATATGCCAAATCTTTGTCTTCGTCCTCTAAAATAAATCTTTAATATGCTGAAAAACTCAGGGCTGACCTGAGCATAATGAAAAGACAAAACACTCGAGTCAGGACTAAAATATGCTTATGTAATTCAAATCGATATTGCATATAATATGAGTGTAACGGCGTCATATTTGTTTACGAGTTTTCACGTCTCATATCCAATGTATGACGCGCATGCAATAACTCAGGAGATGTTATGGGATTTTCCATCTCTTAAGGATCCATCAAAATATGTATATGTAGTAGAATATGCTACATATATAATGTCTAGTCATTAAAATAAATATTTTTCTTAGCGTTAAGGCTTTACACTAATCCCTCTTAACGCGTTTTAAAGCTTTGTCATACAATTTGCATATAAAACACCAGTTAAAGGGCAGGTGGATAGGGATGCACCGTGAGACGACAACACTAAACCAAAATTGTATGGGTCTCGTTTAAGGATAAAAGTATGACAAGGTATGTGAGGCAATGCCCAAGGTAGGATACTATCAGTTTACCCTTCTCGGCTGGTGGTAACACACCATAGCTTTGATTGCCCACCGCGTCCAATACTCCCATAAAATCGGAGGGTACGCACCAATCAATCACAAAGTCATAGCCTTGACTTTGTGAGGCAATGCCCAAGGTAGGATACTACCAGTTTACCCTTCTCGGCTGGTGGTAACACACCATAGCCTTGATTGCCCACCGCGTCCAACACTCTCATAAAATCGGAGGGTATGCACCAATCAATCACAAAGTCATAATATGGTATCGAAGAAGTGCGTCCGCTAGGGGTAGCTAGCCCACTTGGCTGGTACGGTTCCTGTTTTAGTCATTTCAAATTGGCACAAGGGCCAAGCTAATCCATCATTGTTCTCTTTTCTCAAATCCAGCAAACGTCATCAAATCTAACCACTTCATTATGGATCATCACTCCATGTACACAGTTGTCAAAGTGGTTTCGATATCGATAGAGAGTATCCCTATATTTTTGGCCCCGGTCTCTTTAACAACCAAACATAGTTTTACATACCGATTGGTACTTTTACATTTCGAAACAGTTCATACTTGATGTCAAAATATCATATTTGCTCCAAAATCAAATCCATCTCGAAGTCATCATATTTATTCAAAATGTAAAATTTCAATTCAAAATCATTTTTGCTTTAATATCTCGATCTCAGTTCCAAAATCGTTTCGAATTCCCATTTGGGTTATAACTTCATTTAACCCATTCGTATTTAAATCGATGATTTAAAAATAACATTCCACTAATAACCAGTTTGAATTTTTGAAAAATAGTTTGAATATTTTTAAAATAGCTTAAGTAATTAAAATAGTCAAAATAGTTTAAATGGTTAAAATAGTTCAAATTGTTAAATAGTTAAAAATAGTTTAAATGGTTAAATAGTTAAAAATAGTTTAAATATTAAAATGGCCTATATAGAAGAATCATTTGGAAAATCCAAAATAATTTGAATATTTGAAAAGATAGATTTAAACGGTTTATTTCAAATTAATTTACTGGAAAATAATTTCAAAGCCAAACCAATTTAATTCCAACTTCCCAACTCAAATCAATTCCAATTTCCATTCAATCGATTCAATTTCAATTTTTATTCAAATCAATTTCAACTTCGATTTCGAATTAATTCAATTCCACTTTCATACCTAACTAAATCAATTTCAATTTATATCAACTTCAAGCTTGATTTTCAAAATATCGATTCAAAACATTTAAATCAAATTATCCTTCAATATTCAGTTTAAAATCCCAATCTTCAAATAAAAATCAATTTTGAGCTACATTTCAGAATATCGTTTTTATATCATTTTTACTTAGTAATATTCAAAGTTCAAAAGTAATTTGATTTCAATAAAGAAAATTTACTTAGTAATATTCAAAGTTCAAAAATAATTTGATTTCAATAAAATTTATTTTTATTTCTTTTTAATCAAATTCACTTAAATAAATTTCAATTTGAAATCTTTTAGAATCATTTCATTTGACCAATCCGATGTCCTCATATAATTTTCTACCATATAGCCAAGTGATCAGTTATTCAATTTAATTTTTTGGCTCGATATATATCATTTCAATCCAAATCACAATGTCATAGGTATATATCATTTCAACCTATTTCTTAATTTATTCAAAATAATTCAACTTATAGTTTATATACTGTACATAATTTACAGGGTAATAATAGGATATATATATATATATATATATATATATATAATAAATAAACATCCAAGTCATCTAAAATATCAACCAATAGCATCCATCACAATCATCATCCAAATAGTAAATATAATTCACAGCAGTTACATAGTTATTAATATCGGGTGTTTCATTGGTAATTAAATTCCAATTCCAAACTTAATTGTCAATTTTAATTTTTTAACGGTTAATCCAATGAAAATCAAATTTATCAAACATTGACCAATAAATTCATATCACCCCATAAATTAAAATTTAACTAGCATGAAAATATTCTAGTATGTTGTGAGCGTTATAAAGCACTCATCTTTTATTTTATTTTTGTTGCCGAGAAGTTCCGTTTTGAAACTAAAACCGAAGGACGCCCAATTTTAGCACAAATTTCGACTGTCTACAAGTCCATCCAAACCAGTTTCATTGCGAAGCTCTCGTTATCACGATCACAACAAAAAATGTCTCGTCCTAATTGGACCTCGTATGCAGAAGTTATACCACTTTTAGTTCATCGATATAATTAAATTAATTTAAACACTAATAACATATATTTCATAAACCCATACCAAAAAGACAACTAGACCCAACCCACTAACATATACCTTCTTCCCCAAACGCTGTAGCATGTGCATGAGAATGAACAAACCCATCAAGCCATGCACGTTTTACTAGCGATATGGAGCTAGAGAACTCCGTTCGACGAACCGCTTTCGCCTGCAGCTCCCTCTCGACGAACTGCATCTCGACGTTCCAATGCCATCAAGCTCGGCCACACCCTAGGAATCGTAATAATTCCTTCCTCCTCCTTAGCCATGGCCAGGCCGCTAGGCGTCCATAATGTTATACCCCTATTAAGAATGCAATGAAAAAAGTTTCGGGTCATAATTCAATCGTATGGAGAAGATAGCTTTTTGAACCCAATTATTATATTGAATTTTCGATATTAAATTCAGAGCCTTTATATCCCGCACAACCAAACGATAACTCCAGATGCTATGAAATTTAAAATCCAATAATAATACACAATTACGGATCCAACAAAACTAGTTTCGCCGAAATCCGAGAATGTGCCTCGGATCGCTATTTTTAACATCTCGATTATAATATAAAATTTCCATTTTCTATTCTTTTTCACTTTATATCCAATTTTAAATATTAATAATCTGTATTGTTCTTTAAATAAACTTTACATCAACTTCCAACATCATTTTCAATCATATTAAATTCATAATTCAATTATTTAAATAATTTCCAATATTAAATTTAAACAATTTAATTGTTCAATATTCAACAAATATCAATATTAGATTTTAAATGAATTTTAGTTATCAATCAGTTACTTCGTTTACATCTAACAAATTCAACATTTATTATTTAATCCATCTATTGATTGTAAACACATTCAATTCATAACATTACTTTTCAATGCTTGTTATTACTTAAATTTACGAAATTACTTTATTTCAGAATCTTATTCAATTTCATATTCAATAACTATATAAATAAATCAATAAAATTTTATTTTTAACCTTTTTTTAATAATTACATTGAATTTAATAATTTAAAATATTTAAAAATACGGGTTGTTACATCTAGAAAGTGTGGGTTAAGATGCACCAAACTCATTTCTATCACTTGAAAATAATTTGGCTGATGACTACAACATCATCGGCATTCATTTTCGAGTTTCTAAGTGAGGGATGCTACTATAGTAGCTTGTTACAGATTTTTTTTTTAGTAAAATGTATTTTGATTTAATTTTGAAAGTATGATTTGATAGACAAAGGTTGTGTGTGTGTGTGCATATATATTAGTTTAAAATGGTTTGAAATGAAACTCGGTGTTTAGTTTTAAAGTTTTCTTATTAATTTATTTCATGGCCACATGTAGCCTATGCATTAGGAAATATGGTATGTGCATCATGACATGATATGTTGTTTTGTAGTTTTCATTTGTTAAAATAAAATGGGATTTTCAACGATTTTGGATAGTTGGAAACTTCTGAATCGTTATAGAACTTGCAGTTAGGTATTTTTGAAAATATAGATGAGTATATAATACTTGAAATTGAAAAGGTTGTAAGTCAAAACAAGTTCAAATTGTCGATCATCCTTATTAAGTTAGATGAATTTAATGTTTTGTATATACTCTTAGGATGTAGTGGAGTATTATACGAGTATGCACTTAAGTTATAAAATGTTTAATAGCTTGAAGTTATGTTTTTTTTGAAATGATTCATAAATGATTTAGTATGGAGTGATATACTATTTTTGTAAAAAGAATGTGGTTTTAATAATATTGGTATAATTAGAAAACCAATAAGGTAAGTACGTAATTTGTACGTAGATAATTTTATTCGCAAGACTGTTCTTTATTCAATATTCGAGTACATGGTTTCGAGGTTATTTATACCGGTCCAAACAAGTATTTTCCAATCTATTCTTGATGGTGAACACTTGATATGGATTTTTGATATGATCTTAAATTTTTCTATCATAGTATATGGCTATTAAGGAGAATGGATATTTCTAATCAAGGAACCTGATCAGAGTGTGCATTAGAAAGGTCAAGTGATCTATACTAGTTTGGAAGTGAAATTATGTGATCGAGCAAGCGATCAAATTTGACGTTGCATACGGATGGTCCATCTACATTGTCGGGCTTTAGTATGTTTGCATACTATGTTATGTTGGCTTATGTGGAGTTTAGGTGATGACACTTCGACTTGTTATGAGGTAGCATGAATTGTCGACTAAGTAACAATCTGACGCTGTTGAGCGTAAGGCACGCTTAGTAGATTGTTTATCGTCTACGATAAGAGGATTTTTGAACATATGAAATCCATGAGTTATGTGTGCTAGTAAATTTTGAACACTGTTAAGTATTGCTATGCGATTGTTTCTTTTTGTTGCTTGTGTTGGAATTTCGAGGATGAAATATTTTAAGTGAGGGTGATTATAGCGACCTGGAATTTCGAACACTTCGTATTTGAATATCTGAATTCTTTAAATATTTGAATCATCGATTAAATGTTATTAAGTTGACTTAATAACGTTGTCAACCCGCTATTTAATATGGTAAACTTGTTTTGAAGCTTGTTTACAAAAGTAAATACTTCGAAGAAATATTGATAATGTGACCGAAAATCGGTTTATCTATTAACAACAATTTAATCAATATAAGTTGTTGGAACTCTTTTGTTCTAAGCTAATGAAAAAATGAACACATTGGGAACTAATTAACACATTTTGATTTATAAATCAAAGGGAAGGTTCCAGAAGCTTCCAAATGGATAAAAGATATTAATATGTTAGGGGTATTAAAGTATTTAGTTAAAATAACAAGATGTAAAAGAGAAGTGATGAGCATGTGGAAAGGTGAGCCTTCCATGACATCATGGGGGTAAGAACAAGCTTAGGCAACATCATATAAAGCTTACAAAAGGAGAGGCATATCCTTGAATTATAATTACAAATTTACAAAGCAAAAGCAAGCACTCTTTCATATCTTCCTCTTCACAAAATTCCTAAATAAAATAATTTCAAACCACATCCAAATCAGTCTAAATTTTTCCAAAAGCCTTAGGACAACATGACAACACCTTCCATCAAGTTAGACCTTGAATAGCCAAAGAAAATCTCACCCCATGAACATAGGCTGCGAGCTATTTGAGGATGTTTGGGGTTAAAGACAAGTGTAAGCAAGGTGAGGTAGGAAGCAAAAGTGGTTGTAAGGTAGGGGAAGGACGTGGTTGCTCAGATCACGCTTGATTTTTAGGTTTAAGGGTGAGCTAACTTATAATCTTGAATGAAAATATACTTTTATATTGTGATTGAATAATTCTTTTTCTTGGTTAAATATTAACATATCTTGTAATGTTGGTTTTGATTCTTGCTTTCAAAGTAAATGACATATGTAATCCATACGTATGGACTTCAATAGAATTGAATGGTCTTATATGACTTATAGGAATATCTTAAAAATAAAGCACATAGGTTGTGGATGAACTTTGGTTTAGATTGGACTCATATTTGAGAGAGCTCTTATACCAATAATCGCTATAGATGCACTTAGGAATTGTCCTGTATTCAGAAATTTCTATGGAACTTTATAGAGAGATCCTTAGGGATTTCTCACCACATTTGTAATGTTTTATATGTATGTTTTTTGTCTTAAAAATTTAGGGTGATAAAAAGTTGAGTAACATATCGAAAAGTGGTTAAACTTTCACTTGTGCAAACTGGCCTTATAACAACCCGTATTTTTTCGATAATTAAAACTATTAAATTAAATAAGATTTTGAAATTAAATATTGTGAGAAACTAAAATTTATGATTTGTAGATGGGAAATTATCAGAATATAATTTAATAAGATTGATTGAATGAAATTTGTAACTGTTTAATGCAATTTCAGTTAATGATAATAACGAAAATAAATGAGGATTAAATCAATGTTGTATAAAAAGAGAATTACATGTAATAAATTGAAATAGGTTAATATGGAATGGAAAAATATTTGGTAAGTAATTTATCAACCTTTGTTGTAAATAATAGGTTAATAGTGGTGAACTATTAATGGATAACAATTTGATTTATTATTATTTTATTATTTAATTCGTTTGAATTTGATAGTAAGAAAATTGAAATTAATGTAATTAAATATTGCTGTTAATATGAATCAAGATGATAATATAAATGTAATAAAATCTAAACCAGTATTAATTATATCCATAAGGTGATAGCTAATTTAATAAAAAGAGTGGAAATCAAAATAAAAGAATTATTTGGATTTAAAATATAATTAACTAGGATTTTATTACAGTGTAATTGAAAGTTGAATTTAACGAAATATTTTAATAGTAATTTTAACATAGAAATTTATTTTGGTAGATTATTAATTTTTATGTAATCTAGAATGATGAAACTGTTAACCACTTAAATTTGAATTTAAAAGTGATTTAATCAATTTAATAATAATTTATTAATTAATGTGAAATTAGCCATTTTGGTCATTGTCCCGTATTTCGACGAAATCAGTTTCATTGGATCCATAACAGTGAATTATTATAGGATTTTAAGTTTCGTAGCGTTCAAACTTGTCATTTGGCTGTGCGAGCTTGAAACGTGTAGAAATTGATTTATCGAATTTAAATGAATATAATCTGATTTTTATAGCCAACTTCTGTATACAATGGAATTTGGGTTTGATACTAGTTCCACTGAGTTTATAAATATTGTAAACATATATTTCAATATATTGAATATCTACATTCGTTTCAAAAACGAAAAGGACTTTTACGGGTCGTTGGATCCAATTCGATTTATCCATTAGTTTTTTCCATCTTTGTCTACATAAATAGATTTTTTTTTCTCCTAATCCTAGTAGCTCTTCATTATATTTCTATACGTACTATCATCTTCAATCTTTCTCTTTTTTCCTTCCCAATAGCTGCAAATCTAAAATCCAAATTTCCAATTCAAAATCAAATCAAATTCAAACTCCTCAAAACCATATCAAATTATATGTCATTGAAAAGCTCTCACGAGCGCAATCTACTGCCGTAATTCGTTTTTGCCTTTGTTTTGGATTTTAAAGGTTTGGAAAAGACTTTTAAATTAAATATTTGGTTTCATTCTTTTTACTAGTATTTGATAACTCTTATTAGAGTGTTTTAAAAGTTGTTTGATATTTTTATAAATTTTTAAGAATTATCTATGAATTTTAAAAGTTGAAGGATTTATTTAAAATATATAGAAAACATGGTTTTTTCTAATTTTAAAGTAAATTATAAAATGATTATTTTTGAGTAATATTTTGGTAAATATTTAGAACCTATTATAAGTATTTTAAGATTATTTTTAAGTATATATAGTTTTTAAAAAATGCGTCGACTATTTAGTTAAAGTATAAATATCTTATGTGATAAAATACCTTTTAAATTGTTTTCTCTTAGTTTTGCAAATAAATTACTATGCTTATATATATCATTTCTAAATAGGTGTCAAATTATAAAAAAGGATTTAAAAGGGTTATGAATTTCTTAATAACTAAATCATGTTTTATTATTATTTATTATTTGAAAAGTAATTAATTATGCATAACACTAAAAGTCGATGAAGTAGGCTTATCTATTTATGAGAGTTAAGATTGATGTTTGAGTAAGGACAGAAGCAATAATGCTCTAACCTACCGGCTTTCCACTTGACCGAGAAATAGTTAAGTCGGGAATGTCGGAAACGTGTTAATCGTGTTGGTTTCTTACTAGTTTATGAAAATAATATACTTAACACTAAAAGCCAGCGAGGTTGACTTATATATATATGTGAGAATCAAGAATGAAGTGTCTAGATAAGGCTTTGGTATACAACTACTGCTCCACCTTATATGGCTTCACTCTTGAATGATAGATAGTATAAGTTGGAATGTCAGAAACGTGTTAAGTACACAAATTTTGATTTCGATAAACGATCATTTTTAAATTGGATAGTTCATCGAACTTAACCAAATATCAGCTTAAATCTTTAAAAAATTATTCTTAAAGATAATGTAAGTATGGAACGGTTTTGACTTTGTTATGACAATGTGTTAAAAACATTCGTCTTTAACCCTTTTTTATTATACTTATAAATGTAAATAGAATTTTAAAAGAATGTTGTAAGGATAAACATAAGTGAAATGGTTTGGGATTTGTAGTGACAATGTTTGAGTAACGTTAGTCTTCAACCTTTTTTAAATGGATTTACGAAAGTACTTATATTTTTAAAGGGATATTTTGAACGAAAATTATAACCATGAAATCTTTTGGAAAAGGATAGAAAATGCTAAGGTTTAAAGTAAGAAATCTTGATAATGACCTGTGAATATACATATACCAATTAACATAAGTATATGATTACTTTTTTAAATCTTGAAAGAGTACAAATTAATAGTAGTGATTGATAAATGAAGTTTTATTAGATAAAGGGAAGTTTTACTAATAAAAGATGTTTTAATTAATAAAATGTATTAATCAAATAACAGTATTAATTAGTGGTTGCTTATGTGATTTGATCGTGCTTTATGTATTTATTCGTTGTGATAAGTATATGAGGCTTTGATTTCCAACTATGATCATCCACCTTGTACTAGATAGTTGATTAGTCGACTATCGAAATTGACCAAAATTACTTAGGAAATAACCAGAAGAAACACGAGATATATATGGTATGGTTATATTTGAAGATGTTATGCTATACGTTAAAATCGTCTTGCTCTTCTAGGACAAAGGGTAAGGAAATCCATCTAGATAGATTATAATCTCCAACCTTATGTATTAACTATTTATTTCTGACATGGTTAAGTTAACCGAAAATTCATTGATTTGTTTTGAAGCGTCCAGTAAGTGTGGTAGTGTACTTATATGAGATGACGCAAAACCATAACCATTTCAAAACCATGTACACGATCTATGTTCTGGAAGCGGTTGTGAAGTGGAGTGTTATAGAGTTGAACTATCTATCCTAGGGTTAAGTCTAAGGGAGAGGTCAGCATAAACATTTCAAACAATGTTATCATATGGGACTATCTATCTTGAGGAGTATTCCAAAAGATAGACGACGTTAGCATTTTTTGGACGACTTAAGCGGGAATCTATGTGGAGATTCAAGATCTATCCGAGATCCCCTAATCCATGTATTGATTAGTCATCTGTTCGAGATGATGGAATATATTTGGGGTGTTGGAGTAATGAAGACTCATGTGAAGGATGCCGAACATAGCCTTGACATTGGAAATGATTAAAATTAGAGTAGCATGCACAATCTTGGGTTTAGCTTACCCACGAGGGTATATCAACTCCAGATTTAAAATTTGCTTGTTGATATATTACTACCGAGAGTTGTTTATACTTGGTGCTATATAGCTCATCGTTGGGCCAGTTTTATTTACCTTATAGTATATTCTATCTAGAGATATACGATGCTCGAAAGAAAGTTTCTGATCCTTATCATGGATTTCGAATTATGTTAGACCGAAAAGATCTCCATGGAAAAATCCATACACGAACGCACCTTAGCAGTATTGATTGTGTACCTCTTATTGCTGTGTCATACGCAATAGCTATTTGCTGATTTATGTTCTATACCATAGACATTATCTATTATATCGGGATATGTACTTCATAGATGGTTCGCTTATTTTAAGGGATAACCTTTATGCTATTCCATGAAGTCTCAAAAAGTGTTGTTATATGTCATACATACTTCTTGAGTTTCTCATGCTGGTTTACCCGATTGATCCAGGTGTTATTTTCTTCTAATGATTGGGTCAGTTACAAGTATATTTCCAGATTTATCTATGGATCCTTTGTAGTTATGGAGAGGAGCCGGATGATTACCTACCATAGTATTCTTATTTCTGTTGCATTACAGTATTGTATATATCAACATATGTGAGGACATGCTGTTATAACTATCCAGGCTAATGATAGCACTTATTATTGTAACTCTAAAATGCAATGTATCTTTGTCTAGCAGCTTGTACTATCTTTTGATATTATATATTTTTTAAACTAAAAACTAGTTTGCCATTTATGACGCCATGCCAAACCAAAATTTGATCTAACATCAACGATATCATGATGATGTCATTAAACCGAAGATCGGCTCAAGAATTAATACACAATGATGTTGTTCGAAATAGTTCTGTAAATGCCTATGGACCTTCGGTAGGGTGAAGTCGTTGAAATGTTTGAATCGGGTCCAAAGGAAAAATAGGTAAGTTGCTAAATTGTGCAACAGTCCACCATTTATTTGTTTAAGGATTAAATAGATGATTTAGATAAGTCACTGTTCTTTGTTCATTGACACATTAGGCATTATGCAAGATAATCCTTGATTTAGATAAGGGTTCAAAGGACATTGTTATACGTATGAATCTAATTCAAAAATTTATCATAAACACATCCATAGTTCGATAACATTTATATATGCATAATTCATGAGAAATAGGCTATGCAAAATTGTTTAAGTCCTTATTCTCAATAGTTTTGAAAGTTATGAAGACTTCTATGTTTTTCTCTAAACAATTTAGGGTTACAGTTCTTTGATTTTGAGAAGGAGAGAAAGAAATGATCCGTCCCTCTTTTGTTGCCTTAGGGTCTGTATTTATAGTGGTGGCAGCAGGCGAAATGGCTGCCTCGTGTCCTTCAACATTATTGATATTCAACATTATTTGTTGATATTGATGATATTTGGCATCTCTTTAAAAATTGATGAATTGTGGCACCTCTCTGAAAATTAATGTTTTATGGCAACCTTCTATTCATTGTTGCTATGTGGCAGCCTCCCATGTCTCTAGAAGTTTGAAATCCTTCATAACTATTGATGATATACGACATATATCATATCATGGTTATTTGACGTTAACCACACCTTTTAAAGTTTGGCATCCTTCCTTTACTTTATGCTTTACAACATTAAGTTGTAGAGCTTGATATCACCTGAATTGCTTGAGATCTGATATCCTCTTATTGTTAGGACCTTGTTACTTCTTTATGTTGTCGTTTGACATCATTTGTTATCTCCTTTTATATGTCAGATATCTTCTTGCTACCTTGCCTTATTGTTAATGTTCGGCAATAGTTCATCCCGACATTCTTATTGTTGAAGCCTATTGTTCTTTAGAGATTTAACACTCACTTTCATTAGATTTTCGACATCATTCTCTCTTTATGAAAGCTTGATAGCATTCACATTTTTTGTAGTTCGACCTCATTCTGCACTTGTGATATGTTTGGCATCTTTAGGACACGATATCTCTTCTTCTTTATACATTCCACAACTTCTAAGGTTGTTATCATTTGACATTTCTATAGCTTCAAAACATTGTTTTGGTACCTTTCTCATTATTGAGGTTTAACAACCTCCTTACTATGTTTATGTGTGATATTTTTCTGGGTTGGCCAATCGTTTTGAATTCGATTCTCTTAGAAATTCGACACCTTTATATAGAAGTCTGACATCTTTTTTAGAGTCACTTAAAGTTTATATCCTTTCTTGTCTTTAATTTTGTCATTCTTTGTGGCACGACATCCTCTGGTTGAAGTAACATTATCTTCCCTTGCTTCCATGTTTATTCTTCTTATAAAATATATGGAGAACAATGTTATCGTTCCATTGTGAGGTTATGATGGTGTGTTCTCCTTTTCCTCGCTATATTTCATTTTTCTTTATTTTACCCCTACAATTCGTTTTTTTTTATATTTGAGTGCTCAGCACATGAGTGTCATGGATGTACTGGTGTTGAGATTTGAGGATCGAAAAGTCGAGCCGTTACAAAATGACATATGGTCGTTGTTTGAATGATCTTCACCCGAAAATATAATGAATGTTCATTGCCTATGAATGAACGGGAAAAATTGGTTTTTATATAGAGACCCCTATTTTGTGAGTTTACCATGGATAAAGGTGGAATTACCTTCGATGATATCTTACTGGTATGATAGTGTAATATACATGAAGGTATTTTCTCACTCAAAAAATTATGCTTGATCTCCTTTATATTTTCATATATATGATAGGTTTCTAGGAATTAGGGGACACTGGAAGTGAAATGGAGCAATGGAGAGGTTGGAGTTCCCTAATTATTTGCTTATTTTCTATTCGTTATTTACATTTAGTACACATGATTTGTAGAACTACGAATTCTGATGTATCGTTTGGAATATAATGACACCTATGGTTATTAATGGTTTACTCCAAATATCTATTTTATAAGTACTATTATATTGTATTCCTTTCGTTGCAAGTTCAGAAAGTGTAGTTAAAGTAGACCGCTCAATGTACTGTTTATTTTCAATTTTTACCCCAACGATTCACCATATATGGTCCTTGGGATTTGTGCGTCGATTTAGACATCGAATAAAAATTAACCCATAGTAATATAAATAGCCCATTTTGAATTAAAAAGGATTTCTATAAAGGGTGAAAAAGTTAACTCTTAGAGATGGACATATTAGACCCTGAAACATCTTTTGTTGATTCTGAAATATAGTTTAGAAGTGCTTTGAATATATCAATTAATCTGTTTGGGACTTCAGGTTTCGAGTTATATATTGGGAGTCAATTTATAAGCGACTCAAAAAGTTAACTTTTGCATATGGACGAATTGGACCTTGGGATTTAATTCATTGCGTCCGGAATGCCTTTTCATGGAAAAAATGTAGGAGGTCAATATTTGGAGAAAAGCATTTTTGGGTTTGTTTGCATATGTGAAGACTCAATAAAAATGTTTGTCTCAAGTAAGAGAGCAAAACCTTTACCTCTTCATTCGCATTCATTTATGCTTTATCCCTCTTTCTCTCATCTTTTAAACCATATATTTAGTAACTCTCAATGAATAAATTTCTTAAAATCAAATAAAAAACACCTAAATTCAAATATGAGGGTTCTCTACAAACGGAATACATCTTGAAGAGATTGGAAGATTTTGGATTTCGGGCATGAAAAGAAAGAAGCTTTACGACCGATTCTCATGCAAGATGAGAGCTCTTGCTTGCTTGGTTGAGTTGATCTTCTCTCTACTTGTAACACTGCATAAATTTTGATAACAAAATAATTAAATGTACTTGGTAAAATTGTAGTTTTACTAAAAGAACAAGATTATTTTTTTTGGAAATGATTAAACTAAACGATGAAACTTGCACCATTGCGTAAAACATATTTTTCTCGTCATGTTCCACTATATGAATGTCCCCATCTGAAACATGGGTTAAGAATTATACGTAAATGCATAGTATTTCCACAAGTAGGGCCGGTTAGGTCCGACGGTCCATTAGTACCAAATAAGGTAGTAATATCCCTTCTGAACTCAGAAAGAAATATACACACGTTGCTTGATCTTCCTCATCTCTTCAAAACAAAGGAACCATAAACATAATTCTTCCATCTAAAATTACTCAATTAAATCTCTGTCAACTTCAACATAAATTAGGTTTAAAGATATTGGGACGAAGAGGTCAATAAGAGAATACTAAAATCAAGGCATTTTGTCGACTTTGAAGTTTAGAGCAACTCTGAATGGCGAAGAAGGAGAGGAATTCCAATTAATTATGGGCTAGCTTAGTAAATATTGAGTGGGAATTTATTTACTTTGCTATATACTATCACATATGATTTTAATTTACCTTTATAGGCTATGTTGAGTACATGGCCAAAGTTGATATGAATAAATGATGGATATATGTTGAATTAAAATACTGGCATTTATAAAATAGGATTTTGAATTAAAATATTAACATTGAATAAAATACATTTTGTATTATATTTCATCAAATATTGATGAAAAATAGGATTTCGAGAATAACCATCCCAATTATTATGAATGTCCACCTTTCTTTCCTAAATAAATTTGCGGGATCGAAAAGTGCCACCTTGAGTACCCAACTAAAAATAGGGTGGGTTGGGATGAGCCTTCCTATATCCCTAGCCTACAAAAGTAGGCTTAAAAAAAATTAAACTTTATTATTTTAATTGTAAATTTAAAAATATTCTATTTAAACATGTACATGATTATCTTGAATTATATTTTTTTATCATTATATACAAAATTAGAATAATCAATAATAATGCATAAAACTGAATATTAATATTTCACCTCAATGTGTATTTTTATAATACTGAGATGTGTATTTTTCGATCCAATGATTCAACTTTTCATACTTGTATCCAATCTTAACTTTTATTCAAACATTTATTCATTTAAATGAAGTTCTCTAGGAAAATATTAAAATCTTAAAACGAAATCACTTTTAAATTATTTTTATCCCATTAGTTCACTGTTTTATATTTTGAAATTATAGAACAACATGTCATATAAAAAAATAGAAAACTTGGATAAAATTAATTTTTAGATTTACATTTTGTAATTTTGCGCATATAATTCTTTATTTATAAATGAAAATATTTGTTAGGTAACTGATAAATGAAAAATGTTTATTGGGAATCATTTATGGTAAACAGCTAGTTTAAAACACGTGCTTCATCTTCATTAAGTACAACTAATCTTTGCCTAACACTGAATTCTCTTACTACCACCTCCCATTCATTTGTTTTCCCGCTATTCTCAGCTCTCCCCAAAATCATCTCCATCTCTCAAACCCAAAAACTCAAATTACTGGCTATCTCATAATCTCGAAGATGAAAATTCGGTCGAATCACAAAAATGAGATGAAGTTAGCTCCAAAAATGAAATTGGTTCGGAGAAAAATGGCCATCAACTACTCCAAAATTAGGGTGTGCTTCGTGAAGCTGTCATTTCCCTTAGTCCTTGTCCGAGCAACTCTTCTTCCTGGTTTCAACATGGTTTTTCAGTGCCGATCGACCCCAAATCGGTCCTCTTCATCCTACTTGTCTTAACTTTGATTTGGATGACAAAGAGGCAATAGAGACATTGGAGTTCCTTAGTTATTTGCTTATATTTCCATTTTTTCTATATACAATAGGTTGACAAGAATTAAGGGACACTTGACATGAAATGAAGCAATAGAGACGTTGGAGTTCCTCAATTATTTGCTTATTTTTTATTTGTTATTTACTATTTAGTACTTATGATGTGTAGAACTACGAATTCTGAAGTATTGTTTGGAATGTAATGTCATTACACCAATGATTATTTATGGTTTACTCCAAATATCCATTTTATAGGTTTAATTACATTTTATTACTTTTGCTATAAGTTCAGAAAGTGTAGTTAAAGTAGATGACTCAGTGTACTGTTTATTTTAAACTTTAACCCCAATGATCCACCATTTACGGTCCCTGGGTTTTGTGCATCGATTTAGACGTAGAATAAAAATTAGTGAAATTAAGGACACATCCCTAAATATACACAAAACATCCTCCTCAATATATATATATATGTATATATATATATATATATATATATATATATATATTACATCTCTATTTTCAAATAGTACAATTTTCTTCCCTACAATACCCTTCTTCTTTATTGGAGCAACGTTATATATGGATGCTATTCTCACATCCATAACTAGAATTTGCACTCCATTAATTGTCAATCATTAAAACGCAATAACTTTTGTAAAAACGATGGATTAACAAACAAATTTCACCATTAAATCACAAATTTAATTTTCTTTCTAGTGAGTGGTATTGTACATATGTAAAAACAATGGCAGTACAAACTATTCATAATAATTGTCGAAATGTCTATAATTATACGCAATAATTGCTAAAATGTCTGCAATTATATAGTATGATTGCAAGCAATTCAGCAACTATATGCAATTGGTGCAGAAATATCTGCAATTATACACAATAATTGCAGAAAAGTATGCAATTATATGCAATAGTTGCGGACAATTCAGCAACTATATGCTATTGGTGCAGAAATGTCTGCAATTATACGCAATAATTGTAGAAAAGTCTACAATTATATGCAATAGTTGCGGACAATTCAACAACTATATGGAATTATTGCAGACATGTCTGTAATTATACGCAATGGTTGCAGAAATGTCTGCAATTATATGCAATAGTTCAGACAATTCAGCAACTATATGCAACTGTTGCAGACATGTGTTGTGACTTTTCTATTGATTAGAAAAGCATAAATTTTAATTAATTCTGCAAGTGCACAGGTGTGTAGTATGCAGGTCGAACACAGAGAATTGTATTCTAAAATAATTGAAATCCATAGTTAAATCTTAGGCATGTTAAACGAATTCGACGGTGAATTTGAACAGGAAATAAAAACAATAATATACTCCGAATCGATTCCGAAACTAATCGAAATTGCAACCAAAATATAAAAAGAAATTGAAATTGCGGAAAAGAAAATAACAGAGCAAACAACTGAAATATTTATTAACTAACTGAAAAGAGTGCAAAAAATCACTAAGAACAAGAATAAATAAATTGCTAAATCTAATCAACAATCCTACGTATTCTGTTCGAAAATAAAAACATTGCTGAATTTAAAATTAAACTTAAAGAAGAGTGATGGGGTAAGAGATGATTTTTCATCTGCATTGCTCTCTCTATTTAAAGACTTCAGCCTCCAAAAATAATCCTACTATTTAGGTCCATGTGCTTGATATTTGAAGAATAATAAGGCCACCCCACTTTGAATTGGTCTTTGCTTTGTTATTTGATTAAAAAGTGGCCTTGCTTTGAGAGATTTTTAGGCTAAACTTTGAAAGTGTATTTTCAATATTTGCAATTGATTTCTTGCATGAATAGCACACATGTTGGTGACGTGAGATGCATTTCTTCATGAACGATATGTACTTTCTCTTCGAATTATTCGGTACTCAAAATTTTGCACTCTTTTCTTGTGTGTCATTTGAACCATTGTACGGCACAGCAGATTAATTTCAACGTTGCACTTCGGATCTATAATCTGCAAAACCACAACAAAATATCCGTATAATACCACTTTATTAAAATAAAAATATAAAAAACAAACGATTTAAAATGCAGAAAAATACGTTCATCAAATACCCCCATACTTGAACTTCATTCGTCCTTGAATAAACGAGAAAATAAAAACTAACTAAATCCTTTTTCGTAGGAAAAACGATTGCATTAAGCGTATGTAACAAACCGTTAAACCTCTAGGTATCCCTAGAAGGACGAGTGGTGTCTCGTGAGGGTTTTCAGCAGATACTACCCATAAAATCCAAATGCAGTATGTGATGATTCTAATGTACTACATAAATGAAATTTTTTAAACAAATGGAGACTCGATTTACTTCAGAATAGCTGCAACAAAATAATGTATATCAGTTTTAGTCAACTTCTTCAAATTTTTGGTTCCTCACTAATCACAAATTTCAATATAACTCAAGTTTTCATACATTAGATTCTAGTTTTGCTAGTTGTTTCGGTCGATAGCATAGTGCAGCCATGAAATAAATTCTTCACTGTTAATCACAGTAGTTTTTTTTCAAAATGGTATTTTTCATTTCCATTTGTATAACAAGCCAAATCAATAAAGTCAAGAAGTGTTGGTTTCAAAGCTTAGTCTCTCTTTACTAATTTTTTTTATTTATTTATTTTTTATACACCTAACTTTTGGACGAAGGTATACCACACATTCACTGCCTCGCGGGCTTACGTGAGAGTTGTGACAGAGCTTGGCGGATTATGCAAACCGACGCTGACTATGTCAGAAAAGGTCGGTAATCCTTAGGTGATTGTTTGTTTAATTTATTTATACACCTAACTCATAATGCTGAGGCCAGATATACCATCCATGCACTGTCTTGCGGGCTTATGTGAGAAGAGTACAGAGCGGGCGAGTGCACACACTTTCATAAGTATGTGCACCTATTGACTCTAGGTGTTTCTTATTAGATTTTTTTTGAAATTAACTAAAGAGAGTTATGAAAACCAACTTAGCACCACTTAACTTTTATGATTTGAAATGTCAACGCATGTACTTTAAATCTGCCCTTTTTTTAAACAAAGACTACAGTTTAGAAAGGATTTCATAACCATCACCTACGAATCCCCCGATATAATAACCTCACTATTATCGCTTGTAATTCAACTTTTCATTATATTTTACATTTAAAATTAGTGATTCATAAAAAAATTCATCAATTGACTTCAACTGTTTACCTACTTTGTCTTAACTAATTAAAAATAAATCAAAGTCTTAAAAAAAATGGAAAATGAGATGAAGCTTGAAAAATGAAAAAAATTGAAAACGAATAATGAGATGATTTTTTTAAATGATGCCACACTGTGAAATATGAACAAACATTATGAGATATGCGTCTACCCACACTAGAATCAGACAGTGTCCCAACTGTCGAACAGAATGCAAATGCAAAATAGAAAAATAAAATAAAAAATATTCAAACTGATATGTACAGGATAGTGAGTGGCTTATGCTGAGTAGCTAGGTTCATGGAGATCCATGAACTCGTCGTCCTCGTGTTGTTCAAACTCTAGAAATGGCTTCAAGCATTGTCCATTGACCTTTGAAATGGAACTGTCCCTAGGATTTTCAATTTCAACTGCACCACAAGGGTATACTGTTTTCACAATATATGGACCTGTCCAATGGGTTCTCAATTTACCCGGAAATAAATGAAGTCTGGAATTATATAAGAGCTTTCTGACCTACTTCGAATGCCTTACGAAGTATGGATTTATCATGATAAAATTTAGCTTTCTCTTTATAAATCTTTGCATTTTCATATGCTTCATTTCTTAGTTCTTCTAATTCTGACAATTGTAATTTATGATGCGATCCGGCATTTTCTATGTCAAAATTAAGGTATTTGATTGCCCAATGTGCGCGGTGCTCGAGCTCAACGGGTAAATGGCATGCTTTTCCAAAGACTAACCGGTATGGTGACATTCCTAGATCTGTTTTATAAACCGTGCGAAATGCCCAAAGGGCGTCTATCAATTTAGATGACCAATATTTTCCGTTGGAGTTAACCGTCTTTTCAAGAATTTGTTTAAATTGTCTATTGGAGATCTCGACTTGACCGTTGGTCTATGGATGATATAGAGTAGATAGTTTATGAGTGATAGAGTATTTTTTAAGAAGAGATTCAAAAGCACGATTACAAAAATGAGAATCGTTATCACTTATAATGGCTCGAGGTGTGCCAAAACGAGAAAATATGTTTTCTTTCAAAAATTTGACAACTTTATTGTCATTCGTTCTGGTGGGAATGGCCTCAAACCATTTAGACATGTAATCTACTGCAAGTAAGATGTAGAGATTTCCAAAAGAATTAGGAAAAGAACCCATGAAATCGATGCCCGAAACATCAAAAATTTCAATGATAAGGATTGGGTTTAGAGGCATCATGTTACGTTTGGAAATACGACCTCTTTGTTGACATCTAGCGCATTTGGAGCAAAATTCATAGGCATCACGAAAAAGAGAAGGCCAATAAAAACCGCACTGTAACACCTTGGCAGCAGTTTTCTTTGCACCAAAATGTCCCCCACATGCTTGATTATGTGAAAAAGAGAGGATGCTATGGAATTCATGTTTAGGACACATCTAAGTATGATTTGATCGGTGCAATATTTGAAGAGATAAGGATCATCCCATTAAAAGTTTCGAATATTGGAGAGAAATTTTTGTTTATCTTGTTTTAACCAATGGGAAGGTGTTTCATTTGTGACAAGATAATTTACGACGTCCACGTACCATGGTGTACTGGAGAAGGAAAGAATTTGTTCATCGGGAAAATGATCGTCGATTTGAGAGTTATCGATGTTTTCATGAACAATACGAGGAAGATGATCAGCTACGACATTTTCAGAACCCTTTTTATCCCGTATTTCTAGGTCAAACTCTTGAAGAAGGAGAATCCAACGGATTAAGCGGGGTTTGGCATCCTTTTTCGTGAGTAAATACCGCAATGCGGCATGATCGGTGTAAACTATGACCTTAGAACCTATGAGATATGATCTAAACTTATCGAGGGGGAAGATAACTGCTAAAAACTCTTTTTATGTAGTTGAGTAATTTAATTGAGCTTCGTTAAGAGTTTTGCTAGCATAATAGATGACTTGAGGAAGTTTATCGATTCGTTGACCCAAGATGGCTCCAATGGCATAATCAGAAGCGTCACACATTAATTCGAAAGGCAAAGTCCAATTTGAAGGTTGGATGATAGGTGCAGTGGTCAAGATCAATTTAAGGGTTTCAAAAGATGTTTTACATTCATTGGAAAATTCAAATTTAACGTCTTTAGCTAGAAGATTCAAAAAAGGTTTTGAAATTTTTGAAAAATCTTTAATGAACCTCCTACAAAATCCTGCATGGTCGAGAAATTAGCGATTGTCCTTTACGGACCTTGGAGGAGGAAGGCCAACATTAAGATCAACTTTAGATTTGTCAACTTCTAGGCCATTTTTAGAGACAACATAACCTAAGACTATTCCTCGCTTAACGATAAAATGACATTTTTCCCAATTAAGAACAAGAGATTTCTCCTTACATCGCTTTAAGACACGTTCTAAACGAAGGAGACATTGATCAAAAGATGACCCATAGATTGAAATCATCCATGAATATTTCTAAGAAATCATCCACTATATCAGAAAATACACTCATCATACATCTCTGAAAGGTAGCGGGAGCATTACAAGACCGAATGGCATGCGACGATAAGCGAAAGTTCCGAAGGGACATGTGAACGTCATTTTGTGTTGGTCCTCTAGCGCAATGGGAATTTGATTATAACCGGAGTAACCATCAAGAAAACAATAATATTCATGACCGGCTAAGCGATCGAGCATTTGACCAATGAAAGGGAGGAGAAAATGATCTCTTCTTGTTGCTGCATTGAGTTTTCGATAGTCGATGCAAACGCGCCATTTTGTTTTGACTTTTGTCCGAACAAGTTCGTTATTCTCATTTTTTTGTCACGGTGATTCCAGACTTCTTAGGCACAACTTGTACCGGACTTACACAAGTACTATCAGAGATAGGGTAGATAATGTTATTGTCTAAACATTAGATAATTTCTTCCTTTACCACTACTCTCATATTAGGGTTTAATCGCCTTTGAGCTTCGCGAGTGGGTTTAGCCTCGTCGACTAAATGTATTCGATGTTCAATGATTGATGGGCTTATTCCCTTAATGTCAGCGATTACCCATCCTATTGCCTCTTTATTTTCCCTTAAAGTTTTCAAAAGTTGTTCTTCTTGGACCTCAATGAGATCGGATGCCAAGATTACAGGGAAATCTTTCGAAGAATCTAAGTATGCATACTTAAGATAGTTTGGAAGAGGTTTGAGGTCTAATTTAGGGCGTACTTCTTTTGAGGCTTCAGTAGACATCAAATGATTGAATTCTAGTGAATTATGAGAAGAGCAGAGCATATCATTTTATTCATAAATGTATTCATCTTCATGGAAATTGAAATTAAAATGATCTAGGCACGTGTTAAGAGACTCCGTAATATCACTAAAATCATTTTCTACAATTGTTTGGATCATGTCAACTTCTTCTGTTTCAAGATCCCTTGGTTGTCTGTTAAGATTGAAAATACTTAGTTCAATGGTTAGGTGCCCAAAGGAAAGTCGGAGTTGACCATTCCTATAATTTATGATAGCATTTGATGTTGCTAAAAATGGACGACCTAATATCAAAGGAATCTGACCATTGGGATTTGAGACAGGTGCAGTCTCTAGGACTATGAAATGACTGGGAAATAGAATTGCTCGATTTGTATCAAAACATCTTCAACTGTGCCCAATGGTTTTTTTTACAGATCGATCAGCTAGTTGAATTGTGATGTTTGTAGGTTTTAATTCCCCTAGTCCAAGTTGACAGCACACAATATAAGCAAAAGATTCACACTTGCTCCAAGATCGAGTAAGGCATGACTAATGTGAGTGCTACCGATTTTACAACCGATTGTAGGACAACCGGGTCCTTATACTTGATTGGGGAGGGATTTGAAAGAATAGAGCTCGTGTTTGCAGTTAGAAATGCAGTCTTAGGAGCGTTAGTCACACGTTTTTGAGTGCATAGCTCTTTCAGACATGTGGCATATTGAGGAATTTGCTCGATGGTATCAAGAAGTGGAATATTGATTTGAACTTGTTTAAAGATTTCAAGAATTTGGTCAAAATTAGCGGGCTTCTTCTTTTTGTTGAGTCTATAGGGAAATGGAACAATGGGTTTATAGACTCGTTCAGATGTTTTTTCATTCGAAGAAGAAGGTGTTATATTAGAGGGTGAAGATAAGGGGCTAGAATGTTGGGGTTGCCAACATCAGAAGGTGAAGAGTGGTCGGGATTGCCAACCTTAGATGAAGAATTAGAGTCGTTATGATTGACAACCGTGGTTGTCAACTGAGTTTCAGAATTTGAAACATGGGATGATTTAAGAAGGATGTCGGGGTTGCCAACATGGTTGTCCACTTTCTTTCCAGACCTTAATGTGGTGACAGCATTAACCGGATTTACATTTTCGTCCTCACAAAGATACTCCTCGAGAGTTATACTTTGGATTCACTTCGGTTTGACTACGCAATTTACCTTTCGCATTGATTTTCATGATATCCTTCATTATTATCAATATTTGTTCATTTTGTTTGGTGATTTTCTCAATTCTTGCATCTTGGTTAGTGATTTGTTCATTTTGTTTAGAGAGTTGTTTTTCCAATCGAGCAATTTCTTGTGAAGGCTGAGAAGGTTGGGTTGACAGATTGAAATTAGGATGCCTGTATGGTTGGTTCGAAGGTTTTGTTTAAGGAGTTGGTTGTGAATTTGAGCATTAGATGTTGGGGATCGATAATTCGGATTTGGTATCATCGGATACATATGCGATGGATTAGCCACATTGTCATGATTCGACCACGAAAAATTTGGATGATGCTTCCAGTTAGGGTTGTATGTGGACGAATAAGGACTGTTTTGAGCTATATCATTGATTTGGTCTTGTGTGTAGTAATGAGGTAGTCCTTCTCCCTCTTGAGGAATTTGGGCATCTATAAGAAGATGTGATGGGTCAATGGCATGTACTCCTCTGTTTGGAGTACGAATTGGAACACGAATTGTTTCCCATTGCATATTCTTTTCCGAATACTCTTCTAAAAATTCCCAAGCTTCCACGTTTGTTTTTGCCATGAATTCTCCTCTGCACATTGATTCAAATTGGAATCTTGTTTGATAGTTAAGCCTTCATAAACGATTTGGCACAAAACGCGATTAGGGATTGCATGACATGGACAACTATATAACAATTGATTGAACCTTTCAAAATATTTTGAAACAGTTTCTCCTTCATTCTGAGAGAATTGGTTGATTTCAGTTCGAATTTTAAGAGTTTTGTGCAAAGGAAAAAACTTTTTCAAAAATATAGTAACGAAATTTTCCCAACTTTTAATTGAATTTTTAGGAAGAGAATTAGGCAATCTTTTCGTACTTTCTAGAAGTGCAAATGGGATAAGCCTTAGCTTGATGGATTCATTAGAAAGTGTTTGCATTTTAGTTGTAGAAGCATATAACTCAAATTCACTAAGAAATTCACATGCATTTTCAGGCCCAGTGAATTTTGGTAACCCTTGGATAAAAGAATGTTTTAGCTCAAAATTATTTCCTTCGGTAGGTGGAAATGAAATAACCGAAGGTTGAACAGTCCTAGTTGAATAGCATCGGTCTCTAAGGGATAATGGTCGGTTCTTATGAAATTCTTGATCTCCAACATGTGATTTAGGCGACGATTTTGGTGAACTGTGATGTGAACCGTGTTGTGAACCGTGATTGCTCATATTTGTTTGATATTAAATTTCCGTTAATTTGTTTAATGAGATATTTTGGCTTTCTAAACAGTTAAAATTATTTCTTGTCCAAACGTGCATAAACAAATCAAGGTGTAATAGCCAAAAGTAAATTTAAATGGCTTTCAGTTGGGCACCTATAGAGTTGAAAATTACTCATAGAGGGGTATTGCAGTCCGTCCAATTCAACTGAGTAGCGCTAGCGGATCAAACTCCAAAGTTTGCAGTTGTTGTTGCTACCGGTCAGATATCTAAGAGCTGATAAGCTTAGAAAAAATGAAACTGCAACCGTGTGTATATATAAATGAAACGTGACTGAAGTAAACTAAATGGAATGTAACTTGATGAAATAATGCAATGAAGTATGCTTTGGTTATGTCAAAAACTATGTGTGAATGAAATAAGGAAACATGAAAATGTGTACTGTAGTGATCACTGAAAAATGTATGAGTAAAATACAACTAACATGTCATGTGGTGAAAATGAGTGCAAAGTGAATGAACGTGGAAGCAAAGTGAAAATACAGTGCACATGCAAAACGAACTGTGTAACAACAAGGTGAATGAATGTTTTAGTTGGAGTTATTTGAAATGTAAAACACTAAGCGATGCTAAATAAACTGAAAAGCAAGTGGCTACGTGAAACCATTTG
This sequence comes from Allium cepa, assembly GCA_030765085.1. NCBI lineage: Eukaryota > Viridiplantae > Streptophyta > Magnoliopsida > Asparagales > Amaryllidaceae > Allium > Allium cepa. Next base: position 534,663,625 of record CM060942.1, read on the forward strand.
GGTGAATGGTTGCAGATAAATATTGATTCGTGAAAATGCAACCTGAGCTATGTATGGATTATGTGAAATGCTGCCACACGTGAATAACTGTGAAAACGTGAGGACTATGAAAACGTGAATACAATGGAAAGTGTAAGTGAAAAATATAATGCGAGAATGCAACTGACTGACATGCAAAACAACACGTGTGAAAAGTAAATACGAAACAACGAACGAAATGATTAAAATAGCGTAAATATGCAGCGAAAAGAAAAAAACGATTTTTTTTAAGCAAAACGCTACTTTATTGAAAGGAACTGAAAAACGAAAAAAAATGTTTTTTTTTTGAAAACTAATGCAAAAATAATAAATTAACACGAATAGACTTAAAAAACGAAAAATCGAAAATTTCAAAATAGCAATTCCCCGGCAACGGCGCCAAAAACTTATTGTGACTTTTCTATTGATTAGAAAAGCACAAATTTTAATTAATTCAGCAAGCGCACAGGCATGTAGTATGCAGGACGAACACAGGGAATTGTATTTTAAAACAATTGAAATTCATAGTTAAATCTTAGGTGTGTTAAACGAATTCGACGGTAAATTTGAATAGAAAATAAAAACAATAATATACTCCGAATCGATTCTGAAACTTATCAAAATTGCAACCAAAATATAAAATTGTAAAAATCAGAAAAGAAATTGAAATTGCAGAAAAGAAAATAACAGAGCAAACAACTGAAATATTTATTAACTAACTGAAAAGAGTGCAAAAAATAACCAAGAATAAGAATAAACAAATTGCTAGATCTAATCAACAATCCTACGTATTCTGTTCGAAAATAAAAACACTGCTGAATTTAAAATTAAACTTGAAGAAGAGTGATGGGGTAAGGGATGATTTTCCATCTGCATTGCTCTGTCTATTTAAAGACTTCAGCCTCCAAAAATAATCCTACTATTTAGGTCCACGTGCTTGATATTTGGAGAATAATAAGGCCACCTCACTTTGAATTGGTCTTTGCTTTGTTATTTGATTAACAAGTGGCCTTGCTTTGAGAGATTTTTAGGCTAAACTTTGAAAGTGTATTTTCAATATTTGCAATTGATTTCTTCCATGAATAGCACACATGTTGGTGACGTGAGATGCATTTCTTTATGAACGATATGTACTTTCTCTTCGAATTATTCGGTACTCAAAATGTTGCACTCTTTTTTTGCGTGTCATTTGAACCATTGGACGGCACAACCGATTAATTTCAACATTGCACTTCGGAATCTATAATCTGCAAAATCACAACAAAATATTCGTATAATACCGCTTTATTAAATAAAAATATATGAAACAAACGGTTTAAAATGCAAAAAAATACGTTCATCAACATGTCTATAATTATACGCAATAGTTGCAGAAATGTCTGCAATTATATGCAATAGTTGTAGACAATTCAGCAACTATATGTAATTGTTGCAGACATGTCTGCAATTATACGCAATAATTGCAGAAATGTCTGCAATTATATGCAATAGTTGTAAACAATTCAGCAACTATATGCAATATTTACAGATATGTCTGCAATTATATGTAATAGTTGTAGAAATGTCTGCAATTATATGCAACAGTTGCAGACAATCAGCAACTATATGCAATAGTTGCTGAAATTTGAAGAAAAATCGATGATGTTCAAAATTTACAGAAATCTCCGCAAATATATGGAATACTTGCAATCTTACTTCAAGTATGTTTTTTTTGTATCAACAATGTATCTTATTTTAAAGATCATAAAATTTATGATTATTTGGTGAAAACGGTATGCTGATCCGATTTTTCTACATAAAGTTATACGCATTTAAAATGTTAAAAACGTAAAGGGTATTTGGGTCTTTTTGCATGCGCGAATTTGAAAATAGGGACCGAAAATGTATGTTTAGTTTGGAAAGGATGTTTTCTCTATTTTGAAACTTATCGGGGATGTGAGCCAAACTAAACCCTAAAAATTAACCCATAGTAATATAAATAGCCGATTTGGAATTAAAATGGATTTCAAATATTTAAATGAATTCCTTAATCAGGGATGTTTTCGCTATTCATTAACTCTTAATGAAATAAATTCCTTAAAATAAAATAAAAATCATTTAAATTCAAATATGAGGGTTCTCTATAAACATACGTTTGGAAGAGATTGATGGATGTTTGGATTTCGGGCATGTAAAGAAAGAAGCTTTGCAATCGGTTCTCATGCTAGATGAGAGCTCTTGCTTGCTTGGTTGAATATCTTCTCTCTACTTGTAACACCGCATAAATTTTAAAATAAAATAAATAAATATTACAGGGTAAAATGGCAATTTTATGAAAAGAACATGATTATATTTTTTAGAAATGATTAAACTAGATGATGAAACTTACACCATTATGCAAAACATATTTTTCTGGTCATGTTCCACTATATGAATGTCTAAATCTGATGCATGGGTTAGGACTTATAAATAAACGAATAGTTTTGTACAAGTTGGGCCGGTTAGGTCTAATGGTCCATTAGTACCACTTAAGGTACTAATATTCTTTCCCAACCCAGAAAGAAATATACACACGTTTCGCTTATCTTCCTCATCTCTTCAAAACAAAGGAACCATAAACCTAATTCCTCAATCTAAAATTACTAAATCAAATCTCCATCAATTTCAATGTAAATTGGGTCTAAATATATTAGGACGAAAAGATCAACAGAAAATGCTAAAATCAAGGCATGTTTTGGACTTTGAAGATTAGAGTAAATCCGAATGGCAAAGATAGAGAGGAATTCCATTGGATTATGGGCTGGCTTAGTTAATATTGAGTGGAATCTATTTACTTTGCTACATACTTTCATATATGATTTTATTTTACTTTTATAGGCTATGTTGAGTAAATGCCTAAAGTTGATATGAATAAATGTTGGATATATGTTGAATTAAAACATTAACGTTGATAAAATAGGATTTTGAATCAAAATATTAACATTGGACTAAAATATATTTAGTATTATATTCCATCAAATATTGATGACAAATATGATTTCGAGAATAACTATACAAATTTATTATGAAATATCTACATTTCTTTTCTAGCATTGAACTTTATCATTTTAATTGTAAAATTTTAGTATATTCAATTTAAACACGTATACGATTATTTCAAATTATATTTTTTTATCATTATATATGGAATAAAAATAATCAATATGAATGTATAAAATTGAATATTAATATTTTACCTCAATGTGTATTTTTATAATATTGAATTTTATATTTTTCGATCCAATGATTGAACTGTTCATAAAACTTGCATCTAATCTTAACTTTTATTCAAATATTTATTTATTTGAATGGAGCTCACTAGAAAAATAATAAAATCTTAAAACAGAATCACTTTCAAATTATATTTATCCCATTAGTTTATTGTTTTATATTTTGAAATTATAGAACAACATGTCATACAAGAAAGGTTGAAAACTTGGATAAAATTAATTTTTAGATTTACATTTTGTAATTTTGCACGTATAATAATCTATTTATAAATGAAAATGTTTATTAGGAAACTTATAAATGAAAAATGTTTATTAAGAAATATTTTATGGTAAACGGCTAGTTTAAAACACGTGCTATCTTCATTAAGTACAGCTAATCTTTGCCTCACTGAATTCTCTTACGAATACCTCTCGTTCATTTGTTTTCCCGCTATTCTCAACTCTCCCCAAAATCTTCTCCATCTCTCAAACCCTAAAACTCAAATTAATGGCGATCTCATAATCTCGAAGATGAGAATGCAGTCGAATCCAAAAAATGTGGTGAAGTTAGCTCCGAAACTGAAATTGGTTAAGAGAAAAATGGCCATCAACTGCTCCAAAATCAGGGCGCACTTTGTGCAGCTGTCATTTTCCCCTAGTCCTTGTCCGAGCAACTCTTCTCCTAGTTTCAGTGTGGTTTTTCAGCGCCGATCGACCCCAAATCAATCCTCTTCGTCCTCCTCATCTTAACTTTGATTTGGATGACAATGAGGCAATAAAGACGTTGGGATTCCTTAGTTATTTGCTTATATTTCCATTTTTTTCTATATAAGATAGGTTGATAAGAATTAGCGGACAATTGACGTGAAATGAAGCAACGTAGATGTTGGAGTTCCTCAGTTATTTGCTTATTTTCTATTTGTTGTTTACTATTTAGTACCTATGATGTGTAGAACTACGAATTCTGATGTATTGTTTGGAATGTAATGGCACCAATGATTATTTATGGTTTACTCCAAATATCCATTTTATAGGTTTAATTACATTTTATTACTTTTGCTGTAAGTTCTAAAAGCGTAGTTAAAGTAGATGACTCGGTGTACTATTTATTTTAAACTTTTACCCCAATGATCCACCATTCATAGTCCTTGGGATTTGTGCATCAATTTAGACGGTAGAATAAAAATTAACCCAAGTAATATAGATAGCCGATTTGGAATTAAAATGGATTTTTAGAAAGGGTGAAAAGGTGAACTCTTAGAGATGAAAGAATCAGAACCCGAAATACCTTTTGTCGAGTCCAAAATATAGTTTAGAAGAGATTTGAATATATCAATCAATATGTTTGGGACTTCAGGTTTTGAGTTAAGTATTAGGAGTCGATTTATAAGTGACTTAAAAAGTTAACTTTTGCACATGGATGAATTGGACCCTGAAATCTAATTCATTGCGTCCGAAATGCCTTTTCGCATAAAAAATGTAAGAGGACAACATTTGGAGAAAAACATTTTTGGATTTGTTTGTATGTGTGAAGACTGAATAAAAATGTTGGGTTGAAATAGGAGAGCAAAACCTTCCCCTCTTCGTTCGCATTCATTTTTGTTTCATCCCTCTTTCTCTCATCTTCTAAGCCATATATTCGGTAACTCTCAGTGAAATAAATTCCTTAAAATAAAATAAAAATCATTTAAATTCAAATATGAGGATTCTCTACAAACCTACTTTTGGAAGAGATTGGTGGATATTTGAATTTTGAGCATGTAAAGAAATAAGCTTTGCAATCGGTTCTCATGCTAGATGAGAGCTCTTGCTTGCTTGGTTGAATGGATCTTCTCTCTACTTGTAACATCGCATAAATTTTAAAAATAAAATAAAATAAATATTACAGGATAAAACGGTTATTTTATGAAAAGAACAAGATTATATTTTTTAGAAATGATTAGACTAACTTACACCATTACGCAAAACACATTTTTCTAGTCATGTTCCACTATATGAATGTCTAAATCTGATGCATGGGTTAGGAATTATAAATAAACAAATAGTTTTGTATAAGTTGAGCCGGTTAGGTCTAATGGTCCATTAGTACCATTTAAGGTACTAATATCCTTTCCCAACCCAGAAAGAAATATACACACATTTCACTTCATCTTCCTCATCTCTTCAAAACAAAGGAACCATAAACCTAATTCCTCAATCTAAAATTACTAAATCAAATCTCCATCAATTTCAATGTAAATTGGGGCTAAATATACTAGGACGAAAAGATCAACAGAGAATGCTAAAATCAAGGCATGTTGTGGACTTTGAAAATTAGAGTAAATCTGAATGGCGAAGATGGAAAGGAGTTCCATTGGATTATGGGCTGGCTTAGTTAATATTGAGTGGGAATCTATTTACATTGCTACATACTATCATATATGATTTTATTTTACCTTTATAAGCTATGTTGAGTAAATGCCCAAAGTTGATATGAATAAATGATGGATATATGAATTAAAACATTGACATTGATAAAATAGGATTTTGAATTAAAATATTAACATTGGGCTGAAATATATCTAGTATTATATTCCATCAAATATTGATGATAAATATGATTTCGAGAATAAATATACAAATTTATTATGAAATATGTACATTTCTTTTCTAATATTGAACTTTATCATTTTAATTGTAAATATTTAGTATGTTCAATTTAAATAGGTACACGATTAACGTAAATTATATTTTTCTTGATCATTATATATGGAATAAAAATAATCAATATGAATGTATAAAATTGAATATTAATATTTTACCTCAATGTGTATTTTTATAATACTGAAATGTATATTTTTCGATCCAATGATTGAACCGTTCATAAAACTTGCATCTAATCTTTACTTTTATTCAAACATTTACTTATTTGGATGGAGCTCTTTAGAAAAATAATAAAATCGTAAAACAAAATCACTTCCACGCTATTTTTATCCCATTAGTTTATTGTTTTATATTTTGAAATTATAGAATAACACGTCATATAAAAAAGGTAGAAAACTTGGATAAAATTAATTTTTAGATTTACATTTTGTAATTTTGCAGGTATAATTATCTATTTATAAATGGAAATGTTTATTACGAAACTTATAAATGAAAAATGTTTATTAGGAAACATTTTATGGTAAACGGCTAGCTTAATACACGTGCCTCATCTTCATTAAGTACAGCTAATCTTTGGCTGTCACTGAATTCTCTTACGAATACCCCTCGTTCATTTGTTTTCCCGCTATTCTCAACTCTCCCCAAAATCTTCTCCATCTCTCAAACCCTAAAACTCAAATTACCGGCGATCACATAATCTCGAAGATGAGAATGCAGTCGAATCCAAAAAATGTGGTGAAGCTAGCTCCGAAACTGAAATTGGTTAAGAGAAAAACGGCCAACAACTGCTCCAAAATCAGGGCGCGCTTCGTGCAGCTATCGTTTTCCCCTAGTCCTTCTCCAAGCCGCTCCTCTTCCCAGTTTCAGCATGGTTTTTCTGCACCGGTCGGCCAAATCAGCCCTCTTCGTCCTACTCGTCTTAACTTTGATTTGGATGACAAAGAGGCAACATCGGATTCATCTTCTTTATCGACGTATCTTGAAGAAATTAGAAAAGTTGCAAGAACTTCTGGCGAGGTTGACTTTTTGTGCCGCAACCTTCCTTCGCCCCCTCCAGGTTTTAAATATTCTGACCATCCACTTTTCCGTAGTTGCAAGTCTTGATTTTGAAGCGGATCTTCTGTTCTATATAGGCTGTTCATAAGATGGAAAGTACTTTTTTTCGGAAGGCATGAATTTTGAACACGATTTATTGATTTATGGGGCTGTTTATACAATGAAAAGTAATTTTGTTGGGTGTAATTGGTTTAACCTTTTAAGCTTTTTCTATGCTGATATGTTAATGATATCTGTGATTAAATAAACTGTTGTTTACTGTGCTTTTTGTTTGCCTTTGCCAAATCATCTGTGTATATGCGTTTCTTATTAATTTTGTTGCGAATGTTCAATTCTTAGCCATTAATAAGCTGACTGTGTCAAATTTTCTTCTTCTTTACTCTCATTCAAGTATTCTTGTTGGAAAACTTGTCCATCGTTCATGTCATTTTGCTATTTTTTTTGTGTGTTTCTCTGTCATCTCTTTGCTGCTCTGGTTGGCTTCAACATATACAATTAGTATAATTAGTTGGTAAGTCTTCGATCATTGAATGCATAAAAATGTGGGATACTCTTTTAGAATGAAATCAGGATTGACTAATTTTGATTCATCAATATATTCTCTTTATTTGATTCATTTCAGTCAGTTACCATGTAAATATATTATCATGTGTGTTAATTCTTGTACAGGAATTCCTCTTCCTTTTGATTATTAATTAATTGCAGTACAAGCTAAGTTCTGTTCAAGCTCTGGTAAAAGATAAAGTAATATGCTGTTTGTGTTTGATTTGTGATTACTTCATTTACTGTCAATTATTTATTTTAAACTTAATTTATGTTCAAGTTTTGGGGAGATGTTTGTCAATTATTCACTGTCGATTGCCATGTATTTTGATTTTGTATTGTGCATTAGCACTTCATACATAAGTTTGTGTTTCTTGCCATTTTTATTTTAGCATGTTAAACTCTTGAGTGGTGCTCTGGTGAACGCATAAGCTTATGCATGTGATAGGTTTACGAATTCATCAGCAGTGCTTTTATACCATTCTTTTCCTTTTCAAGAAAGTACAATGTACTTTCTGTTAAATGCAGAGCACACAAGTTTTGGTGCTTAAATTGGAAAACTTTCTTCCGTATCATGCATAGTGTAGTCTATACTTTTGGTATCTTCAAAAATATGCTTGTTTCTTGCAATTTCTAGTAGCATTTCAATCTTCATAAATATGGTTGTGTTGAGTCCTCCACCGGCCTTCTTTGTTTTTAACCAACTTGTAATATGTAAAAGCAAAGAGGAACTCGATATGCTCACGAAAGAGTTGTCAAGGAGCGTATAATTTGGATCTTCAATGGGATGCGTTAGATGGCGTGCGTCACACAACGGGTTGAAAGGGCTGGGGCAACCTAGAAAATATCTTTTCATTTTTTTAACTAGTTTCTTTATTGCTATTAATATTTGAGTACTGCAACTCTACCCGAAGATAAAAGTGTCTGAAACACCCGAAACTAAAATTGAAGGTGGATATCAAGGGTCCAATATGATTCAACGGCCATGCTCTCTGCCACATGGAATTTCGGGTGCTGATTTGGGTAAAGTAGCATTATTGTTAATATTTACATGCAGCCTATTACGCTTTCAAAAATATTCATTCATTAAAGTTGCAAAAGATCTTATATTAAGTAATCATAAATAATCTCAAATTAAGTATTTAATCTTATTTAATATTTAAATGGATTTGTTTTGAAATTGAAATAAGTAAATTTCACCTTCTCATTAAACAAACCAATGGAAGTCCTCTCTAAATCATGGAGTTCACGAATGTCATATACTCTGAACGTATAAACATAGCAAGATGGTTTCTCCTGCCTCATCGCTGGCTTCATCCTAAAGGGCTATGGTTATCGTCAAAGAATAATGTAGTTGGTTAAGAACTTGTTCAAATAGGAAATCTGCAATGCAACCCATGGTTCCTTGATCTTCTTTTTTTTGAGAGAACTCTTTATTAACTTATTGGATAAGGTTAGATGAATAGATGAAAGAGCCCCCTTTTCCATCACCTCCAAAACATCAAATTCCTGGCCTTTTAACTTATCCATATCCGAACTACCTTAAAGATTTTCTTCTTCAACGCTGCTTTTGTATTCAACATCCATGTCCTAGAGAATCTCCTTTCCCATCAAAATTTGGGATACAATGATTATTCATATCCCTTTTAGAAAAACCAACAGTTGATAATTAACCTAGTATAAGATAACTAGCTCAAGTATGAATCTAGCATGAAAATTTTCACAATTGTCACAAAAAACTAACCTAAAAATCTGATTTTTCGATTAGAAACCAATAGCTAATTCAACATAACATCAATCATGTTTCAAATACTATGGATAATCAACTAATGTTAAATCACCATTAATAAGATAGGAAACAGATAAGTTTAATGGAGTTCAGCTAATTGATCATATCCTTGGATCTGACAACTATATTTTTGTTCTCTTCTATAAGTAATATTACAAGAGTGAACACAAGATTAATGCCTTAGATTATAAAATAGTTAAAAACTCCTAATTTAGTTTGATTTTATATATTTAGTAATTTCTCATAAGACAAGTGATGGTGAATCTCTCATGATTTATGAAGATGGAGGCTATGCAATTTTTTTATCAATAATATACGCCATCAACCATTAGATTAAAACTCTAGAATTAACATAGTCAAATCCAAGAAGCCTAAAAAAATAATGCAATCTAAAATAACCAAAATATGGCCGATTTATCGACCACTAAACCTAGATCGATCAGCCCATCTGGGCATTTTTTTCATAAGTGCACAGATATTGCACTAACAAGCCGATGATTCCATGTATTATAAGATGAAGTCCTATGATGGGCGCCAAATTCAACTTCCTTGCTGACATCATCTTGATGTATCCTTCAATTTGTCGATCCATTTGACCTCTTGTGTCTTCAGTTGTGTAGCTCTCGAACTCCACAATAATTCTATATACAATTTATGCGAGTCTTATAAATTTTATAATGTAATCAGTGGTGAAACGTTAACAAAACTATTGTAAATAAATTCCGAGAACACTGTTCCATATGTAATTTTTACTCCAAAAACTCATCTACCTCTACACTAACAATATTTTACGATTGTAGAAAATATCATTCTCTTTTATGTTTCTAAATATTTCAAACATTAAAGTATTATAAACATATTTTAAATCATTGAACCACTTCAAATTAAATAATCTAATTAAAGACATTGGCAGGCATTGAAGTATGAAAGAAAATAATAAAGATAAAACACAAAGAGCACGGCAAACATGCAATCTGCTCACTTCAAAATCACTCCAGATACAAACTCCAATACGATTAACGTATGCCTTATTCATTCTGAAACGCAAAAATAATAATTTGTATACTTTAAATAATAATTTGTATCGTTATTTATAAAAATTAATAATTTATGGGACCCACACTCAGAATGAATGCTTTAAACCTCATGCGGATAGGGAACATGCAAAGAAAGGGACCGGGGAATTGGTTTGTGCACCAATACTTTGTATAGTGCATTTTTTGAAGTTATTAAGTACATATAATGATGGGTGGGAATGGTCTAGCTACATTCAAATAAAAATGAAAAAATATATCATATTTAATTATAAAAATAGAGCTAGTTTAACTAATAATCTTGTACATTATCATCATGGATTGCGATAGTTTTGACTATCCATTTCAAAATTTCAAGATAATTAATTCTGTTAATTATTCATTTTCAGTGATCAGTTTGAAAAGATAGAGATAATAGATAAAGTTGAATATTCAACATTTGGTGGGTTAGAGGCTAAATCATGCTCAAACATAAGTAGCTTTTGACTTATAACACAACAAACCTTTATGTTTACCTCACAAGTAACTTTTCAACAAAAGTTTCAAAAGAATTTGTATCATTTTTTTACTTGTAAAATTGTGCTTCTTGAGGCCCAATAAATTTCTTCTAGGTTAAGGCTAAAATATTAATGTATTTTGTATAAACACTTATATAGCATAGAACTCCAAAGGCTCCACTTGGGAGTTTTGTAATACCAGTTTTGAGAGTCCCAATTTTGACCGTCAATGATCGTAGCGGTTTTGATTAATTTACATAAGATGTTGTTATAGCTGATCAATACATGCTTAAGAGCATAATGTACATCGGTTTTAAGAATTTTCCACTAAAGTAACATTACACATATATCGTTACATTTATTCTCTAGTATTATGAAGATTAATTTTCCAATAGAAATAGTAGGGGTATAATTGGAAAAAAGTTATAACACCTCAAAACACCCTAATTTGATGTGTTGAAAATTACCTTTAAAATTACACTACACCGGATTTCCACGGTTTTATAATCAACGATAACAGATGTTAAAAAAATCTTGCAAGCGATGGTTATGACAATACCTAAAATATAAAGCCCTTTAAAACCAGTAGAGAAATAACTCACAAGCAGTGACTAAACATCGACCTACTAAAATTAACATTATCCACTAAATCCACTTATCCAGGTATTTATGTTACCTGATATAGTGTATTCAATAGAAAAAATTATGTAAAGTCCAATTGCCTAGTCTCAGTTTTAAGCCTAATAATTCATCCCCTAAATTGTCACATAGAAGCCCAATTTCCTTCCAAGTTTACTATCAATAGACTAGAGTTCATCAATGGCATGGGCAGGGGATGAATTTTTTCCCCCTTTATATAAAATGTAAGGTGGAAAAAAGAAGCAAGACCTATAAAGACAACTTGAAACGACTCGATGAGACTAGTACCCATTCTTAGTCCGATGGGTCTCAAGTTGGGTGTGGGTAACAAAAATTACCATAAATACCCGATTAAACCAAACTGGGGCAATACGGATAAGACCCAACTTGAACTTATCCTTAGTGAACCTGAAGAGTCATCCCAACAAGACACGAGACTATCAACCGGCCATGCCCAAGCCCAAGGCGAACAAGACATTTTTCTAGGGCATCAAAATGCGGTGGGGTAATGAAAATATTCCCACTTCCATTCTTTTCTCATCTCAGAAAATTGAAATCGACATCTTCCAGCCCATGCCTTTGCTACCTCACATAGGCCCGACATAAGCCCAAGCCCAAGGCGAGCAAGACATTTGTCTAAGACAACAAAATGTGGTGGGGCAATGAAAATATTCCCGCTGCTATTCTTTTCTTATCTCAAAAAATTAGAATCGACCTCTGCCAACCAATGCCACTACTGCCTCACCCCTCAACTGTGTGTCGGATCAGCACCTCTCTGAGCTACGTGACATCAATCGTCATCTCCACATGATATGCTAATGTCTCTATCTGACCCAACTGTACCATATGCCCTAATTTTAAGTTTTCCTCTACTGCCAATTTGAAGTTTGAAGTTCTAGTTGAAATGAAAATGTAACTAAGAATTTAACATTCACTTTGAAACCAATATAGCCTGTATGGATTAATGAATTACTATTCATCCCTATAATTATCATTATTAAGATTTTATGAGTAGCAATAAATCACTTATGTTGATTGCATAATTTATCAAGAAACAAAAAATACTATACTTGCAAAATAGTATATAAAGCCTATAGAAGAATGTTAACAAGAAAATTCATCAACACCCTAAAACAAAGTTTAAAGTGTAAGTGAACCCTTCGAAACCACCTTTCGAACAGATAGGGATAGTTTAGACCTTTCAAATCTCTTTATCTCACAATCTGGATGATTTAGATCTCCCTTAAGTCCACCTTTCGAAGAGGTTACAGTATTCGAATCTCTAACGACCTTTCAACATGATCGATACTCTTGAACTCCTTTAAACAACCTTTCAACACGGTCGACATGCTTGAATTCCTTTGAAGATACCTTTCAAACTAGTTGAATTAGCTTAGGATTGTATCGAAACATCCTTTCGAAGTGGTCAAGGTGACTCATTGTTAGGACCTAATGATCTAAGGATATTAGTTGAATTAATAAGGTTTGTCTTCCTCGAAAGGTAGCCTTTCAATCATGTTGATACAAGCAGACTACAATCAGAATCACATAGAAACATTAAATCAGGTACCATATCCATAAATGTCATAAACTTGCTTTGATTATATTTTCCTTTATTACTAGAAGCTTAAGTGATACAATAAGTCAAATCCCCAATCTAATTTTAGAATTAGGGTTTACATATTCAAGAAAGACCAAATATGAAGTGAATGAAATCGGATCCCCAAAAATCAAACCCTTAAGGTCTTAGTTATAGGCGTGGGTTGGCACCATTCGAATTTGTCCTCTCGACTTGGTCAAAAGGCGGCATTGGAGACCCTATTTTGTTGTTAACATCAAGGCGTCCTTTTACTTTTCTTTTAAATTGAACTTGAGTGCTTTCAAGCTAGTCGAAAGGTATAGATGTGCTCTTCCCTTTGTTGTTGATGTGCTGTTGCAAGTAGGAATGGACATGGGCTTTCGACTCTGTCAATAGGTGATTCTTTGGGGCTTTGAAGGAGTTGAGACGTTGAAGGTTTAAATGTAGAAGATAGCTTTCGAAGGCATACTTGTTGGTTGATGCGGATTTGCATCCTCTTAAATAAGCTTTCCTTTATAATTGTGAATGGTCTCAACCGGTTCGAAAGGCTAATTAATGCTTTCGAAGAGGTAGCTTCTGCCAAGTGTTCTTTTATACAATGTGAATGAAAGAGAAACCTACCGTTTCAAAAGGTTTGGCATGCACGTAAAAATTTGTAATCTGTTGCCTTCGAAAGGTGCTCCTCAACTCATTCAAAACGTCTTCATGCATGCGGAAGCTACTGTTTTGAAATGGGTTCATTGAAGCGAAAGCGTGGCTCTGTCACCTTCTGACCCCTTCGAAAGCGCTCAGCTCATCTAACTTTTTGTTGAAGCATCCCTTGACTTTTTTGAAAGGTTTTATTAATGCTATCATTCCTTGTGAATCCCTCATTTAAATTCTTCATGGTTTCGACAAGGTTGAAGTGAAGACTAATAGTAACACTTTTCGGCACAAGAAGGAGGACTCGAACCTCCGATCTTGTTGAATTACCAACTTTATTTTGCTCTAACTCTATTCCATTCCAAGCTTACCATAAATCTAACACCACCATGTTTAGTAAAACTAAAAAGTTTGAACTAGGATCCTTAGAGCCATCTTTAGTTGGATTCTCCCATAGAACAATTAAAGATCCTAAATTATATTAAAAGCAAATGTTGAGATTGGAAGCTTTAAGGATCATAAAGAAAAAGAGAGCTGAATCTTATAACATAAATAAGTGGAGCTTAAACCCCTTTCATATTGATCACGCACATATCTTTGTCTTAGGGGGCACAAAAGATAAGAGTGATAACTAGTTTGACAAAATGAAGAAGACAATTCAAATCAATACCAAAGGCACTATCTTTGAAGAGGGGATGATGGCTGATTACAACATCTTTGCACAAAAATAGCATCAAGCAACAAGTGGGACATTGCCTATATGTGAGCTTCACAAGTTTTTGAAAGGGAAATTAGTCATTGAGGGTGAAACTTCAAAATCAAGCAATAAAAAATCTAAAAACCATCCTCAAAAGACAAACTTCAAGTCAGGACTTCCTAAGAAATGCAATCTGACTACATCAATTGAGAATGTTTATTTGCTAACCAAGGAGGAACTCAACTATTGGCCAACCCAAAAGAAAAAGGCTAAATACAAAAGGAATCAGAGAGGATCCTACTGCCACTATCATATGATGAATGAGCATGATACAAATCAATGTAGAGCACTTAAAGGAATGGTAATTAACTTTTTTAGAAAAGGCTAAATAAATAGATTTGTAAAGAGATCCTAGTTGAATTCAATAAAGAGCCACTTTTCTAAGAAAATTCTGCATGGTCAGGAGTTGAATTCTCCTAAAATTTGGAAATTGCCTTAAACGGTCAAATGCTTTGTCCACGCCGAGTTGGCCAGATCAAGGCGCCTCCTGAAAGGAGGTTAGAGTAAGCCATTATCTGCACCGCACTATGGCCATGTTAAAGCATCGATAAGCCTTTGACGTGCCATGCTGTGGCTAGATCAACGCGCCTCTTGGAGGGAGGTTAGAGTAAACCTTTATCCGTGCTGCGCTATAGCCAGGTTAAAGCATCAACAAGCCATTAAACATGCCACGCTATGGCCAGGTCAAGGCATCTCATGGTGGGAGGATGGAGTGAGCCCATGGTCCCGCCACGCTATGGCCTGACCAAGGCACCGAACAAGCCTTCATTCCCGCCTATAAGGACTGGCTGGAGAAGCTCCTGAAGAGAGGTTGGGTAAATCCTAGGGTCCTACTTGCGGATAAGGTAACCAAACACACCAGACAACAACGGACTAAAATGTCCAAGCCCGAGAAGCGGCATATCAAACAATGACAACTGCGGACTAAGACGTCTGAGCCCTAGAAGCGGTATATCAAACAACAATAACATACAAGGCCTAAAGGGTGGCACATGTCGAAAAAATAAAGACCCAAAGAATGGTGTAGAGCAGAAGGCTTAAATAAGAATCTATAGCCTCCGACTGGTTCCTAAAAGAGAATTTCAGAACTTCACTTATTAATACCCAAATCTGGGCTTTGAGTCTTTTACTTTTGACCTATTGCATTCATGATACCTAAACATAGGTTTCAGGGCTCTCACTACTAATTTTTGGACTTCACTCATTAATGCCCGAATCTAGGCTCTGGACTTCTATTATAGAGTCCTTTATCATGGAATTCTAGCTATCATTCACTATAATCCGAATCTTGGTTTTGGGTCTTTTAACTTTTGAATTTCATTCGTTAATGCCCGATTTTGGGTTCAAGAGTAATTGGTATTGAAATTTCTAAGAATTTCCAGTCTTCAATTAGAATCGGGATCTAACTTACAAATGCTCGAATCAGGGTCACTGGACTTCTACTACAAACTTTCAGGCAACAGTTGTCAACACCAGAATCTGGGTTTCAGAACATCTATTATAAAGATTCCTAATCTTTTATTTTTTATTTCTAAATGATGATTTCTGGACCTTTATTAAACAATTATTATTGAATTTCTATTAGTTATTTCCTGAATAGGAATTTCAAGACATTCAACCTAAGAAAGACTGAATGGGCCAGCAAATACAAAAACCATAGTCCAAGTTGTCAGAAAGAAGATTCAAAAACAATATTGTAAGAAAAGACTCCAGACCAGGTGATATTTAAATAATTTACATAATTTATTAAATTATTTACAAGTATACAACACAAGTGTATGTTTCACAAGTCCTGAACGACCTTATCTAGAATTTCAGCAATTAAAGGATCAACGATATGACGAATTGCTATACAAAGAATCTCTTTAAGCTTCTTTCCTTTTTCTTTATATCATCAGCATCATCAATGGAATCAACAAAAGACTTTAAAGCATAATTGAAAGCTTTTTTGGAACCTTTAATGGTTTTGTTCTGTCTCTCTACATTAGCAATGCGCTTTTGAAGAAGATACTTTTCATGTTCAAGTCTTTGAATCTTACCTGCATATTCATTAATGCATTGCGAATATCTTGCCTTCTGTTGATCATCAAAATATCTCATCATTTCCTACACCATTCACCCACTACTTTCTTGTTCAAACCTGGGGAGGATCTCTTGTAATAGGGAATTTTTGAATTGCAAGAGATGAAGACCTTGTTGATTTTACGGCAGATGAGGTGATTGGAGAAGTCAGCAAATCGAAATTTGGAATGTTGTCCCCTATGATCAATTCTAATGATTTACATTGAGCTTGGCTATTTTTAACTTAGTCCCCAAATCACTTATCTGTTGAAGAAGCTTAGACATCTTATGATCAAAATCAATCGAAAGATTTGATTTAATTATCGCTTCAATATGGAAATTGTATCATCCTCATTCTTGATGTCCGCTTCAAGACTGGCGATTTGATCCTTAATGCTTCTAACAATCGTCTTTTAAAGCAAAAATCTCATGTCCCATTCCAATGCTTCCGTGTTACCTTGAAAACCAGTAGACAGAGGATCCTTAAGTAAATGCCTCTTTTCAACATCCCCAATAAATCTATTTCTGATGCTAGTGAAGCGAGACAAAGAATCTGATGAGAGTGGTGCAATAGCTAACTGTGAGTCCCATTTAATAAAAGGCAAAATCAAGACTCAAAAAACCAATCTCTTTTATTACAACGATAGGGAATATAACTCAAGAAGAGAAAAAAAGAGTACAATCTCATTGTTATAATCAAATACCATTTCATTACAATTAAAGTTGAGAAATGGCATTTTTTTACTTTGTTCAAATAATTGGCTGAAAAATAACTATCGAATTGAAAGGGTCATTAAATCATTCCGGGGTAATAAGTGGACGATATGTGCTACAGTCCCATTCCCCGGAAGGAGGATTGTCACGACCATATATTAATTTGGTATGATATGTTCGAATTTTCTTGAGAAGCTTTTCTTTTTCTTTGCCAAGAAAATTGAAACGAAGGCGGGGATGTTCCATATAGAGACTCCGTGGAACTCCAAGAAAGAAGTATTTAGTCAATTTTGAGGATTTCAAGAGCGAAGCCTTTTCTAAATAATCTCTTCTTAATTTGATGTATTTGCTTAAACAATCTCTAAAAACAAGGCTATCTGAGAGACATTTATTCTGTGATAACGTAAACGTAATAATACACGACTAAGTATAAAAGGAAACTAGTATAGAAAATTTACAAATCAATGTTATTACATATTTACAACAGCTCATCCGGTTCATACAAAATTGACTTTTTGAATAGCTCAAAAATAAATTTATCTTTATAATATTTGAGTTTTTCTGAAGGTAACTCATGAGGGATTGATTTGACTCGCAGTAAATTCTAGCAAGCCCCAGATGTGGATCAGATCCAAATTCATCTAATATCTCATATGTAGACACCAAAGTAGACCACCACTAAAATCACCCAAATATGAAAAATCTATGGTTGGATGTCTGCAATAACCTTTTTGTAGAATGTCTACTAAGATGTCCCTTTCTTCGATCAACGTCTAAAATAAGTGCTATTAATTCCTGGTTATCTTCGAAAAACTTATCATATCGAAGGCGTGCCCTCTTCAATCGGGGGGCAGCTTCTTGGTCTTTAAATGACTGTTAACACCGCGGCGCTGTTTTTAAGCTTATGATACTTTTCAGAGAGTGCATTATGTTCTTTTAATTGCTTATCTAACTCTCTATGCAAGCTATTTATTTCTTCTTATTTTCTTTCAAGATTTGTTTTATAAAGTTGAAAAGATTTCTTCTTTATATAAAATAAAAATATGTCAACTATTGTTATCTTGGAAGTGAAAACAATTTAGACAAAGAATCCCATACTTGAGAAACCAAAACCGAAGTTTGTGGAACCTCCTCTTTCCCCTCCTGTCCTTCGAAATTGGCCCCTTTCTCATGAAAATCAGAAGGCTCGGGGAGTTCAGTTTGACTTGTTTCATGAGCACGGGGATCAGGGATGACTTTCTCTAAAGCCCCATGCATATCATCGCCATTTCCCCATGATTACCACCGCTGCCACCTGAACTCTGATCTTTATCCCTATTGTTAGGGTTATCATCGTCGTCGTCGTCGCATTTCCGCCTTCCTCGGCAACGACTTTATCACCATCATCTTTTTCATAAGAATCAAAATCTACTTCTATAGAAGGGACATCAAAAGATAATAGTTTGGCGGCATCAATTTCCTCTCTCTTAAAGACTTCAATTCCTCGCTCCGTTTCTTTGATTTTATCCATGAATCTTTTGAAAATAGTAGGATCGAGTGATGGGAATCTTAAATTTGGGCATTTTCGATTATGTCCGAATAAGCAAGCATAAGAGCATCCTTGTAAGAGTTCACGATGATCTCCTTGAAGGAGGTGCTTAGAAATTTTGACATCTTTTGCTTAGCTTCAGAAATAGTATTTATGGCGACTGTCAAAGAATTTTCTTCTTTTCCAACTTCTTCTTGTGAGTAGATTGTTTAACAACCATCTGAGCCTTCTCTTCCTCGGACTCCTTTAAAGCTAAATTTTCATTAGTTAAGAGTTTCTTTTCCTTCCTCTCCTCAGAGATAATAGATTATACTTAAGAAAGATAAACCCCCAAACTTTTTTGTTCCTTTATAACATTATTTTTGCCGTAAAAAGGAAGGTAATTTGGCTGTTCAGAGTTGGGATTTCTGCTTATAGCTTGGACGTCTCAGCGGAAGATTCGAAGCGCTTTCTTGAAGTGAGTACCAGATTTCTAAAATCTGAAAAGAAAATATGGTATGAGTCAAAATTCAATAAGAAATAATAATAATAATAATAAGAAGGTCAAGCAGTTTGAAACGTACTAGGAATTGTTGCTTAATTAGAAATCGATAATGTGTTGTCAAGTCAGGAATAAAGGAAAGCAGATGAATGGAAGTGAATGAGGAAGAATACAAAATTGATTACACCGTCATCTTAAAATCATTCGAGGAAATTGGTGATGGGAGTAAAGAGGGTTTCAACTCTTAAGGAGGAGTTGAAGTGCCCAAATCACTTTGCATCTTCTCGATGACATCAGGAGAATCGAAAATGACAATGCGAGATATCAGGTCGTCCTTTGAAGGAGTTGTTTTAGTTTAGCCAATAGAAACTTCAAGAGTAGGGCCCTCCAGAGTTTTGCTCGCATCAACAGTTTCACCCACTTTTGAAGGAGCTGAAGATCAATGATTAACAGTTTCACCCTCTTTTAGAAGCAAAGAGGATTGAATATTAACAATTTTAGCTTACTTGAGAGAAGGGCCCGCTGCAGCCATTTCGCTCAATTTTATTTTGGCAATCATCCTCGATCTACCAATGGCCAGGGTCAAAGAAGATGCGCTGGATGTAGAAGTTAGGAGGACTGAACCACTTATGATCAATTCAACCGGAGGAGTAGTTGCTAAATATTCAAGAAGTATAAGTTAGTAATGTAATCTAGGGAGTAACACAATAATAAATTGCAAGTACTACGCTTAAGATTACCAGGATGATTCAAACAAATTGGGGACATCGGAGAAAAATTCTTGGGATCACCTAAAGACAACAAACATTTGCTCCTAGAAGTGTGTTGGACAAGAGGGGGTTGTCCAAGAACTCTCTAACCAGCAGGGAGAAGGGAATGTTTTTGAAGATTGGTTGGCGTAATAGTGTAAGTCTATTCCCGATGCTACTTGAAGCGGTGGTCAACAGCTTTACGTTTCTCTTATACTCATCCTTGAGATATTTAGGAGTGGGACCTAATAAATATGTTAGAACCTCCAATTTATGTTTCAATGATAACAACTATACAATCATATAAATATATAGACCTTATCAATATTGCAGCTATATTCTATAAGAAGACACCATGCTCGAAGATATTAAGACTCAAAGGGAAACGAAGATTCATTAACCATATTATGGTTAGTAAGGTTATTCTGCTGTAAAAAAGTACTAAATAAAAAATTGTTAAGGTCTCCTTGAGTATATGTGCATACACGATCACATACAATTTTATATGCATCAAAACTAGGGTGAAAAACTGTTTTTACACCTCACATATGTCTGAGATAAATCCAAAGATGTCTTCTATAATTCTCGGGTTAAAATTTTAATAAGTCATGGACGTCTGAGGTTTAACCACAAACATCTGTCACGTGCAAAAACTATCAATTTTGAAAAGACATTTCTGTGTCATTCAAAAAAATCACCTTTCAGTTAAAGGTTGCAGCCATTAAAATGAATAGACTTTCTCAAATAATAACAACTCTTCATCTGCACTTTTTGATCTATAAATAGTACTTTGATTGAGAAGTTGAAATCATCTAACTTAAATTAATCTATTATTTACTCTCTTGATTCCTAAACACTCTCTTGCATATACATTGTTCACATACTCTCAATCTCTTATAACGAAAATATAATTTTGGTTAAATCACTTCCTATAAATCAAAACATTTACATTCATATACTCAATGGAGATCATATGAAGATTTGTACTATAAGTCAAAAACTATGTTATTTGGAAAATAAGATTATCAGAGATACTTCTGTATTGGCCTATTCCTTCGGGAGAAGTGACGGCAATTTATTTAAAGAAAATACCAAATGGGAGCTTCGACATAAGATGTAGGATCGGAGGTCCGAACCAGTATAAAAACTCTGGTTTGCACACTTTTTATACTTTACTATTTATTGTCTACTATTGCATTAACTTACGTACTTGCATATTATACTCAAGTTAGATAATATATGATCCAAGAGATTTTTCAATTAGTATCAGAGCATGGTTATTTCAATCTAGAGTAACACGTAATGAAATCATTAAAATGGAAAGTACATTTCAAAAAGGTCAATCAACTTCTCATCCCATACTATTTGCTGGTTCTAATTATGCTTATTGGTCAACACGAATGCAAATTTTTATGGAAGCTAATGGATTAGAAATATGACTAGCAACTCAAAATAAATATGAAACGCCTGACATTGATATTGGCATATGGACTAAGCACAAAAAGAAAGGGCATCCAACAATCCCAAAGCTATGAATGTATTATTTTGCTCACTCGATAAAAAAGAATTTTCACGAGTCATGCTTTGCACTACTGCTTATGATATATGGCGTCATTACAAATTACCCATGAAGGCACAAGCAAAGTCAAGCAAACAAAAATTTCTAATCTGCAAAATCAATTTTCATCTTTTAAAATGAAATCAAATGAATTAGTTATTGACCTGTATGCTAGTTTTCAAACTATACAACACGATCTAATAGCACTAGAAGTTAAATTCATTGATTTTGACTTAGTCACTTGAATTTGAACTTTTTGACAGATGAATGAGAAAGAAAAGTTTTAGCCGTCGAAGAAGCTAAAAATCTTTCCCAACTCAAATTTGAAGAGTTAATAGGAAATCTGATATCGTATGAAGCTAATTTACATGCAAGAAAAGAACAAAATCAAGAAAGGTAAAACATTGCATTTTAGGAAAATAAGGACAATTCCGACATGGAAGAAGATGAGATTGTTTTCACAGCCAAAAATTACAACAAGTTCTAGAAGTTCAAAAAGATGACAAAATTTCAAAACAACAACACAAATTCCTCAAATCTAACATCGGGTGCGATAAATTTGGCCATATGAATAAAGGCTATCCACTACTCAACAATAATAAACAGAAAAACAAACCTTGAAAACCTTTTTCAAAAACATTGAAATTTAAATTTCTCAAATTCTCAACTTTATATCCATTTTACTTGCAATTTATATTTTGCAAATCAAAATTATACAATTTCATTTTCTTATAATCATATAATAGCTATTAATTTAGGAATATTGACTATTCAAGCAATAAATGATAATGATCAATATTACCATTTCTAACAACCAATTCACACTATATATACCCTAATAATTTCTGAAAAATTATTTCTTTATATATAGAATATAACCAGGGTAAAATTATTTCATTTACCTTGTTTCAAAACAATACCATGTCGGTTTACCTTGTTTAAGAGTTTAGAAACCCCTATCGATACGATTGTACTTCCCTTGTCGACCAGAATTCATAAATACTCAACCGATAAGTCAACACAATATAAAACATTTCATATTCACTAACAAATACGCACTCATAACTATTAATACACTTAAACTTGTTCTAGGGTGCTATTAACCCTATCTCTAATAAGTCATCCCACAAAGTTAAGGTTATCGCTGAACCAAAACTCTGATACTAGATGTGACAACCCATATTTCAGGAAGGTTTAAATTGACAATAATCCATACATGTCCAATCCAAACAATCGAAACATAGATAATCATTGGAGTTAAATAAGAAAAGAAAATGAAACAAACACAGAATCCCACAACGGAACGACAAAATATAATAATCGAATAAACAGTTCATGAAGTTGTTTATATTTTACATTTGATTGTAATCTATACAACATTAATCAGAGTTATATATATACATCAGAGATAAACAAATAATGCATCATACAACATGATGCAGGACTAGTAATAGTAATAATATACCAAATCTTTGTCTTCATCCTCTAAAATAAATCTTTAATAAGCTGAAATACTCAGGGCTGACCTGAGCGTAATGAATAGACAAAACACTCGAGTCAGGGCTAAAATATACTTATGTAAGTCAAATCGATATTGCATATAATATGAGTGTAACGGCGTCAGAGATGTTTACAGGTTTTCACGTCTCATATCCATTGTATGACGCGCGTGCAATAACTCAGGAGATGTTATGGGATTTTCCATCTCTTAAGGATCCATCAAAATACTTATATGTAGTAAAATATGCTATATATATAATGTCTAGTCGTTAAAATAAATATTTTTCTTAGCGTTAAGGCTTTACACTAATCTCTCTTAATGCGTTTTTAAGCATTGTCATACAATTTGCATATAAAACACCAATTAAACGGCCGGTGGATAGGGATGTACCGTGATACGACAACACTAAACCAAAATCGTATGGGTCTCGTTTAAGGATAGAAGTATGACAAGGCACGTGAGGCAATGCCCAAGGTAGGATACTACCAGTTTACCCTTCTCGGCTGGTGGTAACACACCATAGCTTTGATCGCCCACCGTGTCCAATACTCCCATAAAATCGGAGGGTACGCACCAATCAATCACACAGTCATAGCCTTGACTTTGTGAGGCAATCAATCACAAAGTCATAGCCTTGACTTTGTGAGGGAATGCCCAAGGTAGGATACTACCAGTTTACCCTTTTTGGCTGGTGGTAACACACCATAGCCTTGATCGCCCACCGCGTCCAATACTCCCATAAAATCGAAGGGTACGCGCCAATCAATCACAAAATCATAATATGGTATCGAAGAAGTGCGTCCGCTAGGGGTAGCTAGCCCCCTTGGCTAGTACGGCTCCTGTTTTAGTCATTTCAAATTGGCACAAGTGCCAAGCTAATCCATCATCGTTCTCTTTCTTCAAATCCAGCAAATGTCATCAAATCTAACCACTTCATTATGGATCATCACTCCATGTACACAGTTGTCAAGTGGTTTCGATATCGATAGAGAGTATCCCTATATTCGGCCTCGGTCTCTTTAACAACCAAACATAGTTTTACATACCGATTGGTACTTTTACATTTCGAAACAATTCATACTTGATGTCAAAATATCATATTTTCTCCAAAATAAAATCCATTTCGAAGTCATCATATTTACTTAAAATATACTATTTCATTTCAAAATCATTTTTGCTTTAATATCTCGATCTCAGTTCCAAAATCGTTTCGAATCCCCATTTGGGTTATAACTTCATTTAACCCAGTCGTATTTAAATCGATGATTTAAAAATAACATTCCACTGATAACTAGTTTGAATTTTTGAAAAATAGTTTGAATAATTTTAAAATAGTTTAAGTAATTAAGATAGTCAAAATAGTTTAAATGGTTAAAATAGTTAAAAATAGTTCAAATTGTTAAATAGTTAAAAATAGTTTAAATGGTTAAATAGTCAAAAATAGTTTAAATATTAAAATGGCCTATATAGAAGAATCATTTGGAAAATCCAAAATAATTTGAATATTTAAAAGGATAGATTTAAACTGTTTGTTTCAAATTAATTTACTTGAAAATAATTTCAAAGCCAAACCGATTTAATTCCAACTTCCCAACTCAAATCAATTCCAATTTCCATTCAATCGATTCGATTTCAATTTTTTTCAAATCAATTTCGACTTCGATTTCAAATTAATTCAATTCCACTTTCATACCTAATTAAATCAATTTCAATTTATATCAATTTCAAGCTTGATTTTCAAAATATCAATTCAAAACACTTAAATCAAATTATCCTTCAATATTCAGTTTAAAATCCCAATCTTCAAATAAAAATCAATTCTGAGCTACATTTCGAAATATCATTTTTATATCACTACTTAGTAATATTCAAAGTTCAAAAATAATTTGATTTCAATAAAATTTATTTTTATTTCTTTTAAATCAAAATCACTTAAATAAATTTCAGATCGAAAACTTTTAAAATCATTTCATTTGTCCAATCCGATGTCCTCATATAATTTTCTACCCTATGGCCAAGTGATCAGTTATTCAATTTAATTTTTTGGATCGATATATATCATTTCAATCCAAATCACAATGTCATAGGTATATATCATTTCAACCAATTTCTTAATTTGTTCAAAATAATTCAACTTATGGTTTATATACTGTATATAATTTACAGGGTAATAATAGGATATATATATATATATATATATATATATATATAATAAATAAACATCCAATTCATCTAAAATATCAACCAATAGCATCCATCGCAATCATTATCCAAATAGTAAATATAATTCACAGTAATTACATATTTATTAGTATCGGGTGTCATTGGTAATTAAATTCCAATTCCAAACTTAATTGTCAATTTTAATTTTTTAACGGTTAATCCAATGAAAATTAAATTTATCAAACATTGATCAATAAATTCATATCACCCCATAAATTCAAATTTAACTAGCATGAAAATATTCTAGTACGTTGTGAGCGTTATAAAACACTCATCTTTTATTTTATTTTTGTTGCCGAGAAGTTCCGTTTTGAAACTAAAACCGAAGGACGCCCGATTTTAGCACAAATTTTGACTGTCTACAAGTCCATCCAAACCAGTTTCATTGCAAAACTCTCGTTATCACGATCACAATAAAAAATGTCTCGTCCCAATCGGACCTCGTATGCAAAAGTTATACCATTTTTAGTTCATCGATATAATTAAATTAATTTAAACACTAATAACATATATTTCACAAACCCATACCAAAAAGACAACTAGACCCAACCCAGTAACCTATACCTTCTTCCCCAAACGCTGCAGCATGTGCACGAGAATGAACAAATCCATCCAGCCGTGCACGTTTTGCTAGAGATATGGAGCTAGAGAACTCCGTTCGACGAACCGCTTTCGCCTGCAGCTCCCTCTCGACGAACTGCATCTCGACGTTCCAATGCCATCAAGCTCGGCCACACCCTAGGAATCGCGATAATTCCTTCCTCCTCCTTAGCCAAGGCCAGGCCGCTAGGCGTCCATAATGTTATACCCCTATTTCGAATGCAATGAAAAAAAGTTTCGAGTCATAATTCAATCGTATGGAGTAGATAGCTTTTTGAACCCAATTATCATATTGAATTTTTGATATTAAATTCAGCGCCTTTATATCCCGTACAACCAAACGATAACTCCAAATGCTATGAAATTTGAAATCCAATAATAATACACAATTATGGATCCAACAAAACTAGTTTCGTCGAAATTCGAGAATGTGCCCCGGATCGCTATTTTTAACATCTTGATTGTAATATAAAATTTCCAATTTCTATTTTTTTCACTTTTAAATCCAATTTTAAATATTAATAATCTGTATTGTTGTTTAAATAAACTTTACATCAACTTCCAACATCATTTTCAATCATATTAAATTCATAATTCAATTATTTAAATAATTTCCAATATTAAATTTAAACAATTTAGTTGTTCAATATTCAACAAATATCAATATTAGATTTTAAATGAATTTTAGTTATCAATCAGTTACTTTGTTTACATCTAACGAATTCAACATTTATTATTTAATCCATCTATTGATTGTAAACACATTCAATTCACAGCATTACTTTTCAATGCTTCTTATTACTTAAATCTACGAAATTACTTTATTTCAGAATCTTGTTCAATTTCGTATTCAATAACTATATAAATAAATCATTAAAATTTTATTTTTAACCATTTTTATTTAATAATTACATTGAATTTAATAATTTAAAATAGTTAAAAATACGGGTTGTTACATCTAGAAAGTGTGGGTTAAGATGTACGGAAATCATTTCTATCACTTGAAAATAATTTGGCAGATGACTACAGCATCATCAGCATTCATTTTCGGGTTACTAAGTGAGGGATTCTACTATAGTAGCTTGTTACAGATTTGTTTTAGTAAAATGTATTTTGATTTAATTTTGAAAGTATGATTTGATAGACAAAGGTTGTGTGTGTGTGTGTGTGTGTGTGTGTGTGTGTGTGTGTGTGTATTAGTTTAAAATGATTTGAAATGAAACTCGGTGTTTAATTTTAAAGTTTTCTTATTAATTTATTTCATGGCCACATGTAGCCTATGCATTAGGACAGTACGGTATGTGCATCATGATATGATATGTTGTTTTGTAGTTTTCATTTGTTATAGTAAAATGGGATTTTCAACGATTTTGGATAGTTGGAAACTTCCGAATCGTTATAGAACTTGCAGTTAGGTATTTTTGAAAATATAGGCGAGTATATATAATACTTGAAATTGAAAAGGTTGTAAGTTAAAACAAGTTCAAATGGTCGATCATCCTTGTTAAGTTAGATGAATTTGATGTTTTGTATATACTCTTAGGATGTAGTGGAGTATTATACGAGTATACACTCAAGTTATAAAATGTTTAATAGCTTGAAGTTATGTTCTTTTTGAAATGATACATAAATGAATTTAGTATGGAGTGATATACTATTTTTGTAAAAAGAATGTGGTTTTAATAATATTGGTATAATTAGGAAACCAATAAGGTAAGTGTGTAATTTGTATGTAGATAATTTTATTTGCATGACTGTTCTTGATTCAATATTCGAGTACATGGTTTCGAGGTGATTTATACCAGTCCAAACAAGTATTTTCCAATCTATTCTTGATTGTGAACACTTGATATGATCTCAAAGTTTTCTACCATATTATATAGCTATTATGGAGAATGGATATTTCTAATCAAGGAACTTGATCAAAGTCCGCATTAGAAAGGTCAAGTGATCTATACTAGTTTGGAAGTGAAATTATGTGATCGAGCAAGCGATCAAATTTGAAATTGCATACGGATGGTCCATCTACATTGTCGGGCTTTAGTATATTTGCATACTATGTTATGTTGGCTTATGTGGAGTTTAGGTGATGACTCTTCGACTTGTTATGAGGTAGCGTGAATTGTCGACTAAGTAACAACCTGACGCTGTTGAGCGTAAGGCACGCTTAGTAGATTGTTTATCGTCATTATATGATGAGAGGATTTTTGAACATAGGAAATCCATGAGTTATGTGTGCTAGTAAATTTTGAACACTGTTAAGTATTGCTATGCGATTATTTCTTTTTGTTGCTTGTGTTGGAATTTCGAGGATGAAATATTTTATGTGAGGGAGAATGGAGCGACCTGAAATTTCGGACATTTCTTATTTAAATATATGAATTCTTGAAATATTTGAATCAAGGATTAAATGTTATTAAATTTACTTAATAACGTTGTTAACCCGCTATTTAATATGGTAAGCTTGTTTTCAAGCTTGTTTAAAAAAGTAAATACTTCGAAGAAATATTGATAATGTGACCGAAAATCGGTTTATCGATTAACAACATTTTAATCAATATAAGTTGTTGAACTCTTTTGTGCTACGCTAATGAACAAATGAACACATTGGGAAATAATTAACACATTTTGATTTATAAAGCAAAAGGAAGGTTCTAGAAGCTTCCAAATGGATAAAAGATATTAATATGTTAGGGGTATTAAAGTGTTTAGCCAAAAGAACAAGATGTAAAGAGAAGTGATGAGCATGTGGAGGAGTGAGCCTTCCATGACGTCATGAGGGTAAGAACAGGCTTAGGCAACATCATATAAAGCTTACAAAAGGAGAAGCATATCCTTGAATTATAATTTCAAATTTACAAAGCAAAAGCAAGCACTCTTTCATATCTTCCTCTTCACAAAATTCCTAAATAAAATAATTTCAAACCACATCCAAATCAGTCCAAATTTTTTCGAAAGCCTTGGGACAACATGACAACACCTTCCATCAAGTTAGACCTAGAATAGCCAAAGAAAATCTCACCCCATGAACATAGGCTGCGAGCTATTTGAGGGTGTTTGGGGTTAAAGGCAAGTGTAATCAAGGTGAGGTAGGAAGAAAAAGTGGTTGTAAGGTTGGGGAAGGACGTGGTTGCTCAGATCTCTCTTGATTTTTGGGTTTAAGGGTGAGCTAACTTATAATCTTGAATGAAAATATACTTTTATATTGTGATTGAATAATTATTTTTCTTGGTTAAATATGAACATATCTTCTAATATTGGTTTTGATTCTTGCTTTGAAAGTAAATAACATATGTAATCCATACGTATGGACTTTAATAGAATTGAATGGTCTTATATGGCTTATAGGAATGTCTTAAAAATAAAGCACATAGGTTGTGGACAAACTTTGGTTTAGATTGGACTCATATTTGAGAGTGCTGTTACACCAATAGTCGCTATAGATGCACTTAGGAATTGTCCTGTATTCAGAAATTTCTATAGAACTTTATAGAGAGATCCTTAGGGATTTCTCACCACATTTGTAATGTTTTATATGTATGTTTTTTGTCTTAAAAATTTAGGGTGATAAAAAATTTAGTAACATACCGAAAAGTGGTTAAACTTTCACTTGTGCAAACTGGCCTTATAACAACCCGTATTTTTTTCGATAATTAAAACTATTAAATTAAATAAGATTTTGATATCAAATATTGTGAGAAACTAAAATTTATGATTTATAGATGGGAAATTATCAGAATATAATTTAATAAGATTGACTGAATGAAATTTGTAACTGTTTAATGCAATTTCAGTTAATGGTAATAACGAAAATAAATAAGGATTAAATCAATGTTGTATAAAAAGAGAATTACATGTAATTAATTGAAGTAGGTTAATATGGAATGGAAAAATATTTGGTAAGTAATTCATTAACCTTTGTTGTAAATAATAGGTTAATAGTGGTGAATTATTAATGGATAAAAATTTGATTTATTATTATTTTATTATTTTATTCCGTTTGAATTTGATTGCAAGAAAATTGAAATTAATGTAATTAAATATTGATGTTAATATGAATCAAGATGATAAATATAAATGTAATAAAATGTAAACCAATATTAATTATATCCATAAGGTGATAGCTAATTCAATAAAAAGAGTGGAAATCAAAATAAAAGAATTTATTCGGATTTGAAATATAATTAACCAGGATTTTATTACAGTGTAATTGAACGTTGAATTTAACGAAATATTTTAATAGTAATTTTAACATAGAAAATTTATTTTCATAGATTATTAATTTCTATGTAATCTAGAATGATGAAACCGTTAACTACTTAAATTTGAATTTAAAAGTGATTTAATCAATTTAATAATAATTCATTAATTAATTTGACATTTGCCATTTTGGCCACTGTCCCTTATTTCGACGAAACCAGTTTCATTGGATCCGTAACAGTGAATTATTATAGGATTTTAAGTTTCGTAGCGTTCGAACTTGTCATTTGGCTGTGCGAGCTTGAAACGTGTAGAAATTGATTTATTGAATTTAAATGAATATAATTTGATTTTAAAAGCCAACTTCTGTATATAATGTAATTTGGGTTTGAAACTAGTTCCATTGAGTTTAAAAATATTGTAAACATATATTTCGATATATTGGATATCTACATTCGTTTCAAAAATGAAACGGGATTTCTCGGGTTGTTGGATCCAATTCGATTTATCCATTAGTTCCATCTCCGTCTACATAAATAGATTTTTTTCTCCAATCCTAACAGCTCTTCATTATATTTCTATATGTACTATCAACTTCGATCTATCTCTTTTTTTTTCCTTCCCAATGGCTGCAAATTTAAAACCCTAATTTCCAATTCAAAATCAAATCGAAATTCAAACTCCTCAAAACCATATCAAATTATATATCGTTGAAAAGCTCTAGACGAGCGCAATCTACTGTCATAACTCGTTTTGCCTTTTTTTTGGATTTTAAAGGTTTGGGAAAGACTTTTAAATTAAATATTTGGTTTCATTCTTTTTACTAGTGTTTGATAACTCTTATTAGAGTGTTTTAAAAGTTGTTTCATATTTTTATGAATTTTAACGAATTATCTATGAATTTTAAAACTTGAAGGATTTATTTAAAATATATAGAAAACATGGTTTTTCTAATTTTAAAGTAAATTATAAAATGATTATTTTTGAGTAATATTTTGGTAAATGTTTAAAACCTATTATAAGTATTTTTAAATTATTTTTAAGTATATATAGTTTTTAAAAAATGCGTCGACTATTTTGTTAAAGCATAAATATCTTATGTGATAAAATACCTTTTAAATTGTTTTCACTTAGTTTTGCAAATAAATTACTATGCTTATATATGTCATTTCTAAATAGGAGTCAAATTATAAAAAAAGGAATCAAAAGGGTTATGAATTGCTTAATAGCTAAATCGTGTTTTTTATTATTTATTTGAAAAGTAATTAATTATGCATAACACTAAAAGCCGATGAAGTAGGCTTTATCTATTTATGAGAGTTAAGATTAATGTTCGAGTAAGGACAGAAGCAATAATGCTCTAATCTACCGGCTTCCCACTTGATCGAGAAATAGTTAAGTCAGGAATGTCGGAAACGTGTTAATCATGTTGATTTCTTACTAGTTTATGAAAATACTATACTTAACACTAAAAGCCAGCGAGGTAGACTTATATATATGTGGGAATCAGGAATGTAGTATCTAGATAAGGATTTGGTATACAACTAGTGCTCTACCTTATATGGTTTCACTCTTGAATGATAGATAGTATAAGTTGGAATGTCAGAAATGTGTTAAGTATACAAATTTTGATTTCTATAAACGATCATTTTTAAACTGGATAGTTCATCGAACTTAACCAAATATCAGCTTAAATCTTTAAAAAATTATTTTTAAAGATAATATAAGTATGGAATGGTTTTGAGTTTGTTATGACAATGTGTTAAAAACATTCGTCTTTAACCCTTTTTGATTATACTTATGAATGTAAATAGAATTTTAAAAGAATGTTATAAGGATAAACACAAGAGAAATTGTTTGCGATTTGTTGTGACAATGTTTGAGTAACATTAGTCTTCAACCTTTTTTAAATGGATTTACGAAAGTACTTATATTTTTAAATGCATATTTTGAACGAAAATTATAACCATGAATTTTTTTGAAAAAGGATAGAAAATGCCAAGGTTTAAAGTAAGAAATCTTGTTAATGACCTGTGAATATACATATATCAATTGAGATAAGTATATGATTACTTTTTTAAAACTTGAAAGAGTACAAATTAATAGTAGTGATTGATAAATGAAGTTTTATTAGATAAAAGGAAGTTTTACTAATAACAGAAGTTTTAATTAATAAAAAGTATTAATTAAATAACAGTATTAATTAGTGGTTTCTTATGTGATTTGATCGTGCTTTATGTATTTATTCGTTGTGATAAGTATATGAGGCTTGGTTTCCAACTACGATCATCCACCTTCTACTAGATAATTGATTAGTTGACTATCGAAACTGACCAAAATTACTTAGGAAATAACTAGAAGAAACACGAGGTCTATATGGTATGGTTATATTTGAAGATACTATGCTATACGTTAAAAACGTCTTACTCTTCTAGACAAAGGGTAAGGAAATCCATCCAGATAGATTATAATCTCCACCCTTATGTATTATCTATTTATTTCTAATAGAACCGGGGTTAAGTTAACCGAAAATTCATTGATTTGTTTTGAAGTGTCTGGTAAGTGTGGCAGTGTACTTATATAGATGACGCAAAACCATAACCATTTCAAAACCATGTACACGATATATGTTATGGAAGCGGTTGTGAAGTGGAATGTTATAGAGTTGAACTATCTATCCTAAGGTTAAGTCTAAGGGAGAGGTCAGCATAAACATTTCAAACAATGTTATCATATGGGACTATCTATCTTGAGGAGTATTCCAAAAGATAGACGACGTTAGCATTTTTTGGACGACTTATGCGGGAATCTATGTGGAGATTCAAGATCTATCCGAGATTCCCGAATCCATGTATTGATTAGTCATCTGTTCGATATGATGAAGTATATTTGGGGTGTTGGAGTGATGAAGACTCGTGTGAAGGATGCCGAACATAGCCTTGACATTGGAAATGATTAAAATTAGAGTAGCATGCAAAATCTTGGGTTTAGCTTGCCCACGAGGGTATGTCAACTCCGGATTTAGAATTTGCTTATTGATATATTACTAGCGAGAGTTGTTTATACTTGGTGCCGTATAGCTCATCCTTGGGCCAGTTGTATTTACCTTATAGTATATTCTATCTAGAGATATACGATGCTCGAAAGAAAGTTTCTGATCCTTATCATGGATTTCGAATTAGGTTAGACCGAAAAGATCTCCATGGAAAAATCCATACACGAACGCACCTTAGCAGTAATGATCGTGTACCTCTTATTGTTGTGTCATACGCAATAGCTATTTGCTGATTTATGTTCTATACCATAGACATTATCTATTATATCGAGATATGTACTTCATAGATGGTTCGCTTATTTTAAGGGATAACCTTTATGCTATTCCATGAAGTCTCAAAAAGTGTTGTTATATGTCACACATATTTCTTGAGTTTCTCATGCTGTTTACCAGATTGATCCAGGTGTTATTTTCTTCTAATGATTGGGTCAGTTACAAGTATATTTCCAAATTTATCTATGTATCCTTTGGAGCTTATGGAGAGGAGCCAGATGATTACCTACCATAGTATTCTTATTTTTATTGCATTACAGTATTGTATATATCAATATATGTGAGGACATGCAGTTATAACTATCCAGGTGAATGATAGCACTTATTATTGTAACTCTGAAATGCAATGTATCTTAGTCTAGCAGCTTGTACTATCTTTTGATATTATATATTGGTTAAACTAAAAACTAATTTGCCATTTATGACGCCATTCCAAACCAAAATTTGATCTAACATCAACGATATCATGTTGATGTCATTAAACCGAAGATCGGCTCAAGAATTAATACACAATGATGTTGTTCGAAATAGTTCTATAAATGCCTATGAACCTACGGTATGGTAATGAAGTCGTTGAAAAGTTTGAATCGGGTCCAAAGGAAAAATAGGTAAGTTGCTAAATTGTGCAACAGTCCATCATTTATTTGTTAATGGATTAAATAGATGATTTAGACAAGTCACTGTTCTTTTTTTATTGACACATTAGGCGTAATGCAAGATAATCCTTGATTTAGATTAGGGTTCAAAGGACATTGTTATAGGTATGAATCCAATTCAAAAATTTATCATAAACACATCCATAGTTCGATAACATTTATATATGCATAATTCAGGAGAAATAGGCTATGCAAAATTGTTTAAGTCCTTGTTCTCAATAGTTTTGAAAGTTATGAAGACTTCTATGTTTTTCTCTAAATCAATTTAGGGTTACAGTTCTTTGATTTTGAGAAGGAGAGAAAGAAGTGATTCGCCCCTCTTTTGTTGCCTTAGGGTCTGTATTTATAGTGGTGGCAGCAGGCGAAATGGCTGCCTCATGTCCTTCAACATTATTGATATTCAGCATTATTAGTTGATACTAATGACATTTGGCATCTCTTTAAAAATTGATGAATTGTGGCACCTCTATGAAAATTAATGTTTTACGGCAACCTTCTATTCATTGTTGCTATGTGGCAACCTCCCATGTCTCTAGAAGTTTGAAATCCTTCATAACTATTGATGATACATGACATATATCATATCACAGTTATTTGACACTAACCACACCTTTTAAAGTTTGGCATCCTTCCTTTACTTTATTCTTTACAACATTAAGTTGTAGAGGCTTGATATCACCTGAATTGCTTGAGATCTGATATCTTCTTATTGTTAGGAACTTGTTACTTCTTTATGTTGTCGTTCAACATCATTTGTTATCTGCTTTTATATGTCAGATATCTTCTTGCTACTAATGTTCGGCAATAGTTCATCCCGACATTCTTATTGTTGAAGCCTATTGTTCTTTAGAGATTTAACACTCACTTTCATTAGATATTCGACATCATTCTCTATTTATGAAAGCTTGATAGCATTCACATTTATTGTAGTTCGACCTTATTCTGCACTTGTGATATGTTTGGTATCTTTAGGACACGATATCTCTTCTTCTTTATACATTCGACAACTTCTAAGGTTGTTATCATTTGACATTTCTATAGGTTCAAAACCTTGTTTTGGCACCTTTATCATCATTGAGGTTCAACAACCTCCTTACTATGTTTATGTATGATATTTTTCTGGGTTGGCCAATTGTTTTGAATTCGACACCTTCATATAGAAGTCTGACATCTTTTTTAGAGTCACTTAAAGTTTATATCCTTTGTCTTTAATTTTGTCATTCTTTGTGGCACGACATCCTCTGGTTGAAGTAACATTATCTTCCTTTGCTTCAATGTTTATTCCTCTTATAAAATATATGGATAAAAATGTTATCGTTCCATTGTGAGGTTATGATGGTGTGTTCTCCTCTGCCTTGCTATATTTAATTTTTCTTTATTTTACCCCTGCAATTCGTCTTTCTGATATATGAATGCTCAGCACATGAGTACCATGGATGTACTGGTGTTGACATTTGAGGATCGAAAAGTTGAGCCGTTACAAAATGACATATGGTCGTTGTATGAATGATCTTTACCCGAAAGTATAATGAATGTTCGTTGCCTATGAATGAACAGGGAAAATTGGTTTTTATATAGAGACCCCTATTTTGTGAGTTTACCATGGATAAAGGTGGGATTAGCCTTCGGTGATGTCTTACCGGTATGATAGTGTCATATACATGGAGGTATTTTCTCACTCAAAAAATTATGGCTGATCTCCTTTATATTTTCATATTTTCTGTATATGATAGGTTGCCAGGAATTAGGGGACACTGGACGTAATATGGAGCAATGGAGAGGTTGGAGTTCCTTAGTTATTTGCTTATTTTCTATTTGTTATTTACCATTTAATACTCATGATTTGTAGAACTACGAATTTTGATGTATCGTTTGGAATATAATGACACATATGGTTATTTATGGTTTACTCCAGATATCTATTTTATAAGTTCTATTATATTGTATTCCTTTCGCTGCAAGTTCAGAAAGTGTATTTAAAGTAGACAGCTCAATGTACTATTTATTTTTAATTTTTACCCCAACGATTCATAATATATGGTCCTTGGGATTTGTTCCTCGATTTAGACATTGAATAAAAATTAACCCATAGTAATATAAATAGCCCATTTTGAATTAAAATGGATTTCTATAAAGGGTGAAAAAGTTAACTCTTAGAGATGGACATATTATACCCTGAAACATCTTTTGTTGAGTCCGAAATATAGTTTAGAAGTGATTTGAATATATCAATTAATCTGTTTGGGACTTCAAGTTTCGAGTTACATATTGGAAGTCGATTTATAAGCGACTCAAAAGGTTAACTTTTGCATATGGATGAATTGGACCTTGAGATCTAATTCATTGCGTCAGGAATGCCTTTTCATGGAAAAAATGTAGGAGGTCAATATTTGGAGAAAAGCTTTTTTGGGTTTGTTTGCATAGGTGAAGACTCAATAAAAATGTTGGTCTCAAATAAGAGAGCAAAACCTTTACCTCTTCATCGCATTCATTTATGCTTTATCCCACTTTCTCTCATCTTCTAAACTATATATTTAGTAACTCTTAATGATAAATTTCTTAAAGTAAAATAAAAATCACCTAAATTCAAATATAAGGATTCTCTACAAACGAAATACATCTTGAAGTGATAGGAGGATTTTTGGATTTCGGCATGAAAAGAAAGAAGCTTTGCGATCGATTCTCATGCAAGATGAGAGCTCTTGCTTGCTTGGTTGAGTGGATCTTCTCTCTATTTGTAACACTGCATAAATTTTGATAACAAAATAATTAAATGTTACCGGTAAAATTGTAGTTTTACTAAACGAACAAGATTATATTTTTTTTAGAAATGATTAAACTAAACGATGAAACTTGCACCATTGCGTGAAACATATTTTTCTCGTCATGTTCCACAATATGAATGTCACCATCTGAAACATGGGTTAAGAATTATACATAAATGAACAGTATTTCCACACGTAGGGCCGGTTAGGTCCGATGGTCCATTAGTACCAAATAAGGGAGTAATATCCTTTCCGAACTTAGAAAGAAATATACACACATTGCTTCATCTTCCTCATCTCTTCAAAACATAGGAACCATAAACATAATTCTTCCATCTAAAATTACTCAATTAATTCTCTATCAACTTCAATATAAATTGGGTTTAAAGAAATTGGGACGAAGAGATCAATAAGAGAATACTAAAATCAAGGCATTTTCTCGATTTGAAGTTTAGAGCAAATCTGAATGGCGAAGAAGGAGAGGAATTCCAATTAATTATGGGCAAGCTTAGTAAATATTGAGTGGGAATTTATTTACTTTGCTATATACTATCACATATGACTTTAATTTACCTTTATAGGCTATGTTGAGTACATGGCCAAAGTTGATATGAATGAATGATGGATATATGTTGAATTAAAATAATGGCATTTGTAAAATAGGATTTTGAATTAAAATTTTAACATTGAATAAAAAACATTTTGTATTATATTTCATTAAATATTGATGAAAAATAGGATTTCGAGAATAAATATCCCAATTTATTATGAATTTCTACCTTTCTTTCCTAAAAAATTTGCGGGATCGAAAAGTGACACCTTGAGTACACGGCTAAAAACAGGGTGGGTTGGGATGAGCCTTCCTATATCCCTAGCCTACAAAAGTAGGTTTTAAAAAAAATTACTTTATTATTTTAATCATAAAATTTTAAAATATTCAATTTAAACATGTACATGATTATCTTGAATTATTTTTTTATCATTATATACAAAATAAGAATAATCAATAATAATGCATAAAATTGAATATTAATATTTCACCTCAATGTGTATTTTTATAATATTGAAATGTGTATTTTTCGATCCAATGATTCAACTTTTCATAATACTTGTATCCAATCTTAACTTTTATTCAAACATTTATTCATTTAAATGGAGTTCTCTAGGAAAATATTAAAATCTTAAAACAAAATCACTTTTAAATTATTTTTATCCCATTAGTTCATTGTTTTATATTTTGAAATTATAGAACAACATGTCATATAAAAAAAATTAGAAAACTTGGATAAAATTAATTTTTAGATTTACATTTTTTAAATTTGCACATATAATTCTATATTTATAAATGAAAACATTTGTTAGGAAACTGATAAATGAAAATTGTTTATTAGGAATCATTTTATGGTAAATAGCTAGTTTAAAACACGTGCTTCATCTTCATTAAGTACAGCTAATCTTTGCCTGGCACTGAATTCTCTTACTACTACCTCTCATTCATTTGTTTTCCCGCTATCTCAGCTCTCCCCAAAATCATCTCCATCTCTCAAACCCGAAAACTCAAATTACTGGCTATGTCATAATCTCGAAGATGAAAATGCGGTCGAATCACAATAACGAGATGAAATTAGCTCCAAAAATGAAATTGGTTAAGAGAAAAATGGCCATTAACTGCTTCAAAATTAGGGCGTGCTTCGTGCAGCTGTCATTTTCCCTTAGTCCTTGTCCGAGCAACTCTTCTTCCTGGTTTCATCATGGTTTTTCAGTGTCGATCGACCCCAAATCGGCCCTCTTCGTCCGACTCGTCTTCACTTTGATTTGGATGACAAAGAGGCAATAGAGACATTGGAGCTCCTTAGTTATTTGTTTATATTTCCATTTTTTTCTATATACGATAGGTTGACAAGAATTAAGGGACACTTGACGTGAAATGAAGAAATAGAGACGTTGGAGTTCCTCAGTTATTTGCTTATTTTTTATTTGTTATTTATTATTTAGTACTTATGATGTGTAGAACTACGAATTCTGAAATATTGTTTGGAATGTAATGTCATTACACCAATGATTATTTATGGTTTACTCCAAATATCCATTTTATAGGTTTAATTACATTTTATTACTTTTGCTGTAAGTTCAGAAAGTGTAGTTAAAGTAGATGACTCAGTGTGCGTTTTATTTTAAACTTTAACCCCAATGATCCACTATTTATGGTCCCTGGGTTTTGTGCATCGATTTAGACGTAGAATAAAAATTAGTGAAATTAAGGACACATCCCTAAATATACACAAAACATCCTCCTCAAAATTTATATATATATATATATATATTACATATCTATTTTCAAATAGTACAATTTTCTTCCCTACAATACCCTTCTTTTTTATTGGAGCAACGTTATATGTGGATGTTATTCTCACATCCATAACTAGATTTACACCCCATTAATTGTCAATCTTTAAAACGCAGTAACTTTTTGTAAAAACGACAGATTAACAAAAAAATTCACCATTAAATCACAAATTTAATTATCTTTCTAGTGAGTGGCATTATGCATATGTAAAAACAATGGCAGTACAAACTATTCGTAATAATTGCCGAAATGTCTGCAATTATACGCAATAATTGCTAAAATGCCTGCACTTATATAGTATGATTGCAAGAAATCCAGCAACTATATGCAATTGGTGCGGAAATGTCTGCAATTATATACAATAGTTGCAGAAAAGTCTGCAATTATATGCAATAGTTGCGGACAATTCAGCAACTATATGCAATTGGTGTAGAAATGTCTGCAATTATACGCAATAGTTGTAGAAAAATCTACATTTATATGCAATAGTTGCGGACAATTCAACAATTATATGCAATTGTTGCAGACATCTCCATAGTTATACGCAATAATTGCAGAAATGTCTGCAATTATATGTAATAGTTCAGACAATTCAACAACTATATGCAATCGTTGCAGACATGTGTTGTGCATTTTCTATTGATTAGAAAAGCACAAGTTTTAATTAATTCTACAAGCGCACAGGCGTGTAGTATGCAAGTCGAATATAGGGAACTGTATTTTAAAACAATTGAAATTCATAGTTAAATCTTAGGCGTGTTTAACGAATTCGACGGTGAATTTGAACAGAAAATAAAAACAATAATATACTCCGAATCGATTCTGAAACTAATCGAAGTTGCAACCAAAAAAAAATCAGAACAGAAATTGAAATTGCAGAAAAGAAAATAACAGAGCAAACAACTGAAATATTTATTAACTAACCGAAAAGAGTGCAAAAAATAACTAAGAACAAGAATAAATAAATTATTAAATCTAATCAACAATCCTACGTATTCTGTTCGAAAATAAAAACACTGCCGAACTTAAAATTAAACTTGAAGAAGAGTGATGGGGTAAGAGATGATTTTCCATCTACATTGCTCTCTCTATTTAAAGACTTCAGCCTCCAAAAATAAGTCTACTATTTAGGTCCATGTGCTTGATATTTGGAGAATAATAATTCCACCTCACTTTGAATTGGTCTTTGCTTTGTTATTTGATTAACAAGTGGCCTTGCTTTGAGAGATTTTTAGGCTAAACTTTGAAAGTGTATTTTCAATATTTGCAATTGATTTCTTGTATGAATAGTACACATGTTGGTGACATGAGATGCATTTCTTCATGAACGATATGTACTTTCTCTTCGAATTATTCGGTACTCAAAATGTTGCACTCTTTTTTTGCTTGTCATTTGAACCATTGGACGGCACAGCCGACTAATTTCAACATTGCACTTCGAAATCTATAATCTGCAAAACCACAACAAAATATCCGCATAATACCGCTTTATTAAAATAAAAATATATAAAACAAACGGTTTAAAATGCAGAAAAATACATTCATCAAATACCCCCACACTTGAACTTTATTCGTCCTCAAATACATGAGAAAATAAAAACTAACTAAATCCTTTTTCGTAGGAAAACACGATTGCATTGAGCGTATGCAACAAACCATTAAACCTCTAAGTGTCCCTAGTTGGAAGAGTGGTGTCTCGTGAGGGTTTTCAGTGGATACTACCCACAAAATCCAAATGCAGTATGTGATGATTCTAATGTACTACATAAACGCAAAATTTTAAACAAATGGAGACTCGATTTACTTCAGAATAGTTGCAACAAAATAATGTATATCAGTTTTAGTCAACTTCTTCAAATTTTTGGTTCCTCACTAATCACAAATTTCAATATAACTTAAGTTTTCATACATTAGATTCTAGTTTGGCCAGTTGTTTCGGTCGATAGCATAGTGCAGCCATGAAATAAATTCTTCACTATTAATCACAATAGTTTTTTTTTCAAAATGGTATTTTTCATTTCCATTTGTATAACAAGCCAAATCAATAAAGTCAAGAAGTGTTTGGGTTTCAAAGCTTAGTCTCTCTTTACTAATTTTTTTATTTTTTTATTTTTTATACACCTAACTTTTAGACCAAGGTTTACCACCCTTGCCTGCCTCGCGGGCTTACGTGAGAGTTGGGACAGAGCTTGGCGGATTGTGTAAACCGACGCTGACTATGTCAGAAAGGTCAGTAATCCTTAGGTGATTATTTGTTTAATTTCTTTATACACCTAACTCGGAATGTTGAGGCCAGATATACCATCCATGCACTGCCTTGCGGGCTTACGTGAGAAGAGTACAGAGCGTGGCGAGTGCACACACTTTCATAAGTATGCACACCTATTGACTCTAGGTGTTTCTTATTAGAATTTTTTTTTTTTTGGAAATTAACTAAAGGGAGTTATGCAAACCAACTTAGCACCACTTAACTTTTATGATTTGAAATGTCAACGCATGTACTTTAAATCTGTCATTTTTTTAAACAAAGACTACAGTTTAGAAAGGATTTCATAACCATCACCTACGAATCACCCTATATAATAACCTCACTATTATCACTTGTAATTCAACTTTTCATTATATTTTACATTTAAAATTAGTGATTCACAAAAAAATTCATCAATTGACTTCAACTGTTTACTTACTTTGTTTTAACTAATTAAAAATAAATCAAAGTCTTAAAAAAATGGAAAATGAGATGAAGCTTGAAAAATGAAAAAAATTGAACACAAATAATGAGATGATTTTTTTTAAATGATGCCACACTGTGAAATATGAACAAACAACATGAGATATGTGTCCCCTCACACTAGAATGAGACAGTGTCCCAACTGTCGAACAGAATGTAAATGCAAAATTGAAAAATAAAATAAAAATATACAACCTGATATGTACAGGATAGTGAGTGGCTTATTCCAAGTAGCTAGGTTCATGGAGATCCATGAACTCGTCGTCCTCGTGTTTTTCAAACTCTAGAAATGGCTTCAAGCATTGTCCATTGACCTTTGAAATGGAACTGTCCCTAGGATTTTCAATTTCAACTGCACCACAAGGGTATAATGTTTTCAAAATATATGGACCTGTCCAACGGGATCTCAATTTTCCTGGAAATAAGTGAAGTCTGGAACTATATAAGAGAACTTTCTGATCTACTTCGAATGTCTTACGAAGTATGGATTTATCATGATAAAATTTAGCTTTCTCTTTATAAATCTTTGCATTTTCACACGATTCATTTTTTAGTTCTCCTAATTTTGACAATTGTAATTTACGACACAATCCGGCTTTTTCTATGTCAAAATTAAGGTATTTGATTGCCCAAAGTGCGCGGTGCTTGAGCTCAACGGGTAAATGGCATGTTTTCCAAAGACTAATCGGTATGGTGACATTCCTAGATTGGTTTTATAAGTTGTGCGAAATGCCCAAAGGGCGTCTATCAATTTAGATGACCAATCGTTTCTGTTGGAGTTAATCGTCTTTTCAAGAATTTATTTAATTTATCTATTGGAAATCTCGACTTGACCGTTGGTCTGTGGATGATATGGAGTAGATAGGTTATGAGTGATAGAGTATTTCTTAAGAAGAGATTCAAAAGCACGATTATAAAAATGAGAACCATTATCACTTATAATGGCTCGAGGTGTGCCAAAACGGGAAAATATGTTTTCTTTCAAAAATTTGACAACAACTTTATTGTCATTCATTATGGTGGGAATGGCCTCAAACCATTTAGACACGTAATCCACTGCAAGTAAGATGTAGAGATTTCCAACAGAATTAGGAAAAGGACCCATGAAATCGATGCCCCAGACATCAAAATTTTCGATGACAAGGATTGGGTTTAGAGGCATCATGTTACGTTTGGAAATACGACCTGTTTGTTGACATCTAGCGCATTTGGAGCAAAATTCGTGGGCATCATGAAAAAGAGAAGGCCAATAAAAACCGCACTGTAACACCTTGGCAGCAGTTTTCTTTGCTCCAAAATGTCCTCCACATGCTTGATTATGTGAAAAAGAGAGGATGCTGTGGAATTCATGTTCAGGGGCATATCTAAGTATGATTTGATCGGTGCAATATTTGAAGAGATAAGGATCGTCCCAGTAAAAGTTTCGAACATTGGAGAGAAATTTTTGTTTATCTTGTTTTGACCAATGAGAATGTGTTTCATTTATGACAAGATAATTTACGATGTCCGCGTACCATGGTGCACTGGAGAGGGAAAGAATTTGTTCATCGGGAAAATGATCGTTGATTTGAGAGTTATCGATGTTTACATGAACAATACGAGAAAGATGATCAACTACGACATTTTCAGAACCCTTTTTATCCTGTATTTGTAGGTCAAACTCTTGAAGAAGGAGAATCCAACGGATTAAGAGAGGTTTGGCAACCTTTTTCGTGAGTAAATACCGCAATGCGGCATGATCGGTGTAAACTATGACCTTAGAACCTACGAGATATGATCTAAACTTATCGAGGGCAAAGATAACCGCTAAAACTCCTTTTCGGTAGTTGAGTTATTTAATTGAGCTTCGTTAAGAGTTTTGCTAGCATAATAGATAACTTGAGGAAGTTTATCAATTCGTTGACCAAAGATGGCTCCAATGGCATAATCAAAAGCGTCACACATTAATTTGAAAGGCAAAGTCCAATTTGAAGGTTAGATGATAGGTGCAGTGGTCAAGATCGATTTAAGGGTTTCAAAAGACGTTTTACATTCATTGAAAAATTCAAATTTAACATC
Source organism: Allium cepa (assembly GCA_030765085.1). Lineage (NCBI taxonomy): Eukaryota > Viridiplantae > Streptophyta > Magnoliopsida > Asparagales > Amaryllidaceae > Allium > Allium cepa. Next base: position 534,707,549 of record CM060942.1, read on the forward strand.
TTTAGCCAAAAGATTCGAAAGAGGTTTTGAAATTTTTGAAAAATATTTAATGAACCTCCTATAAAATCCTACATGGCCGAGAAATGAGCGAATGTCCTTTACGGACCTTGGAGGTGGAAGGCCAACAATAAGATCAACTTTAGATTTGTCAACTTCTAGGCCATTTTTAGAGACAATATGACCTAAGACTATTCCTCGCTTAACGATAAAATGACATTTTTTCCAATTAAGAACAAGAGATTTCTCCTTACATCGCTTTAAGATACGTTTTAAAAGAAGGAGGCATTGATCAAAAGATGACCCATAGATTGAAAAATCTTCCATGAATATTTCTAAGAAATCCTCCACCATATCATAAAATATACTCATCATACATATCTGAAAGGTAGCGGGAGCATTACAAAGACCGAAGGGCATGCGACGATAAGCGAAAGTTCCGAAAGGACATGTGAACGTCATTTTGTGTTGGTCCTCTAGCAAAATGGGAATTAGATTATAGCCGGAGTAACCATCAAGAAAACAATAATATTCATGACCGACTATGCGTTCGAGCATTTGATCAATGAAAGGGAGGGGAAAATGATCTTTTCTTATTGCTACATTGAGTTTTCGATAGTCGATGCAAACGCGCCATTTTGTTTTGACTTTTGTCGGAACAAGTTCGTTATTCTCATTTTTGGTCACAGTGATTCCAGACTTCTTGGGCATAACTTGTACCGAACTTACCCAAGTACTATCAAAGATAGGGTAGATAATGCTATTGTCTAAACATTAGATAATTTCTTCCTTTATCACTTCTCTCCTATTAGGGTTTAATCGCCTTTGAGCTTCGCGAGTGGGTTTAGCATCGTCAACTAAATGTATTCGATGTTCAATGATTGATGGGCTAATTCCCTTAATGTCAGCGATTATCCATCCTATTGCCTCTTTATTTTCCCTTAAAATTTTCAAAAGTTGTTCTTCTTGGTCCTTAATGAGATCGGATGCCAAGATTACAGGGAAATTTTTCGAAGAATCTAAGTATGTATACTTAAGATAGTTTGGAAGAGGTTTGAGTTCTAATTTGGGGCGTACTTCTTTTGAGGCTTCAGTAGACATCAACTGATTGAATTCTAGTGAATTATGAGAAGAGCAGAGCATATCATTTAATTCATAAATGTATTCATCTTCATGGAAATTGAAATTAAAATGATATAGGCACATGTTAAGAGACTCCATAGTATCACTAAAATCATTTTCTACAATTGTTTGGATCATGTCAACTTCTTCTATTTCAAGATCCCTTGGTTGTCTGTTAAAATTGAAAATATTTAGTTCAATGGTTAGGTGCCCAAAGGAAAGTCGGAGTTGACCATTCTTGCAATTTATGATAGCATTTGATGTTGCTAAAAATGGATGACCTAATATCAAAGGAATCTGACCATTGGGATTTGAGACAGGTGCAGTCTTTAGGACTATGAAATTGACTGGGAAATAGAATTGCTCGATTTGTATCAAAACATCTTCAACTGTGCCCAATGGTTTTTTGACAGATCGATCAGGTAGTTGAATTATCATGTTTTTAGGTTTTAATTCCCCTAGTCCAAGTTGACAGTACATAGTATAAGGCAAAAGATTCACACTTGCCCCAAGATCGAGTAAGGCATGACTAATGTGAGTGTTACCAATTTTATAACCGATTGTAGGACAACCAAGGTCCTTATACTTGATTGGGGAGGGATTTGAAAGAATAGAGCTCGTGTTTGCAGTTAGAAATGCAGTCTTAGGAACGTTAGTGGCACGTTTTTGAGTGCATAGCTCTTTCAGACATGTGGCATATTGAGGAATTTGCTCGATGGTATCAAGAATTGGAATATTGATTCGAACTTGTTTAAAGATTTCAAGAATTTGGTCAAAATTAGCGGGCTTCTTCTTTTTGCTGAGTCTATGGGGAAATGGAGCAGTGGGTTTATAGACTCGTTCAGAAGTTTTTTCATTCGAAGAAGAAGGTGTTATATTAGAGGATGAAGATAAAGGAGCTGGAATGTTGGGGTTGCCAACATCAGAAGGTGAAGAGTGGTCGGGATTGCCAACCTTAGACGAAGAATTAGAGTCGTTTTAATTGACAACCGTGGTTGTCGACCGAGTTTTAGAATTTGGAACATGGAAAGATTTAAGAAGGATGTCGGGGTTGCCAACATGGTTGGTGACAGCATTAACCAGATTTACATTTTCGTCCTCACAAAGATTTACTCCTTGAGTGTTATAATTTGGATTCACTTCGGTTTGACTAGGCAATTTACCTTTCGCATTGATTTTCATGATATCCTTCATATTATCAACATTTGTTCATTTTGTTTGGTGATTTGCTCAATTCTTGCATCTTGGTTAGTGATTTGTTCATTTTGTTTAGAGAGTTGTTTTTCCAATCGAGCAATTTCTTGTGAAGGCTGAGAAGGTTGTGTTGATGGATTTAAATTAGGATGCCTGTATGGTTGATTCGAAGGTTTTGTTTAAGGAGTTGGTTGTGAATTTTGAGCATTAGATGTTGGGGCTCGATAATTCGGATTGGGTATCATCGGATACATATGCGATGGATTAGCCACACTGTTAGGATTTGACCACGAAAAATTTGAATGATGCTTCTAGTTAGGGTTGTATGTGGATGAATAAGGACTGTTTTGAGCTATAGCATTGATTTGGTCTTGTGTGTAGTAATAAGGTAGTACTTCTCCTGCTTGAGGAATTTGGGCATCTATAGGAATATGTGATGGGTCAATGGCATGTACTCCTCTGTTTGGAGTACGAATTGGAACACGAATTGTTTCCCATTGCATATCCTTTTTCGAATACTCTTCTAAAAATTCCCAAGCTTCCTCGTCTGTTTTTGACATGAATTCTCCTCCGCACATTGATTCGAGTTGGGATCTTGTTTGATAGTTAAGCCCTTCATAAACGATTTGGCACAAAACATGTTTAAGGATTGCATGATGTGGGCAACTATATAATAATTGATTGAACCTTTCAAAATATTTTGAAAAAGTTTCTCCTTCATTCTAAGAGAATTGGTTGATTTCAGTTCGAATTTAAAGAGTTTTGTGGAAAGGAAAAAACTTTTTCAAAAATATAGTAACGAAATTGTCCCAACTTTTAATTGAATTTTTAGGAAGAGAATTAAACCATCTTTTCGCACTTTCTAGAAGTGCAAACGAGATAAGCCTTAGCTTGATGGATTCATTAGAAAGTTGTTGCATTTTAGTTGTAGAAGCATATAACTCAAATTCACTAAGAAATTCGTATACATTTTCAAACCCAGTGACTTTTGGTACCCCTTGGATAAAAGAATGTTTTAGCTCAAAATTATTTCCTTCGGTAGGTGGAAATGAAATAACCAAAGGTTGAAAGTTCCTACTTGGATAGCATCGGTCTCAAGGGATAATGGTCGATTCTTATGAAATTCGTGTTCTCCAACATGTGATTTAGGCAACGATTTTGGTGAACTGTGATGTGAACCGTGTAGTGAACCGTGATTGCTCATATTTGTTTGATATTAAATTTCCGTTGATTTGTTTAATGAGATATTTTGGCTTTCTAAACGGTTAAAATTATTTCTTGCCCAAACGCATATAAACAAATCATGGTGTAATAGCCAAAAGTAAATTTAAACAGCTTTCAGTTGGGCACCTGTAGAGTAGACAGAGGGGTATGGCAGTCCGTCCAATGCAACTGAGTAGCGCTAGCGGATCAAAGTCCAAAGTTTGCGGTTGTTGTAGCGACCTGTCATATATCTAAGAGCTGAGGAGCTTAGAAAAAATGAAACTGCAACCGTGTGTGTATATAAATGAAATGTGACTGAAATAAACTAAATGGAATGTAACTTGATGAAATAATGCAATGAAGTATGCTTTGGTTATGTCAAAAACTATGTGTGAATGAAATAAGAAAACATGAAAATGTGTACTGCAGTGATCACTGAAAAATGTGTGAGTAAAATACAACTAATGTGTCATGTGGTGAAAATGAGTGCAAAGTGAATTAACGTGGAAGCAAAGCGAAAATACAGTGAACGTGCAAAACGAACTGTGCAACAGCAAGGTGAATGAATGTTTTAGTTGGAGTTATTTGAAATGTAAAACACTAAGCGATCATAAATAAACTGAAAAGCAAGTGGCTACGTGAAACCATTTGGGTGAATGGTTGTAGGTGAATATTGATTCGTGAAAATGCAACCTAAGCTATGTATGGATTATGTGAAATGCTGCCACATGTGAATAACTGTGAAAACGTGAGGACTATGCAAACCTGAAAACAGTGGAAAGTGTAAGTGCAAAATATAATGCGAGAATGCAACTGATTGACATGCAAAACAACATGTGTGAAAAGTAAATATGAAACAACGAACGAAAGGAATTTAAACAGCGTAAATATGCAGTGAGAAGAAAAAAATGATTTTTTTTAAATAAAACGCTACTTTAGTGAAATGAACTGAAAAACGAAAAAAAAATGTTTTTTTTAAGACTAATGCAAAAATAATAAATTAACACAAATAGACTTAAAAAACGAAAAATCGAAAATTTCAAAATAGCAATTCCTCGGCAACGGCGCCAAAAACTTATTATGACTTTTCTATTGATTAGAAGAGCACAAATTTTAATTAATTGTGCAAGCGCATAGGTGTGTAATATGCAGGTCGAACACAGAGGATTGTATTTTAAAACAATTGAAATCCATAGTTAAATCTTAGGCATGTTAAACGAATTCAACGGTGAATTTGAACAGAAAATAAAAACAATAATATACTCCGAATCGATTCCGAAACTAATCGAAATTGCAACCAAATATAAAATTGTAAAAATCAGAACAGAAATTGAAATTGCAGAAAAGAAAATAACAGAGCAAACAACTGAAATATTTATTAACTAACTGAAAAGAGTGCAAAAAATAACTAAGAACAAGAATAAATAAATTGCTAAATCTAACCAACAATCCTACGTATTATGTTCGAAAATAAAAACACTGCTGAATTTAAAATTAAACTTGAAGAAGAGTGATGGGGTAAGAGATGATTTTCCATCTGCATTGCTCTCTCTATTTAAAGACTTCAGCTTCCAAAAATAATCCTGCTATTTAGGTCCATGTGCTTGATATTTGGAGAATAATAAGGCCACCTCACTTTGAATTGGTCATTGCTTTGGTATTTGATTAACAAGTGGCCTTGCTTTGAGAGATTTTTAGGCTATTGAAAGTGTATTTTCAATATTTGCAATTGATTTCTTGCATGAATAGTACACATGTTGGTGACGTGAGATGCATTTTCTTCATGAACGATATGTACTTTCTCTTCGAATTATTTGGTACTCGAAATCTTGCATTCTTTTTTTGCGTGTCATTTGAACCATTGGATGACACAGCCGATTAATTTCAACATTGCACTTCAGAATCTATAATCTGCAAAACCACAACAAAATACCCTTATAATACCGCTTTATTAAAATAAAAATATATGAAACAAACGGTTTAAAATGTAGAAAAATACGTTCATCAACATGTCTACAATTATACACAATAGTTGCAAAAATGTCTGCAATTATATGCAATAGTTGCAGAAATTTAGCAACTATATGCAATTGTTGCAGACATGTCTGTAATTATACGCAATAGTTGCAGAAATGTCTGAAATTATATGCAATAGTTGCAGACAATTCAGCAATCATATGCAATATTTACATATATGTTTGCAATTATATGTAATAGTTGTAGAAATGTCTGCAATTATATGCAACAGTTGCAGACAATCAGCAATTATATGCAATAGTTGTTGAAATTTGAAGAAAAATCGATGATGTTCAAAATTTGCAGAAATCTCCGCAAATATATGGAATAATTGCAATCTTACTTCAATTATGTTTTTTTGGTATCAACAATGTATCTTATTTTAAAGATCACAAAATTTATGATTTTTTGGTGAAAACGGTATGCTGATCCGATTTTTCTACATAAAGTTATACGCGTTTAAAATGTTAAAAACGTAAACGGTATTTGGGTCTTTTCGCGTGCGCGAATTTGAAAATAGGGACCGAAAATGTATGTTTAGTTTGGAAAGGATGTTTTCTCTATTTTGAAACTTATTAGAGATGTGAGCTAAACTAACCCTAAAAATTAACCCATAGTAATATAAATAGCCGATTTGGAATTAAAATGGATTTCAAATATTTAAATAAATTCCTTAATCAGGGATGTTTTCGCTATTCATTAACTCTTAATGAAATAAATTCCTTAAAATAAAATAAAAATCATTTAAATTCAAATATGAGGGTTCTCTATAAACCTACGTTTGGAAGAGATTGGTGGATGTTTGGATTTTGGGTATGTAAAGAAAGAAGCTTCGCAATCGGTTCTCATGCTAGATGAGAGCTCTTGCTTGCTTGGTTGAATGGATCTTCTCTCTACTTGTAACACCGCATAAATTTTAAAAATAAAATAAATAAATAATATTACAGGGTAAAATGGTAATTTTACGAAAAGAACATGATTATATTTTTTACAAATGATTAAACTAGACGACGAAACTTAAACCATTATGCAAAACATATTTTTCTGGTTATGTTCCACTATATGTATGTCTAAATCTGATGCATGGGTTAGGACTTATAAATAAATGAATAGTTTTGTACAAGTTGGACCGGTTAGGTCTAATGGTCCATTAGTACCACTTTAGGTACTAATATCCTTTCCCAACCCAGAAAGAAATACACACACGTTTCGTTTCATCTTTCTCATCTCTTCAAAACAAAGGAACCATAAACCTAATTCCTCAATCTAAAATTACTAAATCAAATCTTCATCAATTTCAATGTAAATTGGGTATAAATATATTAGGACGAAAAGATCAATAGAGAATGCTAAAATCAAGGCATGTTCTAGACTTTGAAGATTAGAGTAAATCCGAATGGCGAAGATAGAAAGGAATTCCATTGGATTATGGGCTGGCTTAGTTAATATTGGGCGGGAATCTATTTACTTTGCTACATACTTTCATATAGATTTTATTTTACCTTTATAGGCTATGTTGAGTAAATGCCTAAAGTTGATATGAATAAATGTTGGATATATGTTGAATTAAAACATTGACGTTGATAAAATAGGATTTTGAATTAAAATATTAACATTGGACTAAAATATATTTAGTAATATATTCCATCAAATATTGATGATAAATATGATTTCGAGAATAACTATACAAATTTATTATGAAATATCTACATTTCTTTTCTAATATTGAACTTTATCATTTTAATTGCAAAATTTTAGTATATTCAATTTAAACAGGTACACGATTATTTCAAATTATATTTTTTTTATCATTATATATGGAATAAAAATAATCAATATGAATGTATAAAATTCACTACTAGAAAAACAGTATATTCCAACGCCCCTTTTCCAACGGCCGCCAACGGCAATTCCAACGGCTTCCAACGGCCCGTTAATTTTTTACGTAGCCATTGGAAGCCGTTCGAAGCCGTCTGAAAATTAGCCATTTGCGGCCGTTGGAAAATTTCCTTCATATTTTCCAGAGACCGATCTCAGCTCATTATTCTTCTTCCCCACCAAATCTTACCCCCAATTCCACCATTCCACCATCTCCAATCTTCAGCTGCCGGCCCAAACACCAACCCAACAACCTCCGACGCCATCTGAAAGCTACTCCGGCTCATCTCCGCCCTTCTAGCTCTCCAAATCGGTAATTTTCCTAAAGCTAATATTTAGGTTTTTTTTATTTAGGGTTTAATTCGAATGTTAATTGATTCCTACTTGTTAGTGTATGCATATAACATTATATTATCCCCTAAGTTTAGTTATTATCCCATAATAAACAAGTTATTACCAATTGAAAATTTTGTAGTTTAGGATATTTTAATAGTTTATATATGTTGATTTGGTTAGTATTGAACGTATATGTGTGTGATAGAGTTTATTGCATTTAGAATCCGTTAGAACGGATATTGAATTTGTGCGAATACGACTTTTGTATTTGTAGGAATACGTGAATTTGTAAAAAATGAATTTTGTGTACCAATTTAGTGTATAAAATGAATTTAGTACTTATGTAATAAAACGGTAAAATATAAACCAATATTAATTAAAAGAATTATATATTCATATTTAATATAAACAAATATTTAAATCCTTAGATATTATTCGGCCCCGTCCGACAAGTGTTGTATATGATCGTTTTAGGGATATTCGTTTTTTCCACAAAATGGAAAACTCTATTCATCTGATACATCATTTGTCGGATTTGTCCCAGTATTGGACAAGTTACAAACACTATAAAGTAATTATATTCCGTCAATCATATCACTTTAAACGGTTCATAAAATTTCGACGGCATTTCCTTTACGTTCCTTGTGTACACGCATTCGTGTACGATACAAGGAACACGGGAGAAATGCTGTCGAAATTTTGTGAATCGTTTAAAAAGATATGATTTACGGAATATAATTACTATCGTGTTTGTAATGGAAAGTAGGATGACCGACCATCAAAGAAAGACACATAAGTGGCAATGAAACAATAGTTGCTTATTCAAAATAAAGTTTGTGAAATTAGCAGTTTGCGCCGTTGGCAGCCGTTGGAAAATTTCCTGCAAAATATAAAATGAACGATTTATAACATTTTTACTCTATCATTGGTTTTCTAGTAGGGAAACATGGTCAATTACTTTAATGATCGGAGCTGGATGTATCAAAGAAGGGAAACTAGCGGCGCAATAAGCGAACATTTTCTAAAAGGGGTACAAGTGTTCATCGAATTTGCTATAAGTAATATTGCAAACGATGAAGAAATTAGTTGTCCGTGTAATAGATGCAAATTGTTGAACTATTTAGAACCGAATATGGCTAAGGTTCATTTGCGCCAATTCGGTTTCGTACCCAATTATTTGCTGTAGGATCGTCATGGAGAAATTGTAGCCCCTAATAATCGAGAACAGTCGGTGGAGGTCATCAGCGAAGAAGGTAGTACGAATCTCATAGAACATATGGTCGAAGATGCAGCACAATCAATGTTTCCTACCATTGTAATTGATAACGACGATGTTAACATCAAAGAGGAACCAAATGTAGGATCAATTTCACCCTAGAGGGGGGGTGAATAGGGTGATAGTGTAAATTATAAAAATTAATCGCGGAAACTTATAAATTAATTTCAATTCCGATCACAGAATAGCAGCACAGATATCGCAGAATATAAATAACAGAAAGAACAGAACAACACAGAATTTACCCGCTTCGGCAAAACCCTGCCTACATGCTGCCCCCAAGGTTTCTACTAGAAATTAGATAGTCCCTCGCTTACACACGCAAACTCGCTATACCCGCTATTGACTAATCTAACTCTACGCTCAAAACCCTGCCACAACTCAACTACCGAGTTGCGAATTCCCAAACTACAACACGTAGTTTGTACCTTAGTCACACGACTAGAAAGAGATAAAACAGTTTAAAATAAAAAACAATTAAAATTAAAATTGAACCCTAATTATAAATTAAAAACCCCTTAAAACAAACTCCCTTTGAAAGTAGGCCGGCCTCCTTTGCTATTTGACCCGTCTCTTTTATTTCTCTGTTTGTAATGGCGGCCGTTCCTTTTTAGGGCTTCGTCTTTGATCAAATTGGGGCTTCGTCCCTTTGATGCAATTTAGGGCTTTCAAATTGAAGCGCCGACCTTTGATACTTGTTCGACTTCGATGTTCTTTGCGGCTGCTTCGTTGATCGAATTCCTTCTTCGGTATGTAATGGTATGCTTTTTCTTTTACTGATTTTATGCTTTCTGGAATTCGATAGATTAAATGCCGATGATGATTATGTTTAAATAGGAATCGAATTCATATATTCTCGTTCGTTCTGATGATTTGAATTTGTCAATTTTTTTAATCTCTGCCGTATGATTATGCTTGAACGATTATGATCTCTCTGACTTTGTCACTTCGTATATATTTTGTGATGCTTGCTTACTTGATGTTCACGGCATCAATTTTCTTTGACTTGGGTATCCTTTGTTGGCCATGGCTTCGATTTTTGACTTTGTGATGAAGTTTGACTCATTCATCATTGACTGTGACGATTTTTGGTTTTGGCTTTGCTATGCTTCCACGGCTTCGACATTTTGTAAATTGGCTTCGGCCACTGTCTGCATTCCTGTAGCTTTGTTCTAGTTATCTTGGGCATTGTTGTATCCATTGCAGTTGCACTTCTAGTCTGCATTTCATATGCTTTGAGTTTCACTGCCTTCTGTCCATGTTGGTACTGGCTGTTGTTGCCGTGTTCCATGAACATGCTTCACTGTTTACTGCACTGACTCATGTATGCATTGTATATTACAGCGCTGACCATCTTTTTCTTTGATCTTTTGTTCATCATTGATTTCACTGCCACTTCGACCTTGACACTGAGTGTTTTCTTCGCGGCCATGAATTTGTTGTTGATACTTGTATACTGCTGTGTCCTTTACTTGGTGTTGTAGCAGTTTGTATTTGCTGTATCTTGTAGTTGCACTTCTAGTTGGATATGTTGTACATCTGAGTCACTGTTGCCTTGTTGCTGTGTCATACTCGATGTGTTTGCACTGCTGTGTTATGTAGTAATTGACTTGTGCTTAGTTGCATCACTGGTATATGCATATTTGTTCACTTGCAGTTGCACATTGCTGCTTGTAGCACTTGTGTACTTGGTCGAGTTCATTTGCATTCTGCAGTTTTGTTCCATATATGTATGTTCATTCATTGGTTGGGACTTGCAGTGTTGGCTTGATGGTTTGGGTTTGCATTTTACTTGAGTCACTTCACTACTGCCTGTCTGAACTGTGCACATTTTTGCACTTGCTCATGTTAAATTGCATTGTTCATCTTGATTATGCATCCTCTTATAATTTGTGTTGGCCTTGAATAAATGTTGACTGCATCACTGTTATTTGAGGCTACTGTGTATTGTTCATGACTGTTTCATGCAGTTCATTGTGTAGCCTTGGTTTTTGTTGTTTGGATGTGTGATACTTTGGACCTATTGCCTTCAGTTGCTTGTCGAATTTGCATGTTGCAACTGGTTTTGACTTTGAATGCATCTGTGCATATCACTGTTGCATTTCTGGTCTTTGCATCCGTTCATGTTGATTTTTTGAAATTTCACTTGAGTTGAATCCAGTTTCAAAAACTCGGGTTTGACCTTGTGCTTGAGTCATATTTTTGAATGTTATTGCACGTGAGTTGAACCCGGTTTATTATTTGGGTTTGACCTGTGCTCGCCTGTCCCTGTAAATCAATCAAGTGTGTGTGTGTGTGTGTGTGTGTGTGTGTGTGTGTGTGTGTGTGTGTATATATCGGCGTGCACGGCCTTGTGGCATATACAGTAATACACTGTGTATGTCACAAGTTGTTCGTGTATGATGAATTCAAATGATGACGAACAACCCAAATAACTGAGGCAAAAATTATTTTCAAAAATTCACGTTTTATTTTATATCGCAAAAATATTTTATTTTCAATTTTACTGCGTTAGTAAATATTTTTGCAGATTGCTCAGATGCAGGATTCAAACTGGAATGCAATTGAAGATAAATACGAGTGTGAGTGATATGTAGTGAGGTGCTGATGTAAAATAGTGATGTAGTTGAATTTGTATCAAAGTTGTATAGTGAATAGTGAGAGATTGAATTTGTATACTATTCAAAATTGTAATAAATATTTGTTTGAATAAAATATTCGTTTGAATTCAAATTCCGTGTTATTTATTTTATTCAGCAAATATTTATTTAATTTGTGAAAAATAAAATAGTATATTATCAAATACATTTAAACGAATGTATATATGTTTATTATCATCAAACAAAAAATCATATAAGCGCATATTCAACAATCTCCCCCTTTTGATGATAACAAACATATATTTAAGATTTTGAATATGTTAAATGTATTTGATCATAGATATATCCTAATTGCTCCCCCTATATAAATACTTCCTCTCTACACAAAGCTCCCATACATATATGCATACACATAGAAATATATAAATGAGCCTATATGCAAATGGAAAATTATTTGACCTTTGTTTGATTCTATTTGACAAACTCTTAACTTTTCTCTCCCCCTTTTGTTATCAGCAAAAGAATAATAGTGTTAGAGAAAATAGAGATAAAGTTATTGATATTAACCAACATTAAAACTCAATTGAATATAAATCTTAAATTTCAATAAAAAATCAAACAAAAATCATAAATATTTTGTTAGGCGCATATTCCACTTTTAGAATGATGGAAATGATGTCATCATATAAAACCATACAGTTGTGTCTATTTGTGGTATATTTATATCAGGAATTTGAATATCTACTAACCATGCATAACCGTTAGGACCTTTAAATGAGATTAGTAGTATTCCAGTTTTATTTTAAAAAAAATATTAATTCAAGTATCTTCTAACCACGCATAACCGTGAGGACTTTTAAATGGGATTAGAATCAACTTGTTTATTTTACAAATCAACTTTTGATATGCGTTCCATACATGCATAACCGCTAGGACTTTTAAATGAGCATGGAAGCACATAACAAATTCCAAGTAATTCACCCATGCATAACCGTGAGGACTTTTAAATGAGAGTGAATACTTTGGTATTTATCATTATTATTATTACCTTTTTTTTAAAAAAAAATGAAAAATGAAAAATGAACGATTCCTGTTTAAAGTACCACATATTGACAAACTATATAGAATTTTGATGAGTGATGGCCGTTAGAAATATGATAGATATAGAGATGGTCATGGAATTTTTACCAACAAAAAGTTTTATAACTCTTGTTTAAATTTCTAAAAAAATTTGCTAATTATACTTTCTCGAGTTATAATATATAATCAATATCAACACTCATCACTTTTTCAATCACTATTTTTCTTTTCGATAATCATTTGGGAGTCAAATTTAGTCATAATAGTCATTTAAAATCAAATTCAAAAATAATTATGAAATTAATTTTTCAAAAATGAATAATCTGAAAATATGGTCAAAAATGATTTTCTCCAGGGGGTTTTTAAAAGAAAATTTTCTGCTATTTGAAAATTATTTGAAATGAAGAATATGCAAATATTTTCTTTGATAAAAATGATGCAGTTATTAAATGTCTCAACAAAAATCACGTTTCACTAGTAATTTTTCTATCAACTAGATTACCAGTGTAATCTGCATCTGAGTTTCTCTTTCACTCAAAATTATCATCAATTGAATTTTATAGACCAAAACATGAAGTGTGCACCAAAACTTTCAAATTTAATTTTAACAACAATTTAAATGACATTCTTTTGAATTTGAAATGAAGCTGTGTTAATAATCAGAAAACCGTGAATATAGAGTTAGCCGAATTATAACCAAATGTATTATTATCCAACAAAACACTATTTTTAATCCAAAATGATATATATGAAGTAATTCAAAGAATTTAGAGATTTTTATAGTGTTTTTGGCATAAGAATATAATTGGCCAACTATTTTGAATAAGTCAGAATAAAAAATCATCATCTTTTCATCAATCTCAATATTAGTTGATTTTAATTCAGAATATGGTGCAGATTATCACATTTAATATATCGTTTGAAACATACCATTACCTGTTTTACCTTTACGATATTTTTCGTCGTTGTCCATTGTGATTCTATCACCTTTATACTAGGCTAAGGAACTTAGCTTTGTCGCCCGTTGTGTTTCTGGAACAGCCAAAATCCAGAGAACACTATTGTTGTTCCTTAGCCTGCCACCACACCTACACGGAAAAGGATTTATGTGACCTATTTGTTTTCATAGGTCCATGGTTGTTAGTGGCAGAAAATTTTGAAAAATAATTTTGTGTAGACCTAAAACTATTTATGATTGTTCCCTTTGGCACCCAAATTTGTTTAACTTTGAGAGATTTTATATCTGTGCCCTTTGGAACCCTAATCGGTATAGTTTTCACGTGTTTGGGTCTATACCAACAATTATTGTGATTGTGTCCATATTTTCTACAAATCGTGCACATTGAATTTTCTTGATTAATCTTGTTTTCGACAATTTTCGAACTATTATATCCAAGTCCTTGTTTAACCGTATTAACAGTTTGCTTTCCTAATAGCATATTCAACGATTTTTCACTTTTTGAAAATTTATCTAAAGTCGTTGACAATTGTTGGACTTGTGATTTGAGAGATTCATTTTCGTTTAACAACTGTGTGCACTTTTTAATAGAATTCTCTCTCCTAGTATTTTCATTCTCCTTTAAAATCAGAATTTCATTTTCAAGCGATTTTATTTTAATTTCTGATTTTTTAATTTCTTCATCAAATGTTGGACACTTATCACACTTAGGGATCCTACTTTGATAGGTTTTAACTAATTGATCAAGTTGTTTATTACATTCTATCAAAGTATCTTTTTGAGATTCAAGTTTGGCGTATTTTTCCCTAAGTCGTTCAAAACAACCGTTTACTTCATGAAAATATATAAGCAACTCAGAATGGGTAAGTTTTGATACTCACTTGGCTCGTCATCGTCACTGTCAGTTGTATCACCTCGAAGACACAATTCTGCCTTTTCGCTTTCACTGCCAGTGCTTTGATCATTCTCGTCTATTTCATCCCAAGTGGCTGCAAAACTTTTCTTTTTCTGTTTCTTTCCATGGCTGGATTTAATTTGTGGACAATCGGGCTTGATATGGCCGGGTTTGTTGCAATTATAACAAATAAACTTTTGTTCTTCAGAGTAGTCTAGTGCTTTGGCTATTCTGCTTTTTGCTTTTTGAATTCGAGCTGAATTACCATGTTTTTTATTCCATTTTTTGAATTTCCTTATTAACAGCTCCAATTCTGCTGCTCCATCATCTTCATCGTTATCATCATCACTTTTGGTTGTTCCTTTGAGAGCTATTGATTTCTTTTGAGTGTCACCTCCTTCACGCTCTTCTTTGAATTTCATTTCTAGCTCATAAGTGGTGAGATTTCCGATGAGTTCTTCAACTTTAAGTTGTTCTAAATCTTTCGATTCTTGTATGGCAGTTACTTTTGCTTCAAAGCTTCGTGGAAGGACTCTGAGGATTTTCTGGACTATTTCTAATTCGGTGTATGTTTTTCCGAGAGCTTTTGATTTGTATACGATATTGGAGAGTCGTCCGTACATCTCTTTGACATTTTCTTCCTTCGCCATTTTGAAGTTCTCGTATTCGCTGCTTAGCATTGCAAGGCGAGATTCTTTGACTTGAGATGTTCCTTCGTGAGTCACTTCTAGTATGTGCCATATTTCCTGCGCAGTTAGACAATGTGAGACACGATTAAATTCAAATTGATCCAATGAACAGATAATAGAATTCATAGCTTTGGCATTAGTATTTTGTAATTTATTTTCTAGTTCTGTTCATTGTTCCTTTGGTTTCTCTATTTCCTGATTATCTACAGTTATAGTTGGTATTCTATAACCTGTCTCAAAAATATTCCAAGCGTCAATGGTTTTCAGAAAAATTTGCATTCTGTTTTTCCAATAAGCATATTCACCATTGAACATTGGTGGTCTAACTATGGATTGACCTTCTGCAAAAGCATTATTAAAAGAAGCCATTTTAAAAATTCAAATTTTAAAACAAAAAACCCGATTTTTTTTTTTGAAACACGAATTTTTAAAACAAAAATTGATTTTTGTAAAATCAAATTTTTAAAACAAAAACGGATTTTGTTCCTAGCTCCGATACCGCTTGTAGGATCGATTTCACCCTAGAGGGGGGGGGGTGAATAGGGTGATAGTGTAAATTATAAAAATTAACCGCGGAAGCTTATAAATTAATTTCAATTCAGATCACAGAATAGCAGCACAGATATCGCAGAATATAAATAACAGAAAGAACAGAACAACACAGAATTTACCCAGCTTCGGCAAAACCCTGCCTACATGCTGCCCCCAAGGTTTCTACTAGAAATTAGATAGTCCCTCGCTTACACACGTAAACTCGCTATACCCGCTATTGACTAATCTAACTCTACGCTCAAAACCCTGTCACAACTCAACTACCGAGTTGCGAATTCCCAAACTACAACACGTAGTTTGTACCCTAGTCACACGACTAGAAAGAGATAAAACAGTTTAAAATAAAAAACAATTAAAATTAAAATTGAACCCTAATTATAAATTAAAAACCCCTTAAAACAAACTCCCTTTGAAAGTAGGCCGGCCTCCTTTGCTATTTGACCCGTCTCTTTTATTTCTCTGTTTGTAATGGCGGCCGTTCCTTTTTAGGGCTTCATCTTTGATCAAATTGGGGCTTCGTCCCTTTGATGCAATTTAGGGCTTTCAAATTGAAGCGCCGACCTTTGATACTTGTTCGACTTCGATGCTCTTTGCGGCTGCTTCGTTGATCGAATTCCTTCTTCGGTATGTAATGGTATGCTTTTTCTTTTACTGATTTTATGCTTTCTGGAATTCGATAGATTAAATGCCGATGATGATTATGTTTAAATAGGAATCGAATTCCTATATTCTCGTTCGTTCTGATGATTTGAATTTGTCAAATTTTTTTATCTCTGCCGTATGATTATGCTTGAACGATTATGATCTCTCTGACTTTGTCACTTCGTATATATTTTGTGATGCTTGCTTACTTGATGTTCACGGCATCAATTTTCTTTGACTTGGGTATCCTTTGTTGGCCACGGCTTCGATTTTTGACTTTGTGATGAAGTTTGACTCATTCATCATTGACTGTGACGATTTTTGGTTTTGGCTTTGCTATGCTTCCACGGCTTCGACATTTTGTAAATTGGCTTCGGCCACTGTCTGCATTCCTGTAGCTTTGTTCTAGTTATCTTGGGCATTGTTGTATCCATTGCAGTTGCACTTCTAGTCTGCATTTCATATGCTCTGAGTTTCACTGCCTTCTGTCCATGTTGGTACTGGATGTTGTTGCTGTGTTCCATGAACATGCTTCACTGTTTACTGCACTGACTCATGTATACATTGTATATTACGGCGCTGACCATCTTTTTCTTTGATCTTTTGTTCATCATTGATTTCACTGCCACTTCGACCTTGACACTGAGTGTTTTCTTCGCGGCCATGAATTTGTTGCTGATACTTGTATACTGCTGTGTCCTTTACTTGGTGTTGTAGCAGTTTGTATTTGTTGTATCTTGTAGTTGCACTTCTAGTTGGATATGTTGTACATCTGAGTCACTGTTGCCTTGTTGCTGTGTCATACTCGATGTGTTTGCACTGCTGTGTTATGTAGTAATTGACTTGTGCTTAGTTGCATCACTGGTATATGCATATTTGTTCACTTGCAGTTGCACATTGCTGCTTGTAGCACTTGTGTACTTGGTCGAGTTCATTTGCATTCTGCAGTTTTGTTCCATATATGTATGTTCATTCATTGGTTGGGACTTGCAGTGTTGGCTTGATGGTTTGGGTTTGCATTTTACTTGAGTCACTTCACTACTGCCTGTCTGAACTGTGCACATTGTTGCACTTGCTCATGTTAAATTGCATTGTTCATCTTGATTATGCACCCTCTTATAATTTGTGTTGGCCTTGAATAAATGTTGACTGCATCACTGTTATTTGAGGCTGCTGTGTATTGTTCATGACTGTTTCATGCAGTTCATTGTGTAGCCTTGGTTTTTGTTGTTTGTATGTGTGATACTTTGGACCTATTGCCTTCAGTTGCTTGTCGAATTTGCATGTTGCAACTGGTTTTGACTTTGAATGCATCTGTGCATATCACTGTTGCATTTCTGGTCTTTGCATCCGTTCATGTTGATTTTTTGAAATTTCACTTGAGTTGAATCCAGTTTCAAAAACTCGGGTTTGACCTTGTGCTTGAGTCATATTTTTGAATGTTATTGCACGTGAGTTGAACCCGGTTTATTATTTGGGTTTGACCTGTGCTCGCCTGTCCCTGTAAATCAATCAAGTGTATATATATATATATATCGACGTGCATGGCCTTGTGGCATATACAGTAATACACTGTGTATGTCACAAGTTGTTCGTGTATGATGAATTCAAATGATGACGAACAACCCAAATAACTGAGGCAAAAATTATTTTCAAAAATTCACGTTTTATTTTATATCGCAAAAATATTTTATTTTCAATTTTACTGCGTTAGTAAATATTTTTGCAGATTGCTCAGATGCAGGATTCAAACTGGAATGCAATTGAAGATAAATACGAGTGTGAGTGATATGTAGTGAGGTGCTGATGTAAAATAGTGATGTAATTGAATTTGTATCAAAGTTGTATAGTGAATAGTGAGAGCTTGAATTTGTATACTATTCAAAATTGTAATAAATATTTGTTTGAATAAAATATTCGTTTGAATTCAAATTCCGTGTTATTTATTTTATTCAGCAAATATTTATTTAATCTGTGAAAAATAAAATAGTATATTATCAAATACATTTAAACGAATGTATATATGTTTATTATCATCAAACAAAAAATCATATAAGCGCATATTCAACACCAAATGTTGGAGCTTAAAAAATATATGATATATTGGATCATGCTAAAAAACCCCTTTGGAATGGATGTTTAAGCGGCTCTCAATTATCGGTAACTGCAGAATACATTGCAATGAAATCAAAATACAACCTTACAGAAGCTAGATTTACGGCTGTTGTGCAAGCTGCTAAACGTCATATGCCATCCGATAATTTAATGTGCAAAAATTATTATGAAGTAAAAAAACTTATGTCATCTTTCGGTTTTCCATATCAAAAAATAGATACATGTTTAAAGGGTTGCATGTTGTATTGGAAAGAAGACATCAATCTTAGAAATTGTAAAATATGTAATCAGGAAAGATATAAATCGAGGAAAAAGAAGGGAAAAGAAGTTCCGTACACGCGTATGCATTATTTGCCCCTTACCCTAGACTTCAACGATTATATGCATCATCTGTAACAGCGCATCATATGAGATGGTATAGTGTGAGAACACCTCAAGAAGGTACGTTGACACACCCAGCCGATGGAGAAGCATGAAAACATTTTGACAAGAAATATCCCGATTTCGCAGCGGAGAGCCGAAATGTTAGACTAGGTTTATGTACAGACGGCTTCTCACCGTTTTCTCAGTTTGGTTCTAAATATTCATCTTGGCCTATAATAATCACACCTTACAATCAACCTCCGTGGATGTGTATGAAAACTCCATATATGTTTCTCACGATTGTCGTCCCTGGTCCTGATGATCCGACACAGGGCATTATGTTTACTTACAACCGTTAATCAAAGAGTTGAAAATATTATGGTATGAAGGAGTTGAAACATACGACATATCAAAAAAGAAAAAATTTCGGATGTTCGCTTCTTTGTTATAGACTATTAGCGATTTTCCTGCATATGCAATGCTTTCGGGTTGGAGTACGTCCGGTCGTTTTGCTTATCATTATTGCATGGAAGAAACACGAGCATTTTCTTTGCCAAATGGAAAGAAAATTTCATGGTTTGATTGTCATCGATGTTTTCTTCATATTAATTACCCTTTTAGAAGAGACAAAAAAACTTCATAGCTAATAGACATGAGACTCTACGACCACCAGCGGTTTGGTCAAGCGAGGATATATATGAACTTGTAAAAGATTATCCAAAGATACACGAGACCGGACAACAAGAAGATATTCAAGGTAAATCGACGTTTCATAATTGGTGCAAACAAAGTATATTCTGGGAATTGCCTTATTGGAAAAATCTATTAATGCGTCATAACATTGACGTGATGCATAACAAAAAAACGTATTTGATAATGTGTTTTATACAGTTTTGAATGTGAAGGGCAAGACTAAGGACGATTTGAAATCTAGACGTGATATAGAGAAAATATGCAATCGTCCTGAGCTTCATATGACTCCGGACAATAAAAAAACCCAAAGCATGCTATGAACTAGACATCAACCAAGTTAAAGTACTGTTACAATGGGTGGAAGGATTACGATTTCCCGATGGAATTTCCTCTAATCTTCGTAGATGTGTCGACTATAAAAATGGGAGACTGAGTGGAATGAAAAGCCATGATTGTCATGTAATGATGGAAAATTTGTTACCCATCGCTTTCAAAGAATTGTTACCGGTAAAAGTTTGGACGGTAATAACAGAACTTAGTTTATTTTACAATGAGCTTTGTTCAACTACGTTAAAAGTTGACCGTCTACTTAAACTTGAAGAAGAAATTCCTATACTGCTCTGCAAACTGGAGAAAATATTTCCTCCGGGTTTCTTTAATGTAATGGAGCATTTACCTGTTCATCTTCCATATGAAGCACGTCTTCGAGGTCCTGTGCAATATGGATGGATGTATCCATTCGAAAGGTATGTTACTATATTGAGTATGTAAATGTTGATTTAAGTATAAATATAGTAGTTAATACTTAACCCAAATATTTTTTATTAGGTACTTAAATCATTTGAAGAAAAAAGTGAGACAAAAAGCTCGAGTTGAAGGTTCTATTTGCAAATCATATATCGAAGAAGAAGCTTCTTTCTTTTTCTCTCATTATTTTAAAGACCATGTGAACGTATCATTTGTAAGTGTTCCGCGTAATGACGATCAGGCCGTTGAACAAGATTCTTCTTCTGAATCAGTATTATCTATTTTTAAACAACATGGCCGACATGCTGGAAAATGTGAGGAAGTATGGCTAGATGATAAAGAATACCATGTAGCACACACATATATTTTCTTCTTAATTGTCCTGAAGTTGCACCATTTGTTAGGTAATTAGCACATTCCAAGTTTTGTTAAATTTAATACTACACGTGTGAATAAATAATAATGTAATATATCATGTTTGTGTTTGCAGTATTTATGATTCACAAAATCCAGGCGGCGATTTAAGCAAAGATTTCAGTACTTGATTTTCGAAATACGTTTCTGATCCCACAAATAATGTGCTCGATAAAGGACTGAAACATTTGGCATTTGGACCGAAAAGAAAAGTTAACACGTATCCAATATATTTTGTTAATGGATATAAATTCAACACCAAAGAATACGGTGCTGAAAAATTAACAAACAATACTGGTGTATTTGTTAAAGGCAGTGATGACCCTAATAATCATATTTATGGCGTGTTAACTCAGATATTGCAGTTAACATATTTTACAAGACCCGTGGAGGATGTTTATTTGTTTAGATGCAACTGGTTCGGCAATGCTCCAGGTTCTGGTATTAACGTGCATCCAAAATATAATCTTATAGAAATTAAACATACCTCGCGTTATCAAAAGTACGACCCATTTATACTAGCCAAACAAGCCCTACAAGCTTATTATGCCCCTTATCCATCTCTAAAAAGGGATAAAGCAGATTGGTCTGCGGTTTTTAAAACCAAAGCAAGATTTACGTTCGATGGACAAAATATTCCAGACGAACAAGCCTATCAAGCAGATCTGGAGGAAAATGCTGAAATAGCAATTACAGACGATCAAACCGATTTTGGACCTTTAAATGATGAGACAAATGTATTAGTCGAAGCATTTGAGAGTGTAGAGGAAAACGACATAGAGCACGAAACCGAGTCTGAATCAGAAAACGATGAGGACGACTGAGTAATATCCGGTAATTTTTAAAAGTATTCACATTACATTGATCTCTGATTAATAATGCATTTATCCAATTTATACAATTTTAATGACAACAAGTGTATACTCACACACTCAACACATACACAACATGACACATTTGTAACATATTGTATTACATTTTTTAATGGTTCATCATATCATGATTATTATAATGTGTATATGTATGTATATATGGCAGGTATATATATTATGTCCGGTTCCGGTTCTGGTTCTGGGTCTCGGCGACGTGGCTCTTCACGTCATATTGGAGAGAGTAGTGGTGAGCCACCAGCTCGGCCACTTGTTTACTTGCAGCCTAAGGCTGATGAGACGTAAGTATCATAATTAGCGAGCATAGCATTTTAATTTTTTAATTGTACATGATATATCTACAATTGTCTAAAGTTCAATTTTATATTTAACGCAGTGGATTTGAGTTGGAGCCATCCAAAGTGGTTCTGAGCATTTCGAAGCAGGCGTACATGGCTAGCATGACCGATTGCTAGCCCAAGTGGAGCAAGATCCCCGACGACGTGAGAGAGACGATTTGGCAAGATTTTCTGGTAAGTTTATACCGCTTTACAAGATGATTAATTAAATACAAATAAATAATTAGTAATATTTTCTCATTGTACAGGGCGCCGTAGATTTGCAAGAGCCTGACGTCAATTTAGTTCAGCGACACTGGAACTCCAGGACCGCGAAGAACTATAGGAAGACTATGTCGGAGATTAAAAAAGTAGGAAAGAAGCCGAAGTGGATGACCGCGACTGTATGGGAGAAATGGGTTGATTGGTGGAACTCTGAGGAGTTCAAGGTAAATCTACAATAAATCTCAGCAATTTTTTACCGTTTAATAAATAATTAATCATTGTAAATTTGCAGGAGGAGTCAGCTAGGAACTCGGCAAACAGGAGCAGGAATCCTGTATCACACCGTGGAGGTTCCAAATCTTTCCAGCATCACCGTGAAAATTTGGTAAATTTATCTATTATCACATTTGTATATTGATCAGTTCAGTAATTAGTTATGTACAGTTAAATTATCCAAATTATCAATTGCAGGAACGAGCTCATGGAGGCTCTGTTGGCTTAGTGGACGTGTTTGCTCACACCCACGCGTCTAGGCAAGTAGATGAGGCTGGCAGTATCATATATCAGTGGGGTGATCAAGATAGGGCGACCGAGGCATATGTATGCATTTTTTAATTTCTAATACTTACACCGATAAATTTATTAATTTCTAGCTATGCAAAATAATTACATGCTATTATTTTTCAACTGAAATTGTTTTTTTTCATTATAGTCGAGGTTGCAGGAGGCACAGGCTTATGCGCTTGAGCAGTCTGGTCGTGATGCGCTGACACAGGAGGAGCAGGATAACATTTTTACCGCTGTTATGGATCCGGTGCAACGGAGTAGACGTTTTGGCTTCGGGAACCTAACGGTAATTAATCCTTTTACATATGTACAAAAAATCAGCGTTTAGATATATAATGTTATAATATTTTATATGCTGAGACAACCCTTTTGCTATTAATTTTATTTGCAGGCTCGACAGACTCGACAAGCTCAAAAAGGCCGAGACAAAGAAGAAATTAAGGAGCTTAGAGCTATGATTGAGCAGCTACGGGAGGAGAATCGTCTACGAGCCATCCAGGTGGAGCAGTTGGATCAAAAGCTTGCGCAGTATTTGTAGAATCATGGCACTCTTCCTTCGTCGTCCGGTGCTTCTGGAGGCGACGAGGATCCTTGAGGAGGTATGTTTTTGAGTATTTGTGTTTGAACAATGTATATATTGACTTGGAGATGTTTTGATGTTGATGGTGATGTTATATATATTGGTACGGAGTGGGTGAGAAATATTTTGATGGTACGTACATGGTTTATGGACATTTGTTGATGGTATGTACGTTGATGGTATATTTTGTGATGTTTGAACGGTTTGGTTTGTTTATATTGGTATTTTATTGATTTATGTGTGCTGTTTGTATTGATATTGATATATATATGTAGAATTGATTGGAAATGGAATGGAAATTGAATGGAATGGAAATGGTATGGTGGAAGGTAAATAGGCTTGCTGTTATACAGCAAAATAAGCCCAGTATTTCCAACGGCTTCCAACGGCTTGTTTGCCATTTTATTCTAACGGTTTCTAACGGATTCCAACGGCTACAAGCCGTTAGCGGCCGTTGAAAACGCCGTTAGAAATTGTCCGTTGGAAAGCGTTGAAAGACGTGGGATTTATTCCAACGGCTTCCAACGGCCGCCAACGGCTAGGAGCCGTTGGAATAGCCGTATTTTCTTGTAGTGATTGAATATTAATATTTTACCTCAATGTGTATTTTTATAATATTGAATTGTATATTTTTCGATCCAATGATTGAACTATTCACAAAACTTGCATCTAATCTTAACATTTATTCAAATATTTATTTATTTGAATGGAGCTCTTTAGAAAAATAATAAAATCTTAAAACAGAATAACTTTCAAATTATTTTTATCCCACTAGTTTATTGTTTTATATTTTGAAATTATAGAACAGCACGTCATATAAATAAGGTAGAAAACTTGGATAAAATTAATTTTTAGATTTACATTTTGTAATTTTGCTCCTATAATTCTCTATTTATAAATGAAAATGTTTATTAGGAAACTTATAAATGAAAAAAGTTTATTAGGAAACATTTTATGGTAAACGGCTAGATTAAAACACGTGCTTCATCTTCATTAAGTACAGCTAATCTTTGCCTGTCACTGAATTTTCTTACAAATACCTCTCGTTCATTTGTTTTCCCGCTATTCTCAACTCTCCCCAAAATCTTCTCCATCTCTCAAACCCTAAAACTCAAATTACTGGCGATCTCATAATCTCGAAGATGAGAATGCAGTCGAATCCAAAAAATGTGGTGAAGTTAGCTCCGAAACTGAAATTGATTATGAGAAAAATGGCCAACAACTGCTCCAAAATCAGGGCGCGCTTCGTGCAGCTATCGTTTTCCCCTAGTCCTTCTCCAAGCCGCTCCTCTTCCCGGTTTCAGCATGGATTTTCTGCACCGGTCGGCCAAATCAGCCCTCTTCGTCCTACTCGTCTTAACTTTGATTTGGATGACAAAGAGGCAACATCGGATTCATCCTCTTTTTCGACGTATCTTGAAGAATTAGAAAAGTTGCAAGAACTTCTGGCGAGGTTGACTTTTTGTGTCGCAACCTTCCTTCGCCCCCTCCAGGTTTTAAATATTCCGACCATCCAATTTTCCGTAGTTGCAAGTCTTGATTTTTGAAGCGGATCTGCTGTTCTATATAGGCTGTTCATAAGATGGAAAGTACTTTTTTTTTTTCGGAAGGCATGAATTTTGAACACGATTTATTGATTTATGGGGCTGTTTATACAATGAAAAGTAATTTTGTTGGGTGTAATTGGTTTAACCTTATAAGCTTTTTCTATGCTGATATGTTACTGATATCTGTGATTGAATAAACTGTTGTTTACTGTGCTTTTTGTTTGCCTTTGCCAAATCATCTGTGTATAAGCGTTTCTTATTAATTTTGTTGCGAATGTTCAATTCTTAGCCATTAATAAGTTGACTATGTCAAATTTTCTTCTTCTTCTTCTCTTTTGTATTTTTTGAAAAATTTACTCTCATTCAAATATTCTTGTTGGAAAACTTGTCCATGATTCATGTCATTATGCTATTTTTGTGTGTGTTTATCTGTCATCTCTTTGCTGCTCTGATTGGCTTCAACATAATTAGTTGGTAAGTCTTCGATCATTGAATGCATAAAAATGTGGGATACTGTTTTAGAATGAACTCAGGATTGACTAATTTTGATTTGTCTGTATTTGATTTTGATTCATCAATATATTCTCTTTATTTGATTCATTTCAGTCAGTTACCATGTAAATATATTATCATGTCTGTTAATTCTTGTACAGGAATTCCTTTTTCTTTTGATTATTAATTAATTGCAGTACAAGCTAAGTTCTGTTCAAGCTCTGGTAAAAGATAAAGTAGTAGTATGCTGTTTGTGTTTGATTTATGATTACTTCATTTACTGTCAATTATTTATTTTAAACTCGATTTATGTTCAAGTTTTGGGGAG
This sequence comes from Allium cepa, assembly GCA_030765085.1. Classification (NCBI taxonomy): domain Eukaryota; kingdom Viridiplantae; phylum Streptophyta; class Magnoliopsida; order Asparagales; family Amaryllidaceae; genus Allium; species Allium cepa. The sequence continues at coordinate 534,733,265 of CM060942.1, forward strand.
ATGTTTGTCAATTATTCACTGTCGATTGCCATGTATTTTGATTTTGTATTGTGTATTAGCACTTCATACATAGTTTGTGTTTCTTGCCATTTCTATTTTAGTATGTTAAACTCTTGAGTGCATGGTGCTCTGATTAACGCATAAGCTTATGCATGCGATAGGTTTACGAATTCATCAGCAGTGCTTTTATACCATTCTTTTCCTTTTCAAGAAAGTACAATGTACTTTCTGTTAAATGCAGTCTGCTTGACAGTAAATGATAGAAAAGAAATGCTGAGCACACTCTACAGCCGTGGAGATTTTGTTTGTAATTGCACAATTGACAACACGTAACTAATGATTAATGGATCCGCGTTCTCCACCAATTAGATGGTAAGTACAACCACACTTTGCCTACCATTCATCATGGTAGAAATATGTCTATTCATGCAAACAATAAGGCATAAGTACGACAACAAAAAGAAGTAAGAAATAGGTATTCAATCGGAAAGTAAAAAATTGGAAATATTTGTGGGAAATAGCATGCTTAGAGATCTATTCAACTTGAATTTGGCATTCGTGCAATCCAATCGTACGCAGGTGCAAAAGTTTTGGTGCTTAAATTGGAAAATTTTCTTCCATATCATGCATGGTCTAGTCTATACTTTTTAGTATCTTCAAAAATATGCTTCTTTCTTGCAATTTCTAGTACCATTTCAATCTTCATAAATATGATTGTGTTGAGTCCTCCACCGGCCGTCTTTGTTTTTAACCAACTTGTAATATGTAAAAGCAAAGAGGAGCTCGATATGCTCACGAAAGAGTTGTAAAGGAGCGTATAATTTGGATCTTCAATGGGATGCGTTAGATGACGTGCGTCACACAGCGGGTTGAAAGGGCTGGGGCAACCTCGAAATTATCTTTTCATTTTTTTTAACTAGTTTCTTTATTGCTATTAATATTTGAGTACTGCAACTCTACCCGAAGATAAAAGTGTCCGAAACACCCGAAACTAAAATTGAAGGTGGATATCAGGGGTCCAATATGATTCAACGGCCATGATCTCTACCACATGGAATTTCGGATGCTGATTTGGGTAAAGTAACATTATTGTTAATATTTACATGCAGCCTATTACGCTTTCAAAAATATTCATTCATTGAAGTTGCAAAAGATCTTATATTATGTAATCATAAATAATCTCAAATTAAGTATTTAATCTTATTTAATATTTAAATGGATTTGTTTTGTGATCGAAATAATTACATTTCACCTTCTCATTAAACAAACCAATGGAACTCCTCTCTAAATCATGGAGTTCACAAATGTCATATACTCTAAAGGTATAAACATAGTAAGATGGTTTCTCCTGCCTCATCGCTGGCTTCATCCTAAAGGGCTATGGTTATCGTCAAAGAATAATATGGTTGGTTAAGAACTTGTTCAAATAAGAAGTCTGCAATGCAACCCATGGTTCCTTGATCTTCTTTTTTTGAGAGAACTCATTATTAACTTATTGGATAAGGTTAGATGAATAGATGAAAGAGCCCCCTTTTTCATCACCTCCAAAACATCAAATTCCTGGCCTTTCACCATATCCATATCCGAACTACCTTAAAGGTTCTCTTCTTCAACGCTGCTTTTGTATTCAACATCCATGTCCTAGAGAATCTCCTTTTCCATCAAACTTTGGGATACAATGATTATTCATATCACTTTTAGAAGAACCAACAGTTGATAATTAACCTAGTATAAGATAACTAGCTCAAGTATGAATCTAGCATGAAAAATTTCACGATTGTCGCAAAAAACTAACCTAAAAAATCTAATTTTTCGATTAGAAACCAATAGCTAATTCAACATAATATCAATCATGTTTCAAATACTATGGATAATCAACTAATGTCAAATCGCCATTAATAAGATAGGAAACACATAAGTTTAATGGAGTTCAGCTAATTGATCATATCCTTGGATCCAGCAACTATATTTTTATTCTCTTCTACAAGTAATATTACAAGAGTGAATACAAGATTAATGCCTTAGGTTAAAAAATAGTTAAAAACTCCTAATTTAATTTGATTCTATATATTTAGTAATTTCTCATAAGATAAGTGATGGTGAATCTATCATGATTTATGAAGATGGAGGCTATGGATCTTTTTTATCAATGATATAAGCCATCAACCATTAGATTAAAACTCTAGAATTAACATAGTCAAATCCAGGAAGCCTAACAAAAAATAATGTAATCTAAAATAACCAAAATATGGCCGATTTATCGATCACTAAACCTAGATCGATCAGCCCATCTAGGCATTTTTTTTCATAAGTGCACAGATATTGCACTAACAAGCTGATGATTCCACGTATTATAAGATGAAGTCCTATGATGGGCGCCAAATTCAACTTCCTTGTTAACATCATCTTGATGTATCCTTCAATTTGTCGATCCATTTGACCTCTTGTGTCTTCAGTTGTGTAGCTCTCGAACTCCACAATAATTCTATATACAATTTATACGAGTCTTATAAATTTTACAATATAATCAATGGTGAAACGTTAACAAAACTATTGTAAATAAATTCTGAGAACTCTATTCCATATGTAATTTTGACTCCAAGAACTCATCTACCTCTACATTGTAACAATATTTTAGAATTGTAGAAAATATCATTCCCTTTTATGTTTCTAAATATTTCAAACATTAAAGTATTATAATCATATTTTAAATCATTGAACCACTTCAAATTAAATAATCTAATTAAAGACATTGGCAGGCATTGAAATATGAAAGAAAATATTAAAGACATGTTTTAGCTTTCAAAATCATGTTTTCAAAAAGATTTTCAAACTTTGTTTTAGCCTTGAAATATTCCTCTATTCTGATTTTAAAAACTTCTATTTTTAAAACATCAAAACTTATTCTGATTTTAAATATTACTTATATAATTGACGGTCTATACCAATTATATATATATATATATATGTTTAAAATAATGTTTTATATTCATTCTCTATCTCAAAATATTGTTTAAACACTTTATTTTGCTTCAGAGAAGTTTCAACTTGTTTTAAATTCAAATGCTTTTACAAAAGAACATCTCTACAATTTTGAATTGAGGGATGTCGACATATGGGGATACCCCACGTCGACATGGTAACAGTTGGATTCAAAATTCAAATTTCAAAAGAAGTGTCCATTCGTTCGAAAACCTTTCGCTAATGGTTATGACTGTTGAGCATCTATATAAAGGCTTCCAAAACGAATTTTTTAACAACTACTTTCTTATTTTCTTCACTCTTTCTTCTCCACCATTCCATATCCATAAAACTTCATATTTTAAAGATCGTGCCATCATTCTGCCAAATTCTCAATAGGAAATCATTTAGATACTCTCTCTATTTGATTCTCCATCATTCTACTAAAGATCAAAGTGCTATTCAGAGTTATATGATTAATTTGTATTCAAAAAGTCCATAGAGTCTATCCATTCAAAAGGATTGGTATTAGAAAGTATTAGGGTGATCTTGTGTCCCGTAAATCAAGAGAGTTTACCCCAGACTCGGAGATAGGAGGGTTCCTCAAGGCCTTAGAAATTGAGGGTTGTAATTTGGATATTGGCTTATAAAAATCTGTACAAGAATATTGCCTTGGTGCAGGACTGGATGTAGGAGGATTCCGAACCAGTATAAAATCCGGTGTGTTCTTTCCTTTTACTTGCTTTATTTTACTATTTGCATTTGTTATATGTTCTGTGATCATTCTGTGGTAGAATTCTGTTTAGATTTGTGTTGAAAGCTTTAATTTAGTCATATAGTTCATATATTCTTTAAAACACTATTCACCCCCCCTCTAGTGTTATTTCTGCCTTAAGATCCTTAATCCGCATCCCCAATAATTGGTATCGGAGCATTGGTTTTCATTGTTTTCATAATCTGAAATTTTGAGAAGTTTTAATGGCACAACACACTAGTAATGTCACTCCTGTCACTACTACTTCTGTCAATACAAGTACTAACACTAGTTCATTTGTAGAGGGTCATTCTACTGTCAGACCACCACTTTTTAATGGCAGTAATTATGCATATTGGGCATGTAAGATGAAAATTTATTTACAATCCATAAGTTTAGATACTTGAAATATGACACAAATTGAATATGTTGAACCAACTACAAATTTTGCCCAGTGGACTACTGAGCAAAAGACAGTTGCACAAAACAATTCTAAGGCTGTGAATATACTATTTTGTTCACTAGATAGGAATGAGTTTAATAGAGTCTCTGTCTGTAAGTCTGCATTTGAAATCTGGAAAACTTTGCAACTAACTCATGAAGGAACAAGCAAAGTTAAACAGACTAAAATTTCCATATTAACTAACCAGTTTCAATTGTTTAAAATGCATGAAAATGAGTCTATTTTCGACATGTATTGTCAATTTCAAGACATTGTACACTCATTGATTGCTTTAGGAAAGGGTTTCTCAGAAGAAGATCAAGTCAGAAAAATACTCAATTCACTCACTCCAGAATGGGATCAAAAGACACTTACTATTGAAGAAGCAAATGATGTTAGTCAAATGAAGATCGAAGAGTTAATCGGTAATCTAATGTCTTATGAAGTTCAACTACAAGGGAGAAAAGAATCTAAGGCAACGGAAAAGAAATCGATCGCATTCAAAGCAACAACTGGAGATTCAGAACAAGAGAGTGATAAAGAAATTGCTTTCATGACCAGAAATTTCAGGAAATTTCTGAAGTATAGAAAGATGAATAACTTTAAAAGAAATGATCAAAGAAATTCCAGAAATACTTCGGAGAACTACAACAACAACAATAATGGTGATAGATGCTATAACTGCAACAAAACAGGGCACTACAAGATGGATTGTCCATATCCCGACAAACAGACATTTCAACCAAACAAAGAGCAACCAAAGAAAAGAAAGAAGGCATATGCAGCAACTCTTGACGATTCAGATTCATCCAGTGATGACGAGAAGAAAACTGATAATTCAAATCTGTGCTTCACGGCTATTCTCAAAGCAGAAAACGATCGGAGTTTGGATCTAAAAATAGGTACACATTTATTTTAATTTTATTGGATGCTTGCTTGCTTTGATTTTGTTTGCAATTCCTTGAATTTTTAAATTCAAAATCACCCTTTGAAATTTGAATTTTTAAATTCAAAATAATATTATTTAAATATATTCTAAATATTAAAATATTTTAATATTATTATATTTAATATTATTACTGGAATTATATATGTATATATATAATATAGATTAGTTTTCTTAGGATTTTAGGAATTTATTAGATTTTAGGAATAGACACATCTTTTCAAATTCAACAGGCACATGTCGACATGCCAGGATACCCCATGTCGACATGCCTCTCAGAAATTTGATTTCAAAATTTGAATTCGAACTTTTGAATTTCCCTCCACCTTTTCACTTACTTCAAAATTCTGAAAAGACACCTCTTGACCAGAGAACATGACTTTGGAGAATCTATTTAATATACTTCTCTTATCATCTCTTTTCACTTTATTCTCATAATTCAAACCTTCTTCATTATCTTCTACTCCTCTCAAACACTCATCAATGGCTTCCTTAAGTAACCCATCAACTATGAGGCTGCCCAAATCCATCAAAAATGATCTTTTCAATGACCCGAAGGTTATCAAAGCTTACATAAACTATGTAAACTATGGTAAAGTCAATACGGGAAAATTTGCCATTTTTGATGATTTTTCTTCTTATGAAATCGATCAACTTTTTGAAGAAAACTCCATTCTTAGCTTGATTGATAACAAGAAAAATGATTTCGTTTGTTATCCAAACCTTGTCAAAATGTTTTATGCAAACCTAAATCGTGAATTTTATAATGGAAATGAAGATCAAATTTGGAGTAGTGTTAAAGGAACACTTATTGTTTTGGATTCCGATATTTTGGGTACTATTTTGGGTTGCAAATCTACCGGTATGAATCTCTCGGAATTTCAAATCAATGAAACCGATCGAGAGACTTTTCATCACATTTTTGAAAGCGATGACCACATGGATTTTAAGAATCGCTTTTTCCGCCCAAAAGCAAGAATTGTCAACCTTCTTATTCAACACACAATTATTCCTAGGTCGGGAAACTACAATAATCCCACCTCAAAAGTGTGTAAAGCTCTTTTTGCTATTTTTGGAAAATATGATACTAATTGGGCACAAACTATTTTGGATGAGTTAAGACCCAAAAATTTTAATATGGGAGAAAACACTCTTTATCATGGAATTTACCTTACTCGGATTTTCAATTATTTTGGTGTGGATGTTAAAAGGAAGAGTTTGTAAGTAGAAAAGTGTTCAATCATGGGAACATTTCTCTTATGAAAATCTCACTTATGTTTCAACCATATGAAACACTTGCCGAAAAGGAAGAAAGACTTGCTCGTGAAGAGATGGAAGAAGAGGAAGAAGAAGAGGAAGAAGAAGGGGAAGGAATGGAAATTGAAGAAGAGGAAGATGAAGATACCTCTTTGGAAAGTATAGAATATCCACATACACCCGCCAATCCATCCAACAAAACCATACTCAAGAACCAAAAGATACTTGCTCAAAACCAAAAGGTTCTTAAGAGATCTATTAGCAAGAAAATGGATAAAATCTCTACCAAGATTGATAAGTTCTTTGGGAAGATAGGCAGGAAACTTGGCTTGTCTTCATCATCATCTTCATCAAACTAATCCTAGCCATTATCTCTCTAGATATCGTTTATCTATCTTTGTATTTTCTACCTTTTTAGTTAAGATTATGTAATGTTAAATAATATAAGTAATGCTATCTCATTCTCTGTTTTCCAACTTTATATATCTCTGTTAGTTATTTATTTTAAGTTTATATAAGTCCACTAGTATAAAAATAAACTTAAAAATAAAAAATAACTCAACTTGGTCATTCTGTCTAGACCATGTCGACATGCCCCATCCCCCCATGTCGACATATAACAATCAAAAAGTAGTTACAATTTCTAACTTCAAATTCTTGTAACTACCAAGTGACAGTTCATTTTGAACGGCCAATAACTCCTATAAATACCTATTTCTTCCAGAAAAACTTCTCTACCTCCATTTCTATTCATCTCCTCTCATACTTCAACTTATTTCTTAAATTATGGCTTCTCCAATTAAGAATTTAAGTGAAAATCTTGAAGAAACTCTTACTTCTTTCAAGAATATTCTCTCTTTTATACTTAGAAATCAAAGGCACTTAGAATTAAGCCAAATACAGATGATCAAAGAGCAAGGGAAACACTTCGACGCACTTCGTTGGATGATCTCAAGCCTTAGCAAAGACGAACCCGAAGCAAATCCACCAGTCACTCTCAACAAAGATAATTGGGATGTTATCAAAACTGATCCAATCTTTAGAGAAGATGGATGGGTGGAAGTCCCAAGGAATGTCTGATCATTATGTATGTTTGTTTGTTTGTTTGATTTGATTTGATTAGGATTTGATTGGATTGTTTACTTAAGTTTGATTTGGATTTGGTTTGTATACAACTCCATATACTATACATGATTGGTTTGCTATGTATGATATTGATTTGATTGTCAAGTTACACTTATATATATGCACACACACTTGATCACTTACACGTTCACTTTACACTTTTATTCTATATATACTTTAGAACAGGTAAATCTTTTATTCATTTTTGTTGATGACAAAGGGGGAGAAAGTTATAAAAATATATGTGCTTGGTGTAAGGGGGAGTCATGGAATAAAGGGGAGTTGTAGTTTTGAGAAGAAGTCACGGAGTAAGGGGGAGTTATGATATGGTAAGAATATTTTATAAATAAAGGTTGTCATCATCAAAAAGGGGGAGATTATTAGGAACTGAGTTGATGATGTTTTGATGACAACAACCTTATATAGCTATTATACTTTACTTTATAAAATATATACTAACATTTTCATATATATATATATATATATATATAGGAAGTGTATGCAGGTATTATCGAAGACTGATCAGTATAAAGACTCAAGCATCAAGATGAAGATTAGAGATTCAAGATTCAAGACTCTAGAGAATCAAGATTTCAAGATAAGTGTCTAGTATTTTGTTAAAACTTCATAATAGCACTCTTATCTTTCTTTCAATTTTCTTTTAGGATGGAACCCAATTTCTATCGAAACCAGTGGCTTACAAACCCACGACAAGTAGCTTACAAACCTACGACAAGTAGCTTACAAACCCACGAAAATCAAAATCATTTAAACTACTTTGTACAAGTTCTCGAGTTCTATGGAGGAGCTCTGTAGAAAGGTTCTTGCAATTTCAGTTTGAATAGATTTTTCAATATGTTTTTAAATCTGTTTTCAAAATGTTTTAGCTTTCAAAATCATGTTTTCAAAAAGATTTTCAAACTTTGTTTTAGCCTTGAAATATTCCTCTATTCTGATTTTAAAAACTTCTATTTTTAAAATATCAAAACTTATTCTGATTTTAAATATTACTTATATAATTGACGGTCTATATCAATTATATATATATATGTATATATATATTTAAAATAATGTTTTATATTCATTCTCTATCTCAAAATATTGTTTAAACACTTTATTTTGCTTCAGAGAAGTTTCAACTTGTTTTAAATTCAAATGCTTTTACAAAACAACATCTCTACAATATTGAACTGAGGGATGTCGACATATGGGGATACCCCATGTCGACATGGTGATAGTTGGATTCAAAATTCAAATTTCAAAAGAAGTGTCCATTCGTTCAAAAACCTTTCGCCAATGGTTATGACTGTTGAGCATCTATATAAAGGCTTCCAAAACGAATTTTTTAACAACTACTTTCTTATTTTCTTCACTCTTTCTTCTCCACCATTCCATATCCATAAAACTTCATATTTTAAAGATCGTGCCGTCATTATGCCAAATTCTCAATAAGAAATCATTTAGATACTCTCTCTATTTGATTCTCCATCATTCTACTAAAGATCAAAGTGCTATTCAGAGTTATAGGATTAATTTGTATTCAAAAAGTCCATAGAGTCTATCTATTCAAAAGGATTGGTGTTAGAAAGTATTAGGGTGACCTTGTGTCCCGTAAATCAAGAGAGTTTACCCCAGACTCGGAGATAGGAGGGTTCCTCAAGGCCTTAGAAATTGAGGGTTGTAATTTGGACATTGGCTTATAAAAATCTGTACAAGGATATTGCCTTGGTGTAGGACTGGATGTAGGAGGATTATGAACCAGTATAAAATCCGGTGTGTTCTTTCCTTTTACTTGCTTTATTTTACTATTTGCATTTGTTATATGTTCTGTGATCATTCTGTGTTAGAATTCTGTTTAGATTTGTGTTGAAAGTTTTGATTTAGTCATATAGTTCATATATTCTTTAAAACACTATTCACCCCCCCCTCTAGTGTTATTTCTGCCTTAAGATCCTTAATCCGCATCCCCAACATAGACTTCTAACTAAGTCAAGTTTTGATAGCCTAGATAATAATTTGAAATTCAAATGTCCAAATCTTTTATTCCAAATCCAAGGGTCACTTGTATTAGCCAAAAGACATAGATTATCATTTGAAATTTTCATACTAAGGATATAAATATTTTTCTTCCTGATACCTTCAAAAATTATATTAGACTTATCATCTTCAATGTGGAATTTATCTTTTCCAAATTTAATTTTAAAACCTTTATCGCAAAGTTGACTTATACTAAGCAGATTATGTTTTAAGTTCCTAACTAATAAAACATCAGAAATAAGCAAAGTTTTAGAGTTACCGACATTGCCGACGCCAACCACATATCCTTTAGAGTTGTTACCAAAATTGACTAATCCACCATCTTGATAAGTAATGCCGTTGAATATCTCGGGATTTCCAGTCAGGTGCCTCGAACAGCCAATATCAAGTATCCATTTATCTTTCTCAATTTGCACAGTTTGTCCATTGGGTGTTGATTCGTCAAAAGCCATATAACATGTCTGTCCCTGCATAACACACCAATCCGGTAGATAACTTGATTATTCAAAATAACTATATGCAGACTTATGATACTTTGATGAAATGCATAGATTCAAAACAGTTTTAACACAATTTTCCCAAAATGCCATTTTTATATTTTTCAAGTTTCAGATTATGAAAACAATGAAAACCAATGCTCTGATACCAATTGTTAGGGATGCGGATTAAGGATCTTAAGGCAGAAATAACACTAGAGGGGGGGTGAATAGTGTTTTAAAGAATATATGAACTATATGACTAAATTAAAACTTTCAACACAAATCTAAACAGAATTCTAACACAGAATGATCACAGAACATATAACAAATGCAAATAGTAAAGTAAAGCAAGTAAAAGGAAAGAACACAGCAGATTTTATACTGGTTCGGAATCCTCCTACATCCAGTCCTGCACCAAGGCAATATCCTTGTACAGATTTTTATAATCCAATATCCAAATTACAACCCTCAATTTCTAAGGCCTTGAGGAACCCTCCTATCTCCGAGTCTGGGGTAAACTCTCTTGATTTTCGGGACACAAGATCACCCTAATACTTTCTAATAACAATCCTTTTGAATGGATAGACTCTATGGACTTTTTGAATACAAATTGATCCTATAACTCTGAATAGCACTTTGATCTTTAGTAGAATGATGGAGAATCAAATAGAGAGAGTATCTAAATGATTTCCTATTGAGAATTTGGCAGAATGATGGCACGATCTTAAAAATATGAAGTTTTATGGATATGGAATGGTGGAGAAGAAAGAGTGAAGAAAATAAGAAAGTAGTTGTTAAAAAAATTCGTTTTGGAAGCCTTTATATAGATGCACAATAGTCATAACCATTGGCGAAAGGTTTTGAACGAATGCGCACTTCTTTTGAAAATTGAATTTTGAATCCAACTGTCACCGTGTCGACATGGGGTATCCCCTTATGTCGACATCCCTCAGTTCAAAATTGTAGAGATGTTGTTTTGTAAAAGCATTTGAATTTAAAACAAGTTGAAACTTCTCTGAAGCAAATTAAAGTGTGTAAACAATATTTTGAGATAGAGAATGAATATAAAACATTATTTTAAATATATATATATATAATTGATATAGACCGTCAATTATATAACTAATATTTAAAATCAGAATAAGTTTTGATGTTTTAAAAATAGAAGTTTTTAAAATCAGAATGGAGGAATATTTCAGGGCTAAAACAAAGTTTGAAAACATTTTTGAAAACATGATTTTGAAAGCTAAAACATTTTGAAAACAGATTTAAAAACATTTTGAAAAATCTACTCAAACTGAAATTGCAAGAACCTTCCTACTGAGCTCCTCCATAAGACTCGAGAACTTGTACAAAGTAGTTTAAATGATTTTGATTTTCGTGGGTTTGTAAGCCACTTGTCGTAGGTTTGTAAGCTACTTGTCGTGGGTTTGTAAGCCACTTGTCGTAGGTTTGTAAGCTACTTGTCGTGGGTTTGTAAGCCACTGGTTTCGATAGAAATTGGGTTCCATCCCAAAAGAAAATTGGAAGAAACATGAGAGTGCTATTATGAAGTTTTAACAAAATACTAGACACTTATCTTGAGATCTTGAAATCTTGATTCTCTAGAGTCTTGAATCTTGAATCTTGAATCTCTAATCTTCATCTTGATGCTTGAGTCTTTATACTGATCAGTCTTCGATAATACCTGCATATACTTCCTATATACACATATATATCTATCTATATATATTTCATAAAGTAAAGTATAATAACTTTATTAGGTTGTTGTCATCAAAACATCATCAACTCAGTTCCTAACATCAGGGAGTTCAGTTTGACTTGTTTCATGAGCACTGGGATCGGGGATGACTTTCTATGAAGCCCCATGCATGTCATCGCCATTTCCCCCATGATCACCACCACTTCCACGTGAACTCTGATCTTTATCCCTATTGTCAGGGTTATCATCATCGTCGTCGCATTTCCGCCTTCCTCGGCAACAACTTTATCACCATCATCTTCTTCATAAGAATCGAAATCTACTTCTATAGAAGGGACATCAAAAGATAATAGTTTGGCGGCATCAATTTCCTCTCTCTCAAGGACTTCAATTCCTTGCTTCATTTCTTTGATTTTATCCCCGAATCTTTTGACAATAGTGGGATCGAGTGATGGGAATCTTAAATCTGGCCATTTTCGATGTCGTCGGAATAAGCAAGCATAAAAGCATCCTTGTAAGAGTACACGATGATCTCATTGAAGTAGGTGCTCAGAAATTGTGACATATTTTGCTTGGCTTTAGAAATAGTATTTATGGCCATTGTTAAAGAATTTTCTTCTTTCCCAGCTTCTTCTTGTGAGTAGATTGTTTAACAACCATCCGAGCCTTCTCTTCCTCGGACTTCTTTAAAGCTAAATTTTCATCAGTTAAGAGTTTCTTTTCCTTCCTCTCCTTAGAGATAGTAGATTCCGCTTAAGAAAGATAAACCTCCAAACTTTTTTGTTCCTATATAGCATTATTTATGGCCATAAAAAGGAAGGTAATCTGGCTGTTCAAAGTTGAGATTTCTGCTTGAAGCTTGGACATCTCAGTAGAAGATTTCGAAGCGCTTTCTTGAAGTGAGTACCAGATTTCTGAAATCTAAAAAGAAAATATGATATGAATCATAATTTAATAAGAAATAATAATAAGAAGGTCAAGCAGTTTGAAACGTACTAGGAATTGTTGCTCAATTAGAAATCCATAATGTGTTGTCAAGTCAGGAATAAAGGAAAGTGGATGAATGGAAGTGAATGAGGAAGAATACAAAATTGATTACACCGTCATCTTAAAATCATTCGAGGAAATCGGCGATGGGAGTATAGAGGTGTTCAACTCTTGAGGAGGAGTTGAAGTGCCCAAATCCCTTTGCATCTGCTCGATGACATTAGGAGAATCGAAAATGACAATGCGAGATATCAGGTCGTCCTTTGAAGGAGTTGTTTTTGTTTGGCCAATAGAAACTTCAAGAGTCGGGCCCTCGAGAGTTTTGCTCGCATCAACAGTTTCACCCACATTTGAAGGAGGTGAAGATCGATCATTAATAGTTTCACCCTCTTTTGGAAGCAAAGAGGACTGAATATCAACAATTTTAGCTTACTTGAGAGAAGGGCCCACTGCAGCCATTTCGCTCAATTTTCTTCTGGCAATCATACTCGACCTAGCTACGGCAAGGGTCAAAGAAGATGCGCTAGATGTAGAAGTTAGGAGGACTAAACCACTTATGATCAATTCAACTAGAGGAGCAGTTGCTAAATATTCAAAAAGTATAAGTTAGTATAGTAATCTAGGGAGTAACACAATAATAAATTGCAAGTACTACGCTTAAGATTACCAGGATGATCTGGGAAAATTGGGGACATAGGAGAAAAATTCTTGGGATCACATAAAGACAAGAAACATTTGCTCCTATAAGTGTGTTGGACAAGAGGGGGTTGTCCAAGAACACTCAAACCGGTAGGGAGAAGGGAATGTTTTTTAAGATTGGCGTTAATAGTGTAAGTCTATTCCTGATGCTACTTGAAGCAGTGGTCAACAACTTTACGTTTCTCTTATACTCATCATTGAGATATTCAGGAGTGGGACCTAATAAATACGTTAGAACCTTCAATTTATGTTTCAATGATAACAACTATATAATCATATAAATATATAGACCTTATCAATATTGCAGGTATATGCTATAAGAAGACACCATACTCGAAGATATTAAGACTCAAAGAGAAACGAAGATTCATTAAGCATATTATGGTTAGGAAGGTTATTCTACTGTAAAAGAGTCCTAAATAAAAAATTGTTAAGGTCTCCTTGAGTATATGTGCATACACGGTCACATACAATTTCATATGCATCAAAACCAAGGTGAAAAACTATTTTTACACCTCACAGACGTCTGAGATAAAGCCACATATGTCTGTTATAATTCTCGGGTTAAAATTTTAATAAGTCATGGACGTCTGTGTTAGTCTGTGAGATGATGGTTTTGATGACAACAACCTTAGAATAGATTATAAAATATAAATACTAACAGTATAAGTTTAGATATATATGTATATACATGATTTAACCATGCAGGTGCCAAGAATGAAGACTGTACAGTATAGAGATTCAAGATATCAAGATTGAAGACTCGTGAGTATCAAGAATATCAAGATTTCAAGAATAAGTATTTTAATTAGGAATTTTGTTAAAACTCCTAGAAAAGCACTAGCATCTTAAAATCCAATTTATTCGTGGAATGAAATCCACTTCGAGCCTGTTAAAGGGATGGAACCCTAAGTAGGATGGAACCTACGAAAAATCTTGTGGAACATTGTTTTGTATCCGCTAACTTTATATTCAAAATGATTTTTCAAAATTATATCTTATTTTCAAAATGATTTCAAAACCTTCCTTTTAAAAGAATCAAAAACATCCATCCTGATTTCAAATACTTTTAGCCTTAAAATAATCTTGAATTTCAAATTCAAATTATCCTTGGTTTTAAATTATCTTTTAAAATAAAAGTATATTTAATTTTTTAATATTTATATACTTAGTTTTAAATATAAAATTATAGTAAAATTTTATATATACCAAAATATTATTCTATATATTTATTTATGTATTTCAACTATATTTAAGTATATTTATAAAAGTTTAAAATAATTTTAAAATAGGATAAAAGTTATTTTCAGAGAAAAACCAAACATCAAGAATTCCTTTGGGATGTCGACATGCCCAAGTACCCTATGTCGACGTAGTGTCAGTTGAGTTCAAAATTTAAATTTCAAAAGAAGTGTCTATTCGTCATTACTCTTCACGAATGGATATGGTTGTTGTTCTTCTATAAATAGGGGTTGGTTTCAACGAATTTTAACATATATTTTCTAGTTTTTCACCCCTCTTCTTCTTCCATATTTCTATATACATATTCTTACCATTACTCTGCCGAAATCAACATTAAATCTAACTATATTATCTCTAGTTTGATTCTTTATCACTATCTCAACAAGATCCTCAGTGCTATTCAAAGTTATCAGCTTTTTGTAATCAACTTAGCAAGAAAAGGTGTTATTGTAGCCTTGGAAATCAATCAAGCGAGATAAGGTGTGATTGTAGCCTTGGAAATGAATTGGGTGAACTTGTTGTTTGGGAAATCAAGTATCTCTATCCAGAGGATTGTGATTCTGGAGGGTGTACCTCGTTGCCTTGAAATTGAGGGTGTAATTGTAAAGATTATTTTTTGAAAGGAAATCCGTACTTGTGTGCGGGACTGGATGTATGGTAACTCCGAACCAGTATAAAATCTGGTGTGTTCTTTCCTTTACTACTTTACTTTATATTTGCATTTGTGTTTGATTCTTTGATCATATCTGTGTCTGAATATTGCATACATTTGTGTTTAAATTAAGAAAAACTCAAAAAGATTTAACAATTCTCTAAAACACTATTCACCCCCCCTCTAATGTTTATCCTAGCCTTAAGATCCTTAATCCGCATTTCTCACATTTGGTATCAGAGCAAGGTTTTCAAAGTTTCATAATTTGATTTTTGAAAAAGTTTTCAAAACGGCTACCAACACTGGTACTGTTACTAACACTAGTATCCCTGTCACTAGTTCATTTATAGAAGATCGGTCTACTGTCAGACCACCACTTTTTAACGACAGTAACTATGCATATTGGGCATGTAGGATGAAAATATATTTACAATCTATAGGATTATACACTTGGAATATCACACAAACTGAATATTCTGAACCCATAACTGATTTTGCATAGTGGACCGCTGAGCAAAAGACTGTTGCACAAAATAATTCCAAAGCAATGAATATTCTGTTTTGTTCACTTGATAGAAATGAATTTAATAGAGTGTCAGTTTGTAAGTCTGCATATGAAATCTGGAAAACTTTGAAAGTGACTCGTGAAGGAACAAGCAAAGTTAAACAGACCAAAATTTCCATGCTCACAAATCAGTTTCAATTATTTAAAATGAATTCTAATGAGTCTATTTTCGATATGTATAGTAGATTTCAGGATATTGTGCATTCTTTAATATCCTTCGGAAAGGAATTTTCTGAAGAAGATCAAGTCAGAAAATTTTAAATTCTCTTACTCCAGAATAGGATCAAAAGACACTTGCGATCGAAGAGGCAAATGACATCAGTACTTTGAAGATAAAAGAATTAATTGAAAATCTAATGTCGTTTGAAGTTCAGATGATCGGAAGAAGAGAAAGCAAAGCATCTGAAAAGAAATCAATGGCATTTAATGCATTAACCGATGGATCAGACTCAAACAGCGATAATGATGAAGAGATAGCCTTTATGACCAGGAATTTTCGAAAATTTCTGAAATACAGAAAGATGAACAATCTCAAGAGAAACAACTATAAGAACTCTAGAAATCAGAATGTAGTGCCAAACAATATCAAATGTTTCAACTGTGATGAACCAGGGCATATCAAAAGAGACTGTCCGTATCTAGATAGGCAAAATCCTGCTATAAACAATGATTCAGTAAAGAAATGGAAGCGTGCATTTACTGCTACTCTAGATGACTCAGACTCATCCTCAAGCGATGATGATCAGAAGACAGATAATTCAAATTTGTGTTTCACGGCAGTTCACGATTCCGACGAAATCAGAGAAACGGACTCAGAAAAAGGTACACATTTACAATATAATTGGTCGAAATTGCATGCTTAGAATTAGATGCTTGATTAATTGATTTTGAATTGGTATGTTATTTGAATTTTAAAATTTTTTACTATTATTTTTATTATTATTTTATTGTTATTTTATTATTATTTTCATAGTATAATAATATATTGAAAATACTATAATTCTAATAGTATTACAGATATATATACATTAAATATAATAAGTGTATATATATATTAGAATACTTAGGAAAAATAAATCATAAAAATTCATAAGCACATGTCGACATGGTCCCTACCATGATGTCGACATGGGTACCAGAATTTGAAATTCAAAATTTGAATTCAAATGGTTGAATTTCCCAACATCTTTTCACTTCATTCAATTATCTGAAAAGACATCTTTTGATCAGAGAACATGTCCTTTGAGAATCTATTTATTCGCTATCTTTTATCATATCTTTTCACTCTCATTTTCAAATTCAAACTCTCTCTTCAAAACTTCAAGCTCTCTACTCTCTACTTTAACGGCTTCTTCAAGCAACCCCTCCGCCATGAGAATTTCCAGAAAGATAAATGAGCAACTCTTCAATGATCCGGAGGCAATAAAAGCATACATCAATTATGCTAATTATGCCAAAGTCCATCCCAGAAAGTTTGCTATCTTTCAAGATTTTTCTTCTTATGAAATTGATTCTCTTTTTGCAAACAATCAAATTCTTAGTCTTGTTGATGCTTCTCAAAATGATTTTGTTTGCTATCCAAACCTTGTCAAAATTTTCTATGCAAATTTAAACCGTGGATTTTATAATGGAAATGAGGATGAAATTTGAAGTAGTGTCAAAGGCACTAGAATTGTTTTGAATTGTGATTTTTTGGGTACCATTATCAATTGCAAGAGTACGGGAATGGATCTTTTTAATTTTAAAATCGATGAAAATGATCGTGAGACATTTCATCACATTTTCGAAGGGAATGATAATTTTGAATTCAAAAATCGAAATTTTTGACCAAAAGCAAGAATTGCAATCTTCTTTTGCAACATACTTTGACCCCAACATCAGGGAATTTTGATAATCCTACTTCAAAAGTTTGCAAATCACTTTTTGCTATTTTTGAAAATTATGACATTAATTGGACGCAAGTTATTTTGGATGAACTTCGTCCTAAAAATCTTGAAATGGGTGAGAACACTTTGTATCATGGAATTTATCTCACTAGGATTTTTAACTATTTTGGAGTGGATTTCAAAGGCGAAGAATTTGTTTCTAGAAAAGTTTTCAATCATTCCAACATTTGGCTTATGAAAATTCCATTTGTTTTTCAACCTTATGAGACTCTTGCCGAAAAGAAAGTGCGCTTGGCTCATGAGAAAATGGAAGAAGAGGAGAGGAAGAAGAAGAAGGGGTTGAAATGGAAATTGAAGAAGAAGAAGAAGGTGAAACTTCTTTGGAAAGCATCGACTGTCCTCCTAACCCATCCAACATAGCCCATCTCAAAAACCAAAAGACTATTGTTGAGAATCAACGAATTCTTAAACGATCCGTTAGTAAGAAGTTGGACAAAATTTCATCCAAGATGGACAAATTTATTTCCAAAGTCAGCAAGAAGTTTGGATTATCTTCATCGTCGTCATCCTCTAACTAGTACTATCTTTTCATATCTCGTTGTATTTGTTTTAGTTTATTCTGATTTGAATGTTCATGCAGTTCTTTATGATTAATCGTTGTATCGTCTTAGTATGAAATGAAATGGAATTTCTTTTCTGCTATCTAGCTTATCTTATCTCCAGAATAAATGTTAGTTTATTATAAAAATATGTATATATACACAATTATTCACAAAATCAAAATTAATCAACAAATTTCACTACACCATGTCGATATACCCCCTATGACCATGTCGACATGTACTGGTCAGAAATGACAATTCATTTTGAATTTGAAATTTGAATAAATACCATATGTCTATTCATTTCAAACGAATTTCTACACCTATAAATACCTATTTATTCCAGAATTCATCACTGAATATTATTTCTTATCTACTCTATCTCTCATTCTTCTCACAAATCCAAATATAGCTAATCCAATTCATAATTTATCTGAAAATCTTGAAGAAACTCTTAATTCGTTCAAGAATATTCTCTCGTTCATTCTTTGCAACTAGCGACACTTAGAATTAAGTCAAATGCAGATGATCAAGGAGCAAGAAAGGCATTTTGATGTGATACGATGGATGATTTCCTCCCTGCACAAGGATGATAACGAAGCACATCCTCCAGTCTCTCTCACCAATGACAATGAAAATTGGGATGCCATTAAAAAAGACCTTATCTTTAGAGAAGAAGGATGGGTGGAAGTTCCTCGTAACGTTTGATTTTATTTGGTTTCTTTGTTTTAATTGTTTGCTTTGATTAATTTGATTTCATTTGCTTTGGCTTGGTTTGATATTGATTGATACTTAGTGTGGATTGATGTTTGTTGTACAGAACATGTATAATTATACATTGATATGTATATAACCTTTGATTCATTATTGTGTCTATCAATATAATTATCTCTTAATTATATGTTCCATTGTATAAGTTTTTTTAGTCCAAGAATGAGGGGGAGTTATATAGTTTGGAGATGGTTTTTTATTGATGATGAATGGGGAGAAGTATAAAATAGAATAGTTAGGCATAAATTAAGGGGGAGTTATTAGGATAGAAGTAATATTTTATAAACAAAGATTGTCACCATCAAAAAGGGGGAGATTGTTTGTCCATGAGATGATGGTTTTGATGACAACAACCTTAGAAAAGATTATAAAGTATAAATACTAACAGCATATGTTTAGATATATATGTATATGCAGGATTTAACCATGCAGGTACCAAGAATGAAGACTGTACAGTATAGAGATTCAAGATATCAAGATTGAAGACTCATGAGTATCAAGAATATCAAATTTCAAGAATAAGTATTTTAATTAGGAATTTTGTTAAAACTCCTAGAAAAGCACTGGCATCTTAAAATCCAATTTATTCGTGGAATGGAATCCACTTCGAGCCTGTTAAAGGGATGGAACCCCAAGTAGGATGGAACCTATGAAAAATCTAGTGGAACGTTGTTTTGTATCCGCTAACTTTTTATTCAAAATGATTTTTCAAAATAATATCTTATTTTCAAAATGATTTCAAAACCTTCCTTTTAAAAGAATCAGAAACATCTATCCTAATTTCAAATACTTTTAGCCTCAAAATAATCTTGAATTTCAAAATCAAATTATCCTTGGTTTCAAATTATCTTTTAAAATAAAAGTATATTTAATTTTTTAATATTTATATACTTAGATCTAAATATAAAATTATAGTAAAATTTTATATATACCAAAATATTATTCTATATATTTATTTATGTACTTCAACTATATTTAAGTATATTTATAAAAGTTTAAAATAGTTTTAAAATAAGATAAAAGTTATTTTCAAAGAAAAACAAAACATCAAAAATTCCTTTGGTATGTCGACATGCCCAAGTACCCTATATCGACATAGTGTCAGTTGAGTTCAAAATTTAAATTTCAAAAGAAGTGTCTATTCGTCATAACTCTTCATGAATGGGCATGGCTGTTGTTATTCTATAAATAGGGGTTAGTTTCAACGAATTTCAACATATATTTTCTGTTTTTTCACTCCTCTTCTTCTTCCATATTTCTATATACATATTCTTACCATTACTCTGTCAAAATCAACATTGAATCTAACTAGATTATCTTTGGTTTGATTCTCTATCACCATCTCAACAAGATCCTCAATGCTATTCAGAGTTATAGGCTTTTTGTAATGAACTTAGCGAGAAAAGATGTGATTATAGCCTTGGAAATCTATCAAGCGAGATAAGGTATGCTTGTAGCCTTGGAAATCAATTGGTTGACCTTGTTGCCTGGAAAATCAAGTATCTCTACCCAGAGGATTGTGATTCTGAAGGGTGTACCTCGTTGCCTTGAAATCGAGGGTGTAATTGTCAAGATTGTTTTTTGAAAGGAAATCCGTACTTGTGTGCGGGACTAGATGTAGGGTAACTTCGAACCAGTATAAAATCCGGTGTGTTCTTTCCTTTACTGCTTTTACTTTATATTTGTATCTGTGTTTGATTCTTTGATCATATCTGTGTCTGAATATTGCATACATTTGTGTTTAAATTAACAAAACTCAAAAAGACTTAACAATTCTCTAAAACACTATTCACCCTCCCTCTAGTGTTTATCCTAGCCTTAAGATCCTTAATCCGCATTTCTCACAGTCTGAGGTTTAACCACAAACATCTGTCATGTGCAAAAACTGTCAATTTTGAAAAGACCTTTCTGTGTCATTCAAAAAAATCAACTTTCAATGAAAGTTTGCAGCCAATAAAATGAATAGACTTTCCCAAATAATAACAACTCTTCATCTGCACCTTTTTGAATCTATAAATAGTACTTTGATTGAGAAGTAGAAATCGTCTAACTTAAATTAATCTATTATTTACTCTCTTGATTCCTAAACACTCTCTTGCATATGCATTGTTCACATACTCTCAATCTATATATAACTTTGGTTAAATCACTTCCTACAAATCAAAACATTTATATTCATATACTCAATGGAGATCATATGAAGATTTGTACTATAAGTCAAAAACTATGTTATTTGAAAAATAAGATTGTCAGAGATACTTCTGTATTGGCCTATTCCTTCAGGCGAAGTGAGGGAAATTTATTTAAAGAAAATACCGAAGGGGAGCTCCGAGACAGGACGTAGGACCGGAGGTCCGAACCAGTATAAAAACTCTGGTTTGCATGCTTTTTATACTTTACTATTTATTGTCTACTATTGCATTAACTTATACACTTGCATATTATACACAAGTTAGATAATATATGATCCACGAGATTTTTCAATTAGTATCAGAGCAAGGTTATTTCAATCTACAGTAACACCTAATGAAATCATTAAAATGGAAAGTACATTTCAAAAAGATAAATCAACTGCTCATCCCATACTATTTACTGGTTCTAATTATGCTTATTGGTCAACACGAATGCAAATTTTTATGGAAGCTAATGGATTAGAAATAGACTAGCAACTCAAAATAAATATAAAGCACCTGACACTGATATTGGCATATGGACTAAGCACAAAAAGCAAAGGCATCCAACAATCTGAAAGCTATGAATGTATTATTTTGCTCACTCGATGAAAATGAATTTTCACGAGTTATGCTTTGCACTACTGCTTATGATATATGGCGTCATTACAAATTACCCATGAAGGCACAAACGAAGTCAAGCAAACAAAAATTTCTAATCTACAAAATCAATTTCCAACTTTTAAACTGAAATCAAATGAATTAGTTATTGCCCTGTATGCTAGATTTTAAACTATACAACACGTCTTATAGCACTAGGAGTTAAATTCATTGATTTTGATTTAATCGCATGAATTTTGAACTCTTTGACAAATGAATGCAAAGAAAAAATTTAGCCATCGAAGAAGAAAACAATCTTTCCCAACTCAAAGCCGAAGAGTTAATAGGAAATCTGATGTCATATGAAGCTAATTTATAGGCAAGAAAAGAACAAAATCAACAAAGGTAAAACATTGCATTTCAGGAAAATAAGAACAATTCCGACTTGGAAGAAGATGAGATTGTTTTCATAACCAAAAACTACAACAAGTTCAAGAAGTTCAAAAAGATGACAAAATTTCAAAAAAAAAGCAACACAAATTCCTCAAACCTAACATCGGGTGTGATAAATTTGGCCATATGAATAAAGACTATCCACTACTCAACAATAATAAAAAGAAAAACAAATTCGAAAATTTTAAGTAAAGAGAAGAGCATTTCAAGTAACTTGGGATGACTCCAACACTTACTCATCATCCGATAGCAATGGTGACTCAGAATAAGTAAATGTTTGCTTCATGGCTAGCACAAATGAGGTACGTCCTAAATTAACATATGATGAAATTCTTCAAATTAGTACAGAATTAGATGATAAGTATAGAGAATCAAAAAAATTGAGTAAAGAAAATGTGGGAAAATTAAACAAAGATGAATTAGAAATTGGATTTTTAAAAGAAGAGAAAACTATTTCAAAAGAAGAATAAAATTACTAATAGCTTCTCAGAAGTCTCCCCCACATTGAGACTCGAAAATGAACGTTGATGGTGTTGCGCAGTCATCACCGAAATTATTTTCCAACGACAGAAGAGGAAGCACTGAATTCATTCCTTTTAAAACTTATTTGAAAACAATTTATATTTATATATACTTTTAAACAACACTAATATTATTTTACAAACCTTGAAAACCTTTTTCAAAAACATCGGAATTTGAATTTCTCAAATTCTAAACTTTATATCCATTTTACTTGCAATTTATATTTTGTAAACCATAATTATACAATTTCATTTTCTTATAATCATATAATAGCTAATAGTTTAAGAATATTGACAATTCAAGCAATAAATGATAATGATCAATATTACCATTTCTAACAACCAATTCACACTATATATACCCTAATAATTTTTGAAAAATTATTTCTTCATATATAAAATATAACCAGGGTAAAATTATTTCATTTATCTAGTTTCTAAACAATACCATGTCGGTTTACCTTGTTTAAGAGTTTAGAAACCCCTATCGGTACGGTTGTACTTCCCATGCCGACCAGAATTCATAAATACTCAACCGATAAGTCAACACAATATAAAACATTTCATATTCACTAACAAATACGCGCTCACAACTATTAATACACTTAAACACATTTTAGGGTGATACTGACCCTATCTCTAATAAGTCACCCCACAAAGCTAAGGTTATCTCTAAACCAAAGCTCTGACACTAGATGTGACAACCCATATTTCGGGAAGATTTAAATTGACAATAATCCATACATGTCCAATCCAAACAATCGGAACATAGATAATCATTGGAGTTAAATAAGAAAAGAAAACGAAACAAACGCAGAATCGCACAACGGAACGACAAAATATAATAATCAAATAAACAGTTCATGAAGCAGTTTATATTTTACATTTGATTGTAATCTACGCAACATTCATCAGAGTTATATATATACAGCAGAGATAAACAAATAATGCATCAGACAACATAATGCAGGACTAGTAATAGTAATAATGTATCAAATCTTTGTCTTCGTCCTCTAAAATAAATCTTTAATAAGCTGAAAAACTCAGGGCTGACCTCAGCGTAATGAAAAGACAAAACATTCGAGTCAGGACTAAAATATCCTTATGTAAGTCAAATCGATATTGCATATAACATGAGTATAACGGCGTCAGAGATGTTTACGGGTTTTCACGTCTTCTATCCAGTGTACGACGTGCGTGCAATAACTCACTGATGTTATGGGATTTTCCATCTCTTAAGGATCCATCAAAATATTTATATGTAGTAGAATACTCTACATATATAATGTCTAGTCATTAAAATAAATATTTTTCTTTGCGTTAAGGCTTTACACTAATCCCTCTTAACGCGTTTTTAAGCATTGTCAGACAATTTGCATATAAAACACCAGTTAAACGGCCGGTAGATAGGGATGCACCGTGATACGACAACACTAAACCAAAATCGTATGGGTCTCGTTTAAGGATAAAAGTATGAAAAGGCACGTGAGGCAATGCCCTAGGTAGGATACTACTAGTTTACCCTTCTCGGCTGATGGTAACACACCGTAGCCTTGATCGCCCACCACGTCCAACACTCCCATAAAATCGAAGGGTACGCACCAATCAAGCACAAAGTCATAATATGGTATCGAAGAAGTGCGTCCACTAGGGGTAGCTAGCCCACTTGGCTGGTATGGCTCCTGTTTTAGTCATTTCAAATTGGCACAAGTGCCAAGCTAATCCATCATCGTTATCTTTCTTCAAATCCAGCAAACGTCGTCAAATCTAACCACTTTATTCGGGATCATCACTCCACGTACACAGTTGTCAAAGTGGTTTCGATATCGATAGAGAGTATCCCTATATTCGACCCCGGTCTCTTTAACAAACAAACATAGTTTTACATACCGATTGGTACTTTTACATTTCGAAACAGTTCATACTTGATATCAAAATATCATATTTGCTTCAAAATCAAATCCATTTCGAAGTCATCATATTTACGCAAAATATACTATTTTGGTTCAAAATCGTTTTTGCCTTAATATCTCGATCTCAGTTCCAAAATCGTTTCGAATTCCCATTTGGTTTATAACTTTATTTAACGCATTCGTATTTAAATCTTTGATTTAAAAATAACATTCCACTAATAACCAGTTTGAATTTTTGAAAAATAGTTTGAATAGTTTTAAAACAGTTTAAGTAATTAAAATAGTCAAAATAGTTTACATGGTTAAAATAGTTAAAAATAGTTCAAATTGTTAAAATAGTTAAAAATAGTTTAAATGGTTAAATAGTTAAAAATAATTTAAGTATTAAAATGGCTTATATAGAAGAATCATTTGGAAAATCCAAAATAATTCGAATATTTAAAAAGATAGATTTAAACAGTTTATTTTAAATTAATTTACTTGAAAATAATTTCAATGCCAAACCGATTTAATTCCAACTTCCCAACTCAAATCAATTTCAATTTCCATTTAATCGATTCGATTTCAATTTCTATTCAAATCAATTTCAACTTTGATTTCAAATTAATTCAATTCCACTTTTCATACCTAATTAAATCAATTTCGATTTATATCGATTTCAAGATCGATTTTCAAAATATCGATTCAAAACATTTAAATCAAATTATCCTTCAATATTCAGTTTAAAATCCCAATCTTCAAATAAAATTCAATTCTGAGCTACATTTCAAAATATCGTTTTTATTTCACTTTTACTTAGTAATATTCAAAGTTCAAAAATAATTTGATTTCTATTATATTTATTTTTATTTCTTTTAAATCAAAATCACTTAAATATATTTCAAATCGAAAACTTTAAAATCATTTCATTTAACCAATCCAGTATCCGTATATAATTTTCTTCCCTATGGCCAAGTGATCAGTTATTCAATTTAATTTTATGGATCAATATATATCATTTCAATCCAAATCACAATGTCATAGGTATATATCATTTCAACCTATTTCTTTATTTATTCGAAATAATTCAACTTATAGTTTATATACTGTACATAATTTACAGGGTGATAATAGGATATATATATAATAAATAAACATCCAAATCATCTAAAATATCAACCAATAGCATCCATCGCAATCATTATCCAAATAGTAAATATAATACACAACAATTACATAGTTATTGGTATCAGGTGTTTCACTAGTAATTAAATTCCAATTCCAAACTTAATTGTCAATTTTAATTTTTTAACGGTTAATCCAATGAAAATTAAATTTATCAAACAATGACCAATAAATTCATATCACCCCATAAACTCAAATTTAACTAGCATGAGAATATTCTAGTACGTTGTGAGCGTTATAAAACACTCATCTTTTATTTTATTTTTGTCGCCGAGAAGTTCCGTTTTGAAACTAAAACCGAAGGACGCCTGATTTAGCACAAATTTTGATTGTCTACAAGTGGGTCCAAACTAGTTTCATTACGAAGCTCTCGTTATCACGATCACAACAAAAAATGTCTCGTCCCAATCGGACCTCGTATGCAGAAGTTATACATTTTTAGTTCATCGATATAATTAAATTAATTTAAACACTAATAACATATATTTCACAAACCCATAACAAAACGACAACTAGACCCAACCCACTAACCTATACCTTCTTCCCTAAACGTTGCAGCCTATGCATGAGAATGAACAAAACCATCAAGCCGTGCACGTTTTGCAAGCGATATGGAGCTAGAGAACGCTGTTCGACGAACCGCTTTTGTCTGCAGCTCCCTCTCGATGAACTGCATATCGATGTTCCAATGGCATCAAGCTCGGCCACACCCTAGGAATCGTGATAATTCCTTCCTCTTCCTTAGCCATGGCCAGGCCGCTAGGCGTCCATAATGTTATACCCTTATTTCGATTGCAATGAAAAAAGTTTCGAGTCCTAATTCAATCATATGGAGAAGATAGCTTTTTGAACCCAATTATTATATTGAATTTTCGATATTAAATTCAGCTCATTTATATCCCATACAACCAAACGATAACTCCAAATGCTATGAAATTTGAAATCCAATAATAATAGACAATTACGGATCCAACAAAACTGGTTTCATCGAAATTCGAGAATTATCCCCAGATCGCTATTTTTAACATCTCGATTATAATATAAAATTTCCAATTTCTAATTTTTTTTCACCTTTAAATCCACTTTTAAATATTAATAATCTGTATTGTTGTTTAAATAAAATTTACATCAACTTCCAACATCATTTTCAATCATATTAAATTCAGAATTCAATTATTTAAATAATTTCAAATATTAAATTTAAACAATTTAATTGTTCAATATTAGATTTTAAATGAATTTTAGTTATCAATCAGTTACTTCATTTACATCTAACGAATTCAACATTTATTATTTAATCCATCTATTGATTGTAAACACATTCAATTCATAGCATTACTTTTCAATGCTTGTTATTACTTAAATCTATGAAATTACTTTATTTCAGAATCTTGTTCAAGTTCATATTCAATAACTATATAAATGAATCATTAAAATTTTACTTTTAACCATTTTTATTTAATAATTACATTGAATTTAATAATTTAAAATAGTTAAAAAATACGGGTTTTTATGTCTAGAAAGTGTGGGTTAAGACGTACCGAACTCATTTATATCACTTGAAAATAATTTGGGTGATGACAACAGCATCATCGACATTCATTTTCGGGTTTCTAAGTGAGGGACGCTACTATAGTAGCTTGTTACAGATTTGTTTTAGTAAAACGTATTTTGATTTAATTTTTAAAGTATGATTTGATAGACAAAGGTTTTGTGTGTGTGTGTGTGTATTAGTTTAAAATGGTTTGAAATGAAACTCGGTGTTTAGTTTTAAAGTTTTCTTATTAATTTATTTCATGGCCACATGTAGCCTATGCATTAGAAAAATATGGTATGTGCATCATGATATGATATGTTTTTTTGTAGTTTTCATTTGTTAAAATGAAACGGGATTTTCAACGATTTTGGATAGTTGGAAACTTCTGAATCGTTATGAAACTGGCAGTTAGGTATTTTTGAAAATATAGGTGAGTATATATAATGCTTGAAATTGAAAAGGTTGTAAGTTAAAACAAGTTCAAATGGTCGATCATCCTTGTTAAGTTAGATGAATTTGATGTTTTGTATATCCTCTTAGGATGTAGTAGAGTATTATACGAGTATGCACTTAGGTTATAGAATGTTTAATAGCTTGAAGTTATGTTTTTTTGAAATGATTCATAAATGAATTTAGTATGGAGTGATATACTATTTGTGTAAAAATAATGCGGTTTTAATAATATTGGTATAATTAGGAAACCAATAAGGTAAGTGCGTAATTTGTACGTAGATAATTTTATTCGCATGACTGTTCTTGATTCAATATTCGAGTACATGGTTTCGAGGTGATTTATACCAGTCCAAACAAGTATTTTCCAATCTATTCTTGATGGTGAACATTTGATATAGATTTTTGATACGATCTCAAAGTTTTCTATCATAGGATATGGCTATTAAGGAGAATGGATATTTCTAATCAAGGAATCTGATCAGAGTCCGCATTAGAAAGGTCAAGTGATCTATACTTGTTTGGTAGTGAAATTATGTGATCGAGCAAGCGAGCAAATTTGACATTGCGTACGGATGGTCCATCTACATTGTCGGGCTTTAGTATATTTGCATACTATGTTATGTTGGCTTATGTGGAGTTTAGGTGATGTCTCTTTGACTTGTTATGAGGTAGCATTAATTGTCGACTAAGTAACAACCTGACGTTGTTAAGCGTAAGGCACACTTAGTAGATTGTTTATCATCATTATACGGTAAGAGGATTTTTGAACTTAAGAAATCCATGAGTTATGTGTGCTAGTAAATTTTGAACACTGTTAAGTATTGCTATGCGATTGTTTCTTTTTTTGCTTGTGTTGGAATTTCGAGGATGAAATATTTTAAGTGAGGGAGAATGTAGCGACCTGGAATTTCGGACACTTCGTATTTAAATATCTGGATTCTTTAAATATTTGAACCATGGATTAAATGTTATTAAATTGACCTAATAACGTTGTTAATCCGCTATTTAATATGGTAAACTTGTTTTGAAGCTTGTTTATAAAAGTAAATACTTCGAAGAAATATTGATAATGTGACCGAAAATCGGTTTATCGATAAACAACATTTTAATCAACATAAGTTATTGGAACTCTTTTGTGCTAAGCTAACGAACAAATGAACACATTGGGAACTAATTAACACATTTTGATTCATAAAGCAAAGGGAAGGTTCTAGAAGCTTCCAAATGGTTAAAAGATATTAATATGTTAGGGATATTAAAGTGTTTAGCTAAAAGAACAAGATGTAAAAGAGAAGTGATGAGCATGTAGAGGGGTGAGCCTTCCATGACATCATGGGGGTAAGAACAAGCTTAGGCAACATCATGTAAAGCTTACAAAAGGAGAGGCATATCCTTGAATTATAATTACAAATTTACAAAGAAAAAGCAAGCACTCTTTTATATCTTCCTCTTCACAAAATTCCTAAATAAAATAATTTCAAACCACATCCAAATCTGTCTAAATTTTTCCAAAAGCCTAGGGACAACATGACAACACCTTCCATCAAGTTAGACATTGAATAGCCAAAGAAAATCTCACCCCATGAACATCGGCTACGAGCTATTTGAGGGCATTTGGGGTTAAAGGCAAGTGTAAGCAATGTGAGGTAGGAAGCAAAAGTGGTTGTAAGGTTGGGGAAGGACATGGTTGCTCAGATCTCGCTTGTTTTTTTGGGTTTAAGGGTGAGCTAACTTATAATATTGAATGAAAATATACTTTTATATTGTAATTGAATAATTCTTTGTGTTGGTTAAATATTAACATATCTTGTAATATTGGTTTTGATTCTTGCTTTGAAAGTAAATGACATATGTAATCCATACGTATGGACTTTAATAGAATTGAATGGTCTTATATAACTTATAGGAATGTCTTAAAAATAAAGCTCATAGGTTGTGGACGAACTTTGGTTTAGATTGGAGTCGGATTTGAGAGTGCTCTTATACCAATAGTCGCTATAGATGCACTTAGGAATTGTCTTGTATTCGGAAATTTCTATGGAACTTTATAGAGAGATCCTTAGGGATTTCTCAACACATTTGTAATGTTTTATATGTATGTTTTTTTTCTTAAAAATTTAGGGTGATAAAATGTTGAGTAACATATCGAAAAGTGGTTAAACTTTCACTTGTGCAAACTGGCCTTACAACAACCCGTATTTTTTTCGATAATTAAAACTATTGAATTAAATAAGATTTTGAAATTAAATATTGTGAGAAACTAAAAATTATGATTTATAGATGGGAAATTATTAGAATATAATTTAATAAGATTGATTGAATGAAATTTGCAACTGTTTAATGCAATTTCGGTTAATGATAATAATGAAAATAAATAAGGATTAAATCAATGTTGTATAAAAAGAGAATTACATGTAATTAATTGAAATAGGTTAATATGGAATGGAATCAATATTTGGTAAGTAATTTATCAACCTTTGTTGTAAATAATAGGTTAATAGCGGTGAATTATTAATGGATAATAATTTGATTTATTATTATTTTATTATTTTATTCGTTT
Organism: Allium cepa; assembly: GCA_030765085.1. Lineage (NCBI taxonomy): Eukaryota > Viridiplantae > Streptophyta > Magnoliopsida > Asparagales > Amaryllidaceae > Allium > Allium cepa. Next base: position 534,763,744 of record CM060942.1, read on the forward strand.
GAATTTGATTGTAAGAAAATTGAAATTAATGTAATTAAATATTTATGTTAATATGAATTAAGATGATAAATATAAATGTAATAAAATGTAAACCAATATTAATTATATCCATAAGGTGATATCTAATTTAATAATAAGAGTGGAAATCAAAATAAAAGAATTTATTTGGATTTAAAATATAATTAACTAGGATTTTATTACAGTGTAATTGAACGTTGAATTTAACGAAATATTTTAATAGTAATTTTAACATGGAAAATTTATTTTGATAGATTATTAATTTCTATGTAATCTGGAATGATGAAATCGTTAACTACTTAAATTTGAATTTAAAAGTGATTTAATCAATTTAATAATAATTTATTAATTAATGTGAAATTAGCCATTTTGGCCACTGTCCCGTATTTCGACGAAACCAGTTTTATTGGATCCGTAAGAGTGAATTATTATAGGATTTTAAGTTTCGTAGCGTTCGAACTTGTCATTTGGCTGTGCGAGCTTGAAACGTACAGAAATTGATTTATCGAATTTAAATGAATATAATCTGATTTTTAAAGCCAACTTATGTATACAATGAAATTTGGGTTTGAAACTAGTTCCATTGAGTTTAAAAATATTGTAAACATATATTTCGATATATTGGACGATCTATATTCGTTTTGAAAATGAAACGGGCTTTTTCGGGTCGTTCGATCCAATTCGATTTATCCATTAGTTTTTTCCATCTCTTTCTATATAAATAGACTTTTTCTCCAATCCTAGCAGCTCTTCATTATATTTCTATACGTACTGTCATCTTCAATCTATCTCTTTTTTTTTCCTTCCCAATGGCTGCAAATCTAAAATCCTAATTTCTAATTCAAAATCAAATCGAAATTCAAACTCCTCAAAACCATATCAAATTATATATCGTTGAAAAGCTCTCGACGATCACAATCTATTGCCATAATTCGTTTTTTCCTTTGTTTTGGACTTTAAAGGTTTGGAAAAGAATTTTAAATTAAATATTTGGTTTCATTCTTTTCACTAGTGTCTGATAACTCATATTGGAGTGTTTTAAAAGTTGTTTGATATTTTTATGAATTTTTAAGAATTATCTATGAATTTTCAAAGTTGAAGGATTAATTTAAAATATATAGAAAACATAGTTTTTCTAGTTTTAAAGTAAATTATAAAATGATTATTTTTGAGTAATAAAATACCTTTTAAATTGTTTTCATTTAGTTTTGCAAATAAATTACTACGCTTATATATATCATTTCTAAATAGGTGTCAAATTATAAAAAAAGGATTTAAAAAGGGTTATGAATTGCTTAATAGCCGAATCGTGTTTTTTATTATTTATTTGAAAAGTAATTAATTATGCATAACACTAAAAGCCGATGAAGTAGGCTTATCTATTTATGAGAGTTAAGATTGATGTTCGAGTAAGGACAGAAGCAATAATGCTCTAACCTATCGGCTTTCCACTTGACTGAGAAATAGTTAAGTCAGGTGTAACGACCCTGGATTTTGGCCCTATTATTTTAATAAATATTTAATCTAATTGAATAAAATGTAAACTAATCATTTTAAAATGAATATGACTTTTGGAAATAATTGTCATTTGTTTGTATGGATTTGTATTTTTGAAAGGAAAATTTGATTTGGAAATTTAAAATAAAATCTCTTGATAATATTTACAATAAAAATTTATCTTATATAATTAAATTAAAATACTTTACTTTGTTTACATTTGGTATATATATATATATATATATATATATGGATAATGATGTTTGAAATAAAATTTAATTCTATCAATATAAAATATAAGCATAAAATGTAAGTAAACCACATGAATATAATTTAATTATTGATAGTCAAAATATAAAACACGAATGTAAATAAAAACAAGAATTAAGTGAAACACAAAGTATAAAAATAAGCACAAGGTATAAAAAGTAATACCAGACAAATATGTACATGAGTTCAAGCTAGAAAATAACAAAACAAACATTTTTATACAAGAATGTCTTCATGCACAAGCCATATATCTACCTGCAAAGTATATATCTTTATACAAATATCTATACACAGCAAACATAATTATAATATGTAAACATATTTGGAAACAAGGCAATAAATGCCATCATCTCAGCCTAATATTTGGTCAATTCAAATATTTACAAATCTTTACTTTTCAGTCAGAAAAATCTGCTCATATCAAAACAGAAATATGAAAACAACCTAACCAGATAATACCTTCCTTAAGCACCATGTTATCTTTTATATATATGAATACATCTGCTTTTTAGTTCGTTCAGTAATACCTGATAAAAATAAAAACAAGAAAAAAGAAGCAAGCGAACTCAAATTTTATTCAAACTAAAAACAGACAAGAGCTAAAAACAGATTCAAGACAGTTTTAAAACTTCAGGTTTTCAAAAGAAAATAGAAATTGTTCTTTGTTCATAGAATTTTTAGGTGAGTAAACATAATTTATAAATTTTTAAGTTAATTAAAAACAGTTCAAACTTCATTGATAATATGGTTTGTATATGCTTCAGTTTGCATATGATTTTGTGATGCTATGTACTTCTCTGCAATTGATACAGGTTGCATATTTTGTTCAAAAACTCAAATTAGTCTTATTTAAATCATTGTTAAGCTTTGATTTCACAACAAAACAAGATGTTAAACTTAGATTAAGATTTTTAAAAGTTGATTAAACCATCTTTATAAAGTATATCACTGTAATATTGTTATGCAGGTAATCAAGTGATAGTTGATAAAATTCTATTGCTGTAAAATATTAATTCAAGTTTATATCTTGAAGTATTACTGTAATTTATGATTTTTAAAACAAAAACGAAGATTTTTAATTCAGTATTTTGAGAGCAGTTTGTATTTGAACAAAGATGGCATTTTTACAAATTTTTTGTCATCGATCCAATTTAAAATGTTGAAACTTGAATTGAAGCTAGTATTAACGTCATGGATCTTGAGAAAATTATCAGAGAATTTTTTCATTGTATAAATTAAAGGAACGAATTCATTTTAGGGTTTAGTCTCGAGCTTTTGAACGTGTCCGTAACGAGGGGTGTTTGACTCCTATTCGTGATCGAGTTGCACGAATCTTTGGAAAATGGTAGCTTTGCATGTTGTCGTCGTATGGGCGAAGTTTGGGCGTCTCTGGTGGTCTATGCGGCGGTGGCGAGGCGTTTGGTTGATGGGTCGTGTTTGCAGTTTTTCAAGCAAAAAGTCCTTTTTCGATTGTGAATTTGAGAAGGTGAATCGTGTTTGGTTTTCGTGTTTTTGTGTGGTTTGTGACTTGCCTGAGGCGTTGGTGTTCGTCGGAGCTCAGTCGTGTCGCTGTGCACGTGTACGGCAGTGGGATTTGGTGTCATTGTCGTTGAGGTCTTGTGTCTCGAGTCATGCTCGAGTAAATATAGTGGAAGCTTCAGGTTTTATGTCGAGTGCGTGAGATAGTTACCTGATGCTATTGATACTTTAGTTTTAAAACTTAAACTACAGAAGAAGAAGAAGAAGAAGAAGAACGTACAGGTGAACGTCTCGAGGGAATAGATGGTGAGACTCGAAGTATTACTCGAGTTTTCACAGGAGATTCTCGGGTTTTTACCAACTATAGTATATTATGAAAAAAAAGGTTAAGCAACTTGTTTCTACAAGTTCAAGCACTGTAGATTTAGTAAAGTTTAACAATGTCAGTTAAAACTTTAATACAAGTTTTAATTGTCTTAGTTAATGCTTAACGATGTTTTAAACTCTTATTTATTTTAATTAAGCAATTAATTTAAGTTAAGTATAAAGTTAATTAACATTTAAGTTGTGTAGTTAAAAATAAATTGATTTTCAAATTTAAAAGAAGATTTCTTTTAAAATGTTAATTAAGATGAATAATTAATATTAATTCATTATTTTAGAAAGTAATTAAGAATGATTAACTTTCTAATTATAATTAGAGTTTGGATTAATTAATGATTAAGTGATAAATAAATTGTAATTAACTACTTAAGTTAACTAATGAATGATTAATAGTTAATTAATTAAGGAATTTAATTAAGAATTATAATTGATTAACTAAGTAATTAGTAATTAATAAATGGATAATTAAGGTTATTAATCAATAATTAGGGGTAATTAATTAAGTGATTAGATTTAATAAATGATTAATTAATTAAATGATTTGAAAAGGAATAAGTAATTAATTGATAATTAATGATTGATTAAACAGAATTAAGTAATTAATTCTCAAGTAATTGATTAAATTTAAATTAATTACAATAAGAATATAAGATGATTGCTTATGGATAATTGTGTATGTATAATATCTGATTTGTGATATTTATTTAGTGATATTCTGTGATGCTCTGTGATATGCCTTGATATATCTATGATGATTGTGTATGATTTATCTATGATAAATGCTATGTGAATTCAAGTGTTGAACTTAACTGTTTAAAATTAATAAACAACTTGGCCTTTAAAATGGCGTTTGGATTTCGATAAGACCGGGATCGGGTGTCAATTTGATATTCCGAAAACCACATCGATCCAATTTAAACGATAGGTCGTGGCATCTCAAGTGAAGGTCGAGATGGTGTTTTCAGAATGCAAGGATTATAGTCGTTAACTCTGAGGGTGATTCCAAAATGAGTGTAACGAGATAATGCCTTCGGTTTCGTTCGAACCCGGAATGAACTTGTATGGATTGAATGCTTTCAGCACATCGTCAGGCGGATGATGAGAATTCTAAGATATGTTCTATAAAGATAAACGCAGCCTTAAGCCTTATCAACCGGGAATGACAAAAATTGGGGATGTGCAGCAAGGTTAGGTGGGTCATGCCCAAGTAGGACGAGATATACCCATGTCTAGATGTCCCTTTTTATTTCGGCTGTGTGGGCGGTTGCTAGCTACAACCGTGGGGTTATCTTATTCGGGACTGTTCAGTAAGGAATGGTTCCAGCCTTGTGTTGTAGGGGGTCAGGAGTGATCCTCGGTACGGTGATCTAGGCCCCGTACTGTGACGGGCGGTACCCCAGTAGCCCTGCCATTGATGGAAACTCATTTTCCCTACGAGACCCTACGATTTTGATTTGTATCACTCACTTTTGTGGCTAGTAGCTGGAATTTAATGAATGTAACAATTTCGGCTATTTTCTATTTACTTGAAAACCCTAGACACTATTATAATATCACTGGATTTCCTATAAAATGTTTTGGTTAGCGTAAGGTAAAAACTTACCCGTATTTATGTGTGGGGAGTCTTTCGTGATACCTTTATTTTCAAATGTTTTTCAAAGTTAAACAACTTTAAACTGTTTACTCATACCAGGCCCATGTCTGACCCGGAGTTTATATTTTTGTTTTTCATAAACCCTTGGGTACTCAAATTTTTTATGAGTAGCTAAGTGATAGGTTTTGGATTATTGATTTCTGGAGGAGCTTGGAGCAGGAGACCAGACGTATGTATCTATCTATCTAGTTCCGCTGTGTTAGTTTGTTGATGTATGCTGTATTTTGGGATGTATGTGGTGACAGATGTATATATGACTGTCATGTGTATGATATTGTATAACTCTGATATATGTAAACTATGTAATATTTATGTCATGTATTATATTTTGTTCCGTTCCGCTGTGAGATTCTGATGTTGTTATTCTTTCTTTTTATTCTTTTCTATTTCTATCCCTTTCTTTTCTTATTGATGATACGTCTTTCTGCGATTAGAAGTGCGGGTCGTCATAGTTGGTATCAGAGCGCTAGGTTGATTGAATACCTAGGCTCTTGAGTGATATCTTTCTTGAGAGAGCGTGTTTGTAATTTTCGATATATATATATATATATATATATATATATATATATATATATATATATTTCTGCCTATTTGTTGGGTTACCAGTTCTGGTTTTCCAATATAAGTTATAAAGGTGGATAGGGTAGTGGTGTGTGTAACACGACTACTAATGGTTAGAGTTTGAATGGTTGAGGTCGGGAGTGTATCTGTCGAGACTGTAGATCTATTACCGTCTCGAGTGAGCTTGGGGTGGTGTAAGGATTTCACCGATCTATGAAGGAAACCTGTTAAGGTTCGGAGTTCATCTTTGAAGTGTAAGTTTGGTTGAGCTAGAGTTTGGATCTGTCGGTTGGACGGAAGCGAGTCATGATATCTTGATACCTCAGAATGTAGTAGCTGTGTGATAAGACACAGTGACTATGGATGTCTCCGAAGATGTTTCTTTGGAACAAGTTAAGAAAGTATATCTGCTTCGGTGTTGTGGCTAAGTTCAGTAGGGTGTTTCTGTTTGGTTCGAAGTCCGAGTTTCTCGAAGAGCTTTGGATAGGAAGTCTTTGGCATCTGGGTCAGTAATGTAGCTCGAAGTGTTCTGTGTGCCATCATGAAGATTTTTTGGTTAGAAGTTTTTCTTGAGGTAATTTCAGGAGTAGCAGAGTGGATCCATTTCTTTGACGGATTGGCTCGATAAGTATAAGTTGTTCTGAATTATGATGGGAGAACAGTTTCGTTGGAAACTGATTTGGGTAGAATTGCTAGAGTGTCCTGTGATAATTCTAGAATTCACTTGAGCAGTCTTTTACATGGAGTTGAGATTTCTCAAGAGAAGGCTGAAGATATCGATGCGGTCCAAGATTTCCCTTATATATTCAAGGAAGTCAAGTGTTTGCCTTCGCATCGAGAGATAGAGTTTCGGATTGATTTGATTCCAAGAGCAGTGTCGGTGATTCAGTCTAGTAGGAGGATGGCTCCTAGAGAGAGAGAAGAGTTAGTTAAGCAGACTCAGGATCTTGTGGAGAAGGAGTTTATTAGGCCAGTTTTTCTTGTTGGGGTTCTGTAGCAGTGTTTGTCACTAAATCGGATGGATCGCTAAGGTTCTGTGTTGAATAAGTTTGTTCCGGTGTTCATCGATGATATTCTGGTCTATTCTAAGTCGGAAGAAGAGAACAGGCAGCATTTGAGGATAGTGTTGGAGACATTGAGGAGGCATGTTTTGAAGGCGAAATTCTCGAAGTGCCATTTTTGGAAATCGGAAGTCAAATTTTTGGGGCACATTGTTTCTGGTGAAGGTATCTCTGTAGATCCAGCAAAGGTGGCGGCTATTTAGGAATGGAAGCAACCGAAGTCACCAACGGAAGTTCGTAGTTTTCTGGGATTAGCTGGCTACTAGAAGAAATTTATCAAGGATTACTCCGAGATTTCTTCGCTTCTGACCAAGTTGATAAGGAAAGGAGCTAAATTTCAAATGGACACCCCAATGTGAAGAAGCTTTCCAAGAGTTGAGGTCGAGGCTAACCAGTGCACCAGTGCTAGCTATTCCGGATGGGAAAAGCAAATTTGAAGTTTATACCGATGCTTGCATAGTAGGACTGGGAGTAGTTTTGATGCGGAATGGAAGAGAAATTGCGTATGCGAGTCAGCACGATCTTGAGTTGTTAGCCATTGTTTTTGCTTTGAAGATTTGGAGACACTATCTCTTGGGAGAGAAGTTGGAGTTATTCACGGATCACAAACAGTTAAAATATCTTTTCTCTCAAAAAGATCTTAATCTTAGGCAGTAGTGATGAGTCGAGTTTCTGGCATCATATGTTTGGATATTCTGTATACCTCGGGAAAAGCGAATGTGGTGGCTGATGCTCTTAGCAGGAATGCAGTTTTGTCTCTTTGGGAAGTTGTTCCATCTCTCCAGGATGGAATCATAAGTAAGCAAATGGAGGGTAGATTTTTTGAGGAACTGATTCTTGGAACTAAGGATGATCGATATTCAGATTTCAAGGTGGACGATCAAGGTGTTTTGAGGATTAATGGTTGTTTGTGTGTGCCTAATATAGATGGATTAAGGCAAGAAGTCTTAGCTGAGTGTCATCGCTCCAAACTGAATATTCATCCAGGAATCTCGAAGATATACAAAGATTTGAGAAGAGTTTTCTAGTGGCCGAGCATGAAGAGGGATGTAGCTTCTTTCGTTAATAGTTGTGTTATCTGTCAATAAGTGAAAGGAGATCAGCAAAAAGTCGGCGGGATTGTTGCAGCCTTTGGAAATCCCAGAATGGAAATGGGAGATGATTTCGATGGATTTTATCGACGGTTTACCTAGGACCAAGAAAGGAAACGAAGGAATATGGGTTATTGTGGATCGTCTAACTAAGAGTGCCCATTTTATACCGGTTAAGTCAACTCGTACTACAGTTTCTCTGGCAGAGATTTTCTTGAGGGAGATAGTTAGATTGCATGGTGTTCCTATCAGCATAGTAAGTGATCGTAATTCTATTTTCACCAGCGAATTTCGGGAGGCTCTACAATCAGCTATGGGAATAAGTTTGAGATTGAGTACAGCCTATCATCCTCATACAGATGGACAGACGGAGAGGCTGAACTAAATTCTAAAGGATATGCTGCGAGCTTGTGTTTTGGATTTTGGTTGATCTGGGGAAGACCATCTTCATTTGGTAGAATTCTCCAATAATAACGGTTACCAAGCAAATTTTAAGATGGCTCCTTATGAAGCTTTGTAAGGAAGACCGTGTAGATCCCCATTCTGTTGGATAGAGTCGAAAGATCGTCTTGTGTTTAGGCCAGATTTGATTCGTGAAGCTTCTGCTAAAATTGAGCTTATTAAGAGAAAGAGACGATTGGAATTTGAGATTGATGATTTAGTTTTTGTCAAGGTTTCCCCGATTAAAGGTGCTATTAGATTCGGAAAGATGGGAAAACTTGCCCTGAGATATATTGGACAATTTCAGGTATTGGAAAGGATTGGTGCTGTAGCTTACAGAATTGAATTGCCAGAACGGATGTCTAGAATTCATAATGTATTCCATGTATCCCATATAAGGAAATTTGTTCATGATCCATCATTAGTTGTAGAACCAGTAGTCCAGGAAGATTTGGAGGTCGTGCCAAATTTGATTGTGGTCAGGAATCCAGTTCGGATTGTTGATCAAGACGAGAGGCAACCTAGGAGTAAAGTAGTGAAGCTTGTTAAGGTGTAGTGGAGCAGGGATCCCAGAGATTGCACCTGGGAAACTCTAGATAGTTTTAGGAAAGCTTATCCGGATTTTTGTCCAGATAGCTAGTGATGTTTGTTACGATAGATTGTTTGGTTGTTTGCTAATGTATGAATGATATGTATGTTTAAATGGTTGGTATAAAAGCTTTCGATTTATCTTTTGTTTTAAATTTCGAGGACGAAATTCTTTTAAGGGGGGGAGGAATGTAACGATCCTGGATTTTGGCCCTATTATTTTAATAAAAATTTAATCTAACTGAATAAAATGTAAACTGATCATTTTAAAATGAATATGAATTTTGGAAATAATTGCCATTTGTTTGTATGGATTTGTATTTTTGAAAGGAAAATTTGATTTGGAAATTTAAAATAAAATCTCTTGATAATATTTACAATAAAAATTTATCTTATATAATTAAATTAAAATACTTTACTTTATTTACATTTGGTAAATATATATATATATGGATAATGACGTTTGAAATAAAATTTAATTCTATCAATATAAAATATAAAGCATAAAATGTAAGTAAACCATATGAATATAATTTAAATATTGATAGTCAAAATATAAAATACGAATGTAAATAAAAACAAGAATTAAATGAAACACAAAGTATAAAAATAAGCACAAGGTATAAAAAGTTATACTAGACAAATATGTACATGAGTTCAAGCTAGAAAATAACGAAACAAACATTTTTATACAAGAATGTCTTCATGCACAAGCCATATATCTACCTGCAAAGTATATATCTTTATACAAATATCTATACACAGCAAACATAATTATAATATGTAAACATATTTGGAAACAAGGCAATAAATGCTCTCATCTCAGCCTAATATTTGGTCAATTCAAATATTTACAAATCTTTACTTTTCAGTAAGAAAAATCTGCTCATATCACCAGATAATACCTTCCTTAAGCACCATGTTATCTTATATATATATGAATACATCTGCTTTTTAGTTCGTTCAGTAATACCTGATAAAAATAAAAACAAGAAAAAAGAAGCAAGCGAACTCAAATTTTATTCAAACTAAAAACAGACAAGAGCTAAAAACCGATTCAAGACAGTTTCAAAACATCAGGTTTTCAAAAGAAAATAGAAATTATTCTTTGTTCACAGAATTTTCAGGTGAGTAAACATAATTTTTAAAGTTTTAAGTTAATTAAAAACAGTTCAAACTTCATTGATAATATGGTTTGTATATGCTTCAGTTTGCATATGATTTTGTGATGCTCCGCGCTTCTCTGTAATTGATACAAGTTGCATATTTTGTTCAAAAACTCAAATTAGTCTTATTTAAATCATTGTTAAGCTTTGATTTCTCAAAAAAAACAAGATGTTAAACTTAAATTAAGATTTTAAAAGTTGATTAAACCATCTTTATAAAGTATATCCTGTAATATTGCTATGTAGGTAATTAAGTGACAGTTGATAAAATTCGATTGTTGTAAAATATTAATTCAAGTTTATATCTTGAAGTATTACTGCAATTTATGATTTTTAAAACAAAAACGAAGATTTTTAATTCAGTATTTTGAGAGCAGTTTGAATTTGAACAAAGATGGCATTTTTACAAATTTTTGGTTATCGATCCAATTTAAAATGTTGAAACTTGAATTGAAGCTAGTATTAACATCATGGATCTTAAGAAAATTGTCAGAGAATTTTCCCATTGTATAAATTAAAGGAACAAATTCATTTTAGAGTTTAGTCTCGAGCTTTTGAACGTGTCTGTGACGAGGGGCGTTCGACTCCTATTCGTGATCGAGTTGCACGATCTTTAGAAAATGGTAGTTTTGCGTGTTGTCGTCGTGTGGCCGAAGTTTGGGCGTCTCTGGTGGTCTATGCGGCGGTGGCGAGGCGTTTGGTTGATGGGTCGTGTTTGCAGTTTTTCAAGAAAACTGTCCTTTTTCGATTTCGAATTTGATAAGGTGAATCGTGTTTGGTTTTCGTGTTTTTGCGTGGTTTGTGACTTGCCTGAGGCGTTGGCGTTCGTCCGAGCTCGGTTGTGTCGCCGAGCACGTGTATGGCAGTGGGATTTGGTGTCAGTGTCGTTGAGGTCTTGCGTTTCGAGTCATGCTCGAGTAAATATGGTGGAAGCTTCGGGTTTTATGTCAAGTGCATGAGATAGTTACCTGATGCTATTGATACTTAAGTTTTAAAACTTAAACTACAGAAGAAAAAAAGAAAGAAGAAGAAGAACATACAGGTGAACGTCTCGGGGGAGTAGGTGGCGAGACTCGAAGTATTACTCGAGTTTTCACAGGAGATTCTCGGGTTTTTACCAACTGTAGTATATTATGAAAAAAAATAGGTTAAGCAACTTGTTTCTACAAGTTCAAGCACTGTAGATTTAGTAAAGTTTAACGATGTAAGTTAAAACTTTAATACAAGTTTTAATTGTCTTAGTTAATGCTTAACGATCTTTCAAACTCTTATTTATTTTAATTAAGCAATTAATTTAAGTTAAGTATAAAGTTAATCAACATTTAAGTTGTGTAGTTAATAATAAATTGATTTTCAAATTTAAAAGAAGATTTCTTTTAAAATGTTAATTAGGATGTATAACTAATATTAATTAATTATTTTAGAAAGTAATTAAGAATGGTTAACTTTCTAATTATAATTAGAGTTGGATTAATTAATGAATAAGTGATAAATAAATTGTAATTAACTACTTAAGTTAATTAATGAATGATTAATAGTTAATTAATTAAGGAATTTAATTAAGAATTAATAATTTATTAACTAAGTAATTAGTAATTAATAAATGGATAATTAAGATTATTAATCAATAATTAAGGGTAATTAGTTAAGTAATTAGATTTAATAAATGATTAAGAAATGAATAATTAATTAAATGATTTGAAAAGGAATAAGTAATTAATTGATAATTAATGATTGATTAAACAGAATTAAGTAATTAATTCTCAAGTAATTGATTAAATTTAAATTAATTACAATAAGAATTTAAGATGATTGCTTATGGATAATTGTGTATGTAGAATATCTGATTTGTGATATTTATTTGGTGCTCTTCTGTGATGCTCTGTGATATGCCTTGATATATCTATGATGATTGTGTATGATTTATCTGTGATAAATGCTATGTGAATTCAATTGTTGAATTTAACTGTTTAAAACTAATAAACAACTTGGCCTTTAAAATGGCGTTTGGATTTCGATGAGACCGGGATCGGATGTCAATTTGATATTCCGAAAACCACATCGATCCAATTTAAACGATAGGTCATGGCATCTCAAGTGAAGGTCGAGATGGTGTTTTCAGAATGCAAGGGTTATTGTCGTTAACTCTGAGGGTGATTCGAAAATGAGTGTAACGAGATAATGCCTTCAGTTTCGTTCGAACCCGAAATGAACTTATATGGATTGAATGCTTTCAGCACATCGTCAGGCGGACGATGAGCATTCTAAGATATGTTCTATAAAGGTAAACGTAGCCTCAAGCCTCATCAACCGGGAATGGATAAAACAGGGGACGTGCAGCAAGGTTAGGTGGGTCATGTCCAAGCAGGACGAGATATACACATGTCTAGATGTCCCTTTTTATTTCGGCTGTGTGGGCGGTTGCTAGCTACAACCGCGGGGTTATCTTGTTCGGGATTGTTCAGTAAGGAATGGTTCCGGCCTTGTGCTGTAGGGGGTCGGGAGTGATCCTCGGTACGGTGATCTAGGCCCTGTACTGTGACGGGCGGTACCCCAGTAGCCCTGCCATTGATGGAAACCCATTTTACCTACGAGATCCTACAGTTTTGATTTGTATTACCCACTTTTGTGGCTAGTAGCTGGAATTTAATGAATGTAACAATTTTGGCTATTTTCTATTTACTTGAAAACCCTAGACACTATTATAATATCACTGGATTTCCTATAAAATGTTTTGGTTAGCGTAAGGTAAAAACTTACCCGTATTTATGTATGGGGAGTCTTACGTGATACCTTTATTTTCAAATGTTTTTCAAAGTTAAACAACTTTAAACCGTTTATTCATACTAGACCCATGTCTGACCCGGAGTTTATATTTTTGTTTTTCATAAACTCTTGGGTACTCAAATTTTTTATGAGTAGCCAAGTGATAGGTTTTGGATTATTGATTTCTGGAGGAGCAGGAGACCAGACATATGTATCTATCTATCTAGTTCCGCTGTGTTAGTTAGTTAATGTATGCTGTATTTTAGGATGTATGTAGTGACAGATGTATATATGACTGTCATGTGTATGATATTGTATAACTTTGATATATGTAAACTATGTAATATTTATGTGATGTATTATATTTTGTTCCGTTCCGCTGTGAGATTCTGATGTTGTTATTCTTTCTTTCTATTCTTTTCTATTTCTATCCCTTTCTTTTCTTACTGATGATACGTCTTTCTATGGTTAGAAGGGCGGGTCATCACATCAGGAATGTCGAAAACATGTTAATCGTGTCGATTTCTTACTAGTTTATGGAAATACTATACTTAACACTAAAAGCCAGCGAGGTAGACTTATATTTATGGAAGATTCAAGAATGAAGTGTCTAGATAAGGCTTTGACATACAACTAGTGCTCTACCTTATATGGCTTCACTCTTGAATGATATATAGTATAAGTTGGAATGTCAGAAATGTGTTAAGTATACAAATTTTGATTTCTATAAACGATCATTTTTAAACTGGATAGTTCATCGAACTTAACCAAATATCAGCTTGAATCTTTAAAAATTATTTTTAAAGATAATATAAGTATGGAATGGTTTTGAATTTGTTATGACAATGTGTTAATAACATTCGTCTTTAACCCTTTTTGATTATACTTATGAACGTAAATAGATTTTTAAAAGAATGTTATAAGGATAAACATAAGTGAAATTGTTTGGAATTTGTAGTGACAAAGTCTGAGTAACATTAGTCGATTTGTAGTGACAACGTTTGAGTCACATTAGTCTTCCACCTTTTTTGAATGGATTTACGAAAGTACTTATATTTTCAGATGGATATTTTGAACGAAAATTATAACCATGAAATCTTTTGGAAAAGAATAGAAAATGCTAAGGTTTAAAGTAAGAAATCTTGTTAATGACCTGTAAATATACATATACCAATTGAGATAAGTATATGATTACGTTTTTAAATCTTGAAAGGGTACAAATTAATAGTAGTGATTGATAAATGAAGTTTTATTAGATAAAAGGAAGTTTTACTAATAAAAGATGTTTTAATTAATAAAAAGTATTAATTAAATAAAAATATTAATCAGTGGTTGCTTATGTGACTTGATCATGCTTTATGTATTTATTCGTTGTGATAAGTATATGAGGCTTGGTTTCCAACTATGATCATCCACCTTGTACTAGATAGTCGATTAGTCGACTATCGAAATTGACCAAAATTACTTGGGAAATAGCTAGAAGAAACACGAGGTCTATATGGTATGGTTATATTTGAAGATGTTATACTATACGTTAAAATCGTCTTGCTCTTCTAGGACAAAGGGTAAGGAAATCCATCCAGATAGATTATAATCTCCACCCTTATGTATTATCTATTTATTTCTGAAAGAACCGAGGTTAAGTTAACTGAAAATTCATTGATTTGTTTTGAAGCATCTGGTAAGTGTGGCAATGTACTTATATGAGATGACGCAAAACCATAACCATTTCAAAACCATGTACACAATCTATGTTCTGGAAGCGGTTGTGAAGTAGAATGTTATAGAGTTGAACTATCTATCCTAAGGTTAAGTCCAAGGGAGAGGTCAGCATAAAAATTCAAACAATGTTTTCATATAGGACTATCTATCTTGAGGAGTATTCCAAAAGATAGACGGCGTTAGCATTTTTTGGACGACTTATGCAGGAATCTATGTGGAGATTCAAGATCTATCCGAGATCCCCGAATCCATGTATTGATTAGTCATATATTCGAGATAATGGAATATATTTGGGGTATTGGAGTGATGAAGACTCATGTGAAGGATGCTGAACATAGCCTTGACATTGGAAATGACTAAAATTAGAGTAGCATGCACAATCTTAGGTTTAGCTTACCCATGAGGGTATATCAACTCCAGATTTAGAATTTGCTTATCGATATATTATTAGCGAGAGTTGTCTATACTTGGTGCCAAATAGCTCATCGTTGGGCCAGTTGTATTTACCTTATAGTATATTCTATCTAGAGATATACGATGCCCGAAAGAAAGTTTCTGATCCTTATCATGGATTTCGAATTAGGCTAGACCGAAAAGATCTCCGTGGAAAAATCCATACACGAACGCACCTTAGCAATATTGATTTTATACCTCTTATTGTTGTGTCATATGCAACGGTTATTTGCTGATTTATGTTCTATAACATAGACATTATCTATTATATTGAGATATGTACTTCATAGATGGTTCGCTTATTTTATGGGATAACCCTTATGCTATTCCATGAAGTCTCAAAAAGTGTTGTTATATGTCACACATATTTCTTGAGTTTCTCACGTTGGTTTACCAGATTGATCAGGTGTTATTTTCTTCTAATGATTGGGTCATTTACAAATATATTTCTAGATTTATCTATGGATCCTTTGGAGCTTGCAGAGATTACCTACCATAGTATTCTTATTTCTGTTGCATTACAGTATGGTATATATCAACATATGTGAGGACATGCTGTTATAACTATCCAAGCTAATGATAGCACTTATTATTGTAACCCTGAAATGCAATGTATCATAGTCTAGCAGCTTGTACTATCTTTTGATATTATATATTTGTTAAACTAAAAAGTAGTTTGCCATTTATGACGCCATGCCAAACCAAAATTTGATCTAACATCAACGATATCATGATGATGTCATTAAACCGAAGATCGGCTTAAGAATTAATACCCAATGATGTTATTCGAAATAATTCTATAAATGCCTATGGACCTTCGGTAGGGTAATGAAGTCGTTGAAAAGTTTGAATCGGGTCCAAAGGAAAAATAGGTAAGTAGCTAAATTATGCAACAGTGCATCATTTATTTGTTAATGGATTAAATAGATGATTTAGATAAGTCACTGTTCTTTGTTTATTGACACATTAGGCATTATGCAAGATAATCCTTGATTTAGATAAGGGTTCAAAGGACATTGTTATAGGTATGAATCCAATTCAAAAAAAATTCATAAACACATCCATAGTTCGATAACATTTATATATGCATAATTCATGAGAAATATGCTATGCAAAATTGTTTAAGTCCTTGTTCTCAATAGTTTTGAAAGTTATAAAGAGTTCTATGTTTTTCTCTAAATCAATTTAGGGTTACAGTTCTTTGATTTTGAGAAGGAGAGAAAGAAATGATTCACCCCTCTTTTGTTGCCTTAGGGTCTGTATTTATTGTGGTGGCAGCAGGCGACATGGCTGCCTCGTATCCTTCAACATTATTGATATTCGACATTATTAGTTGATATTGATGACATTTGGCATCTCTTTAAAAATTGATGAATTGTGGCACCTCTCTGAACATTAATGTTTTACGGCAACCTTCTATTCATTGTTGCTATGTGGCAACCTCCCATGTCTCTAGAAGTATGAAATCCTTCATAACTATTGATGATACATGACATATATCACATCATAGTTATTTGACATTAACCACACCATTTAAAGTTTGGCATCCTTCCTTTACTTTATGCTTTACAACATTATGTTGTAGAGGCTTGATATCACCTGAATTGCTTGAGATCTGATATCTTCTTATTGTTAGGCACTTGTTACTTCTTTATGTTGTCATTCGACATCATTTGTTATCTGCTTTTATATGTCAGATATCTTCTTGCTACCTTGCCTTAAAGTTAATGTTCGGCAATAGTTCATCCCGACATTCTTATTCTTGAAGCCTTAACACTCACTTTCATTAGATATTTGACATCATTCTCTATTTATGAAAGCTTGATAGCATTCACATTTATTGTAGTTCGACCTCATTCTGCACTTGTGATATGTTTGGCATCTTTAGGGCACGATATCTCTTCTTCTTTAAACGTTCGACAACTTCTAAGGTTGTTATCATTTGACATTCCTATAGGTTCAAAACCTTGTTATGGTACCTTTCTCATTATTGAGGTTCAACAACCTCCTTACCATGTTTATGAATGATAGTTTCTAGGTTGGCCAATTGTTTTGAATTCGATTCTCTTAGAAATTCGACACCTTTATATAGAAGTGTGACATCTTTTTTAGAGTCACTTAAAGTTTATATCCTTTCTTGTCTATAATTTTTTTCATTCTTTGTGGCACGACATCCTCTAGTTGAAGTAACATTATCTTCCCTTGCTTCCATGTTTATTCCTCTTATAAAGTATATGGATAACAATGTTATCGTTCCATTGTGAGGTTACGATGGTGTGTTCTCCTCTGCCTTGCTATATTTCATTTTTCTTTATTTTACCCCTGCAATTCGTCTTTCTGACATTTGAGTGCTCAACACATGAGTACCATGAATGTACTGGTGCTGACATTTGAGGATCGAAAAGTCGAGCCGTTATGAAATGACATATGGTCGTTGTTTGAATTATCTTGACTCGAAAGTATAATGAATGTTCGTTGCCTATGAATGAACAGTGGGAATTGGTTTTTATATAGAGACCCCTAGTTTGTGAGTTTGCCATGGATAAAGGTGGAATTAGCCTTCGGTGATGTCTTACTGGTATGATAGTGCCATATACATGGAGGTATTTTCTCACTCACAAAATTATGTCTGATCTCCTTTATATTTTCATATTCTCCGTATATGATAGGTTGCCAGGAATTAGAGGACACTGGATGTGAAATGGAGCAATGGAGAGGTTGGAATTTCATAGTTATTTGCTTATTTTATATTTGTTGTTTACCATTTAGTACTTATGATTTGTAGAACTACGAATTCTGATCTATCGTTTGGAATATAATGACACCTATGGTTATTTATGATTTACTCCAGATATCTATTTTATAAGTTCTATTATATTGTATTCCTTTCGTTGCAAGTTCATAAAGTGTAGTTCAATTTTTTCCCTAACGATTCACCATTTATGGTCCTTGGGATTTGTGCATCGATTTAGACATTGAATAAAAATTAACCCATAGTAATATAAATAGCCCATTTTGAATTAAAATGGATTTCTATAATGGGAGAAAAAGTTAACTCTTAGAGATGGACATATTAGACCCTGAAATATCTTTTGTTGAGTCCGAAATATAGTTTAAAAGTGATTTGAATATATCAATTAATCTGTTTGGGACTTCAGGTTTCAAGTTACATATTGGGAGTCAATTTATAAGCGACTCAAAAAGTTAACTTTTGCACATGGATGAATTGGACCTTGAGATCTAATTTATTACGTCTGGAATCCCTTTACATGGAAAAAATGTAGGAGGTCAATATTTGGAGAAAAGCATTTTTGGGTTTGTTTGCATATGTGAAGACTCAATAAAAATGTTAGTCTCAAATAAGAGGGCAAAACTTTTACCTCTTCATTCGCATTCATTTATGCTTTATCCCTCTTTCTCTCATCTTCTAAACCATATATTCAGTAACTCTTAATGAATAAATTTCTTAAAGTTAGAAAAAAATCACCTAAATTCAAATATGAGGATTCTTTACAAACGGAATACATCTTGAAGAGATTGGAAGATTTTTGGATTTCGAGCATGAAAAGAAAGAAGCTTTGCGATCGGTTCTCATGCAAGATGAGAGCTCTTGCTTGCTTGGTTGAGTGGATCTTCTCTCTACTTGTAACACTTCATAAATTTTAATAACAAAATAATTAAATATTACTAGTAAAATTGTAGTTTTACTAAAAGAACAAGATTATATTGTTTTATAAATGATTAAACTAAACGATGAAACTTGCACCATTGCGTAAAACATATTTTTCTCGTCATGTTCCACTATATGAATGTCGCCATCTGAAATATGGGTTAAGAATTATACATAAACGAACAGCATTTCCACACGTAGGGCCGGTTAGGTCCGATGGTCCATTAGTACCAAATAAGGTAGTAATATCCTTTTCGAACTCAAAAAAATATATACACACGTTGCTTCATCTTCCTCATCTCTTCAAAACAAAGGAACCATAAACATAATTCTTCCATCTAAAATTACTCAATTAAATCTCTGTCAACTTCAATATAAATTTAGTCTAAAGATATTGAGATGAAGAGATCAATAAGAGAATATTAAAATCAAGGCATTTTGTCGACTTTGAAGTTTAGAGCAAATCTGAACGGCGAAGAAGGAGAGGAATTCCATTGAATCATGGGCTAGCTTAGTTAATATTGAGTGGGAATTTATTTACTTTGCTATATACTATCACACATGATTTTATTTTACCTTTATAGGCTATGTTGAGTACATGGCCAAAGTTGATATGAATAAATGATGGATATATGTTGAATTAAAATACTGGCATTTATAAAATAGCATTTTGAATTAAAATATTAACATTGAATAAAATACATTTTGTATTATATTTCATCAAATATTGATGAAAAATAAGATTTCGAAAATAACTATCCCAATTTATTATGATTGTCTACCTTTCTTTCCTAAAAAGATTTGCGGGATCGAAAAGTGCCACCTTGAGTACCCGGCTAAAAATATGGTGGGTTGGGATGAGCCTTCCTATATCCCTAGCCTACAAAAGTAGGTTTAAAAAAAAATTAAACTTTATTATTTTAATCGTAAAATTTTAAAATATTCAATTTAAACATGTACACGATTATCTTGAATTATATATTTTTTTATCATTATATACAAAATAAGAATAATCAATAATAATGCATAAAATTGAATATTAATATTTCACCTCAATGTGTATTTTTATAATATTGAAATGTGTATTTTTCGATCCAATGATTCAACTTTTCATAATACTTGTATCTAATCTTAACTTTTATTCAAACATTTATTCATTTAAATGGAGTTCTCTAGGAAAATATTAAAATCTTAAAACAAAAGCACTTTTAAATTATTTTTATCCCATTAGTTCACTGTTCTATATTTTGAGATTATAGAACAACATATCATATAAAAAAGTAGAAAACTTGGATAAAATTAATTTTTAGATTTACATTTTGCAATTTTGCACGTATAATTCTTTATTTATAAATGAAAATATTTATTAGGAAACTGATAAATGAAAAATGTTTATTAGGAAACATTTTATGGTAAATAGCTAGTTTAAAACACGTGCTTCATCTTCATTAAGTACAACTAATCTTCGACCGGCACTGAATTCTCTTACTACTACCTCTCATTCATTTGTTTTCCCACTATTCTCAGCTCTCCCCAAAATCATCTCCATCTCTCAAACCCGAAAACTCAAATTACTGGCTATTTCATAATCACGAAGATGAAAATGCGGTCAAAGAGATGAATTTAGCTCCAAAAATGAAATTGGTTAAGAGAAAAATGGCCATCAACTGCTCCAAAATTAGGGCGCGCTTCGTGCAGCTGTCATTTTCCCCTAGTCCTTGTCCGAGCAACTCTTCTTCTGGTTTCAGCATGGTTTTTCAGTGCTAATCGACCCTAAATCGGCCCTCTTTGTCCTATTCGTCTTAACTTTGATTTGGATGACAAAGAGGCAATAGAGACGTCGGAGTTCTTAGTTATTTGCTTATATTTCCATTTTTTCTATATATGATAGGTTAACAAGAATTAAGGGACACTTGACGTGAAATGAAGCAATAGAGACGTTGGAGTTCGTCAGTTATTTGCTTATTTTCTATTTTTTATTTACTATTTAGTACTTATGATGTGTAGAACTACGAATTCTGAAGTATTGTTTGGAATGTAATGTCATTACACCAATGATTATTTATGGTTTACTCCAAATATCCATTTTATAGGTTTAATTACATTTTATTACTTTTACTGTAAGTTCAGAATGTGTAGTTAAAGTAGATGGCACAGTGTACTGTTTATTTTAAACTTTAAACCCAATGATCCACCATTTACGATCCCTAGGTTTTGTGCATCGATTTAGACGTAGAATAAAAATTAGTGAAATTAAGGACACACCCCTAAATATACAAAAAACATCCTCCTCAAAAAAAAAAAAAAGTTACATCCAAAACATCCTCCTCAAAAAAAATAAAAAAAAGTTACATCCTTATTTTCAAATAGTACCATTTTCTTCCCTACAATACCCTTCTTCTTTATTGGAGCAATGTTATATGTGGATGTTATTCTCACATCCATAACTAGAATTTGCACCCCGTTAATTGACAATCTTTAAAACGCAATAACTTTTTGTAGAAAGGATGGATTAACAAACAGTTTTAACCATTAAATCATAAATTTAATTATCTTTCTAATGAGTGGCATTGTGCATATGTAAAAACAATGACAGTACAAACTATTCGTAATAATTGCCGAAATGTCTGCAATTATACGCAATAATTGCATAAATGTCTGCAATCATGTAGTATGATTGCAGGCAATTCAGCAACTATATACAATTGGTGCAGAAATGTCTGCAATTATACACAATAGTTGTAGAAAAATCTGCAATTATATGCAATAGTTGCGGACAATTCAGCAACTATATGCAATTGGTGCAGAAATGTATGCAATTATAGCAATAGTTGCAGAAAAGTCTGTAATTATATGCAATAGTTGCGGACAATTCAACAAGTATATGCAATTGTTGCAGACATGTCTACAATTATATGCAATAGTTGCATAAATGTCTGCAATTATATGCAATAGTTGCAGACAATTCAACAAGTATATGCAATTGTTGCAGACATGTCTGCAATTATACGCAATAGTTGCAGAAATGTCTGCAATTATATGCAATAGTTGCAGACAATTCAGCAACTATATGTAATATTTGCAGATATGTCTGCAATTATATGTAATAGGTACAGAAATGTCCGCAATTGTATGCAATAGTTGCAGGCAATCAGCAACTACATGCAATAGTTGTTGAAATTTGAAGAAAAATCGATGATGTTCAAAATTTGCAGAAATCTCCGCAAATATATGGAATAATTGCAATCTTACTTCAAATATGTTTTTTTTGTATCAACAATGTATCTTATTTTAAAGATCACAAAATTTGTGATTTTTTGATGAAAACGGTATGCTGATCTGATTTTTCTACGTAAATTTATACGCGTTTAAAATGTTAAAAACGTGAAGGGTATTTGGGTCTTTTTGCGTGCACGAATTTGAAAATAGGGACCAAAAATGTATGTTTAGTTTGGAAAGGGCGTTTTCTTTATTTTGAAACTTACGAGGGATGTGAGCCAAACTAACCCTAAAATTTAACCCATAGTAATATAAATAGCCGATTTGGAATTAAAATGGATTTCAAATATATTTAAATAAATTCCTTAATCAGGGATGTTTTCTCTATTCATTAACTCTTAATGAAATAAATTCCTTAAAATAAAATAAAAAACATTTAAATTCAAATATGAGGATTAAACCTACGTTTGGAAGAGATTGGTGGATATTTGGATTTCGGGCATGTAAAGAAAGAAGCTTTGCAATCGGTTCTCATGCTAGATGAGAGCTCTTGCTTGCTTGGTTGAATGGATCTTCTCCCTTCTTGTAACACCGCATAAATTTTAAAAATAAATAAATATTATAGTGTAAAACTGTAATTTTACGAAAAGAACAAGATTATATTTTTTAGAAATGATTAAACTAGATGACAAAACTTACACCAATACGCAAAACATATTTTTCTGGTCATGTTCCACTATATGAATGTCTAAATCTGATGCATGGGTTAGGACTTATAAATAAACGAATAGTTTTATACAAGTTGGGCCGGTTAGGTCTAAAGGTCCATTAGTACCACTTAAGGTACTAATATCCTTTCCCAACCCAGAAAGAAATACACATGTTCGCTTCATCTTCCTCATCTCTTCAAAACAAAGGAACCATAAACCTAATTCCTCAATCTAAAATTACTAAATCAAATCTCCATCAATTTCAATGTAAATTGGGTCTAAATATATTAGGACGAAAAGATTAACAGAGAATGCTAAAATCAACGCATATTGTGGACTTTGAAGATTAGAGCAAATCCGAGTGGCGAAGATAGAGAGAAATTCCATTGGATTATGGGCTGGCTTAGTTAATATTGAGTGGGAATCTATTTACTTTGCTACATACTATCATATATGATTTTATTTTACCTTTATAGGCTATATTGAGTAAATGCCTAAAGTTGATATGAATAAATGTTGGATATATGTTGAATTAAAACATCGACGTTGATAAAAACAGGATTTTGAATTAAAATATTAACACTGGACTAAAATATATTTAGTACTATATTCCATCAAATATTGATGATAAATATGATTTCGAGAATAACTATACAAATTTATAATGAAATATCTACGCTTCTTTTCTAATATTGAACTTTATTATTTTAATTGTAAAATTTTAGTATATTCAATTTAAACAGATACACGATTATTTTAAATTATATATATTTTTTATCATCATATATGGAATAAAAATAATCAATATGAATGTATAAAATTGAATATTAATATTTTACCTCAATGTATATTTATGATATTGAATTGTATATTTTTCGATCCAATGATTGAACTGTTCATAAAACTTACATCTAATCTTAACTTTTATTCAAATATTTATTTATTTGAATGGAGCTCTCTAGAAAATAATAAAATCTTAAAACAAAATCACTTTCAAATTATTTTTATCCCATTAGTTTATTGTTTTATATTTTGAAATTATAGAACAACACGTCATATAAATAAGGTAGAAAACTTGGATAAAATTAATTTTTAGATTTACATTTTGTAATTTTGCTCCTATAATTCTCTATTTATAAATGAAAATGTTTATTAGGAAACTTATAAATGAAAAAAGTTTATTAGGAAACATTTTATGGTAAACGGCTAGATTAAAACACGTGCTTCATCTTCATTAAGTACAGCTAATCTTTGCCTGTCACTGAATTTTCTTACAAATACCTCTCGTTCATTTGTTATCCCGCTATTCTCAACTCTACCCAAAATCTTCTCCATCTCTCAAACCCTAAAACTCAAATTACTGGCGATCTCATAATCTCGAAGATGAGAATGCAGTCGAATCGGTCATCCGTAGTTAGGCCTTACACTAGTATTGGTTATTTCGATAGGAGTGGTATATATATTTTCTTTCATTTTTAATCTCTGATTTATTTACTCCCATCGACATACCCCAATTCCAGTATAAAACGAACTACGATGGTTCATAATAGTTTAGGACAGTAAATATAATAATAACACAGATAATATAAATGCGGAACACAGATAAAACGGAAAGTCTCATATATACAATAACTGATGTCAGTTACAATACATGTGATACAATACATATGATACAACTACAACTGTCGACTTTGGAAGTTACATATACAAGTACATTATCGTAAATAATATACATGAATATACAACATCCTATACTAAGACAACGACTACTCCAAAAAGTATGAAAAGACTTCATAGCTCTAGCAGCAACCCAAAGCAGGATATCTACAACCTGTAATAACTCGGTCTGACCCGAGTATTAAATTCAAAAGAAAATAACACACGGGTCAGTCTAATTCAAACTCGGTTATTAGTGCACAGAAGCAATAATAATTAAGTAACAAATAGACGGCAGTCCCAATAAATCTCGTCTATCCGATCCTTAAATAAAGAAATCGGATAACGATGAATATAACACGTAACAGTGTTAAACAATAAATCAGCAGATTCAAATCATCAACAAAGATAACTGAAAAGAATACCAATGAAGATAATTTGGAAAACATCAAAATTGCCTAATCGGCAATTAACAACAAAATCATCAAATTAAACCAATCAAAATACAATTTAAATCATATTGAATTGAATAAACGAAACAATTCAAACAATTGAAATATCAATTAAAATAACAATACGGGTAAGGCTGCAGTGCACGCAAGCGTGCGCTGCCTCGCCACTACAGCATATGGAATACACAAAAGTTCAATACCGTGTGGCTGCAGTTCACGCTTGCGTGCACTGCAGCCCTACCCGTATTGTTATTTTAATTGATATTTCAATTGTTTGAATTGTTTCGTTTATTCAATTCAATATAATTTAAATTGTATTTTGATTGGTTTAATTTGATGATTTTGTTGTTAATTGCCGATTAGGCAATTTTGATGTTTTCCAAATTATCTTCATTGGTATTCTTTTCACTTATCTTTGTTGATGATTTGAATCTGCTGATTTATTGTTTAACACTGTTACGTGTTATATTCATCGTTATCCGATTTCTTTATTTAAGGATCGGATAGACGAGATTTATTGGGACTGCCGTCTATTTGTTACTTAATTATTATTGCTTCTGTGCACTAATAACCGAGTTTGAATTAGACTGACCCGTGTGTTATTTTCTTTTGAATTTAATACTCGGGTCAGACCGAGTTATTACAGGTTGTAGATATCCTGCTTTGGGTTGCTGCTAGAGCTATGAAGTCTTTTCATACTTTTTGGAGTAGTCGTTGTCTTAGTATAGGATGTTGTATATTCATGTATATTATTTACGATAATGTACTTGTATATGTAACTTCCAAAGTCGACAGTTGTAGTTGTATCATATGTATTGTATCACATGTATTGTAACTGACATCAGTTATTGTATATATGAGACTTTCCGTTTTATCTGTGTTTCGCATTTATATTATCTGTGTTATTATTATATTTACAGCCCTAAACTATTATGAACCATCGTAGTTCGTTTTATACTGGAATTGGGGTATGTCGATGGGAGTAAATAAATCAGAGATTAAAAATGAAAGAATATATATATACCACTCATATCGAGATAACCAATACCAGTGTAAGGCCTAACTACGGATGGCCGATTCTTCGCGCTAGTTGACAACATTACACCGTAGTGTTCTTGGCTAGCGTGGGTATAGAGGTGGGGCGTCACAGCTTGGTATCAGAGCATAACAAAGTCAAGTCGCAAATAAATCATGGCACCAGGTTATATGAGATCGACAAAACCCATGAAATCATCAACAATGAAACACGCTTGAATTAGATGTGAGTAATATGAATTACTCACCTTGATTGAAGCGAAGGCATCACGAAGACGAGCGAAGCTAAAAACGAACGAAACCCTAATTTGCAGCGAGCCGCCATTGATTTTCTTTCGGATGTTTTTGGTTTCGAACGAAATGAATATGAAGGGACAGTGGGACGGTTATCCACTTGAAAAAACCCAGCACGGGCCAAATTCAATTGAAGCCCGCAACCATTTCAACAAATTTTTGAAAGGAATTTAAACCGGGTTTTATAAACTCCAAACAGCGATTAGCTAGCAAAATCAGTCGTCTAATGACGATAGTTAATTTCCTCAAAACTCCGGGTTGTTACAGGTTGGTTAAGAACTTGTTCAAATAAGAAGTCTGCAATGCAACCCTTGGTTCCTTGATCTTCTTCTTTTGAGAGAACTCTTTATTAACTTAATTGGAAAAGGTTAGATGGATAGATGTAAGAGCCCACTTTTCAATTACCTCCAAAACATCAAATTCCTGGTCTTCCAACTTATCCATATCTGAACTACCTTAAAGGTTTTCTTCTTCAGCGCTTCTTTTGTATTCAACATCCATGTTCTAGAGAATCTCCTTTCCCATCAAACTTTGGGATACAATGATTATTCATATCACTTTTAGAAGAACCAACAGTTGATAATTAACCTAGTATAAGATAACTAGCTCAAGTATGAATCTAGCATGAAAAATTTCACAATTGTCGCAAAAACTAACCTAAGAATCTAAATTTTTGATTAGAAACCAATAGCTAATTCAACATAATATCAATCATGTTTCAAATACTAAGGATAATCAACTAATGTTAAATCACCATTATTAGGATAGGAAACACATAAGTTTAATGGGGTTCAGCTAATTGACTATATCCTTGAATCCAGTAACTATGTTTTTTCTCTTCTACAAGTAATATTACAAGAGTGAATACAAGATTAATCCCTTAGATTAAAAATTGTTAAAAACTCCTAATTTAATTTGATTTTATATATTTAGAAATTTCTTATAAGTTAAGTGATGGTGAATCTCCCATGATTTATGAAGATGGAGGCTATGGATCTTTTTTATCAATAATATAAGCCGTCAACCATTATATTAAAACTCTAGAATTAACATAGTCAAATCCAAGAAGCCTAGAAAAAAATAATGCAATCTAAAACCTTAAAATAACCAAAATATGGCCGATTTACCGACCACTAAACCTAGATCAATCAGCCCATTTGGGCATTTTTTTTTTCATAAATGCACAGATATTGCACTAACAAGCCGATGTTTCCATGTATTATAAGATGAAGTCCTATGATGGTGCCAAATTCAGATTCATTGCTAATGTCATCTTGATGTATCCTTCAATTTTTCGATCCATTTGACCTCTTGTGTCTTCAGTAGTGTAGCTCTCGAACTCCACAATAATTCAATATACAATTTGTACGAGTCTTATAAATTCTATAATGTAATCAATGGTGAAACGCTAACAAAACTATTGCAAATAAATTCCAAGAACTCTATTCCATATGTAATTTTTACTCTAAGAACTCATCTACTCTACATTGTAATATTATTTTACAATTGTAGAAATATCATTTTCTTTTATGTTTCTAAATATTTCAAACATTAAAGTATTAAATAATCATATTTTAAATCATTGAATCACTTCAAAATAATCCAATTAAAGACATTGGAAGGCATTAAAGTATGAAAGAAAATAATAAAGATAAAACACAACGAGCACGACAAACATGCAATCTGTTCACTTCAAAATCACTCTAGATACAAACTCCAACACGATTAAGTATGTCTTATTCATTTTGAAACACTAAAAAAAATAATTTGTATACTGTAAATAATAGTTTGTATACTGTAAATAATAGTTTGTATCGTTATTTATAAAAATTAATAATTTATGGGACCCACACTCAGAATGAATGGTGTAAACCTCATGCGGATAGGGAACACGTAAAGAAAGGGACTAAGGAATTGGTTTGTGCATCAATACTTTGTATAGTGCATTTTTTGAAGTTATTAAGTACATATAATGATGGGTAGGAATGGTCTAGCTACATTCAAATAAAAATGAAAAAATATATCATATTTTATTATAAAAAAAGGGCTAGTATAACTTATAAGCTTATACATTTTCATCATGGATTGCGATAGTTTTGACTATCCATTTTCAAATTTCAAGATGATTAATTCTGTTAATTATTCTTTTTCAGTGATTAGTTTGAAAAGATAGAGATAATTAGATAAAGTTGAATATTCAACATTTGGTAGGTTAAAGGCTAAATCATGCTCAAACATAAGTGGCTTTTGACTTATAACACAGCAAACCTTTATGTTTACCTCACAAGTAACTTTTCAATAAAAGTTTAAAAAGAATTTGTATCGTTTTTTTACTTGTAAAATTGTACTACTTGAGGCCTGATAATTTCTTCTACATTAAGTTTAAATATTAATGTATTTTGTATAAACACTTATACAGCATAGAACTCCTAAGGCTCCATTTGGAGTTTTGTAATACCAGTTTTGAGAGTACAATTTTGACCATCAATGATCGTAGCAGTTTTGATTGATTTACATAAGATGTTGTTATAGCTGATCAATACATGCTTAAGAGTTTAACATAGACTGGTTTTAAGAATTTTACACTAAAGTAACATTACATATATATATTGTTACATTTATTCTCTAGCATTATGAAGATTAATTTTCCAATAGAAATAGTAGGGATATAATTGAAAAAAAAAGTTATAACGCCTCAAAACACCCTAATTTGATGCGTTGAAAATTACCTTTACACCGGATTTCAACAGTTTTATAACCAACAATAGTAGATGTTAAAAAAGTCATTCAAGCAATGGTTATGACAATACCTGAAATAGAAAGCCCTTTAAAACCAGTAGAGAAATAATTCACAAGCAGAGACTAAACACCGACCCACTAAAATTAATATTATCCACTAAATCCACTAATCTAGGTATTTATGTTACCTGATATAGTGTATTCAATAAAAAAAATTAAGTAAAGTCCAATTGCCTGGTCCCAGTTTTAAGCCTAATAATTCATCCCCTAAATTGTCACATAGAAGCCCAATTTCCTTCCAATTTTACTATCAATAGAGTGGAGTTCATCAATGGTGTAGGTAGGGGATGATTTTTTTTCCCTTTATATAAAAAGTAAGGTGAAAAATAGAAGCAAGACGTATAAAGACAATTTGGACTGACTCGACGAGACTATTGCCCATTCCTAGTCCGATGGGTCTTAAGTTGGGTGTGGGTGACAAAAGTTACCATAAATACCCGACTAAACCAAACTGGGGCAATACAGATATGACCTAACATGAACTTATCCTTGGTGAACCTAAAGAGTCATCCCAACAAGACCCGAGACTATCAACAGGCCAGGCCCAAGCCCAAGGCGGACAAGAAATTTGTCTAGGGCATCAAAATGCGGTGGGGTAATGAAAATATTCCCACCGCCATTCTTTTCTCATCTCAAAAAATTGAAATCGACATCTGTCAGCCCATGCCTTTGCTAGCTCACCCAGGCAAGACATAAGTCCATGCCTTTGCTAGCTCACCCAGGCCCGACATAAGCCCAAGCCCAACGTGGGCAAGACATTTGTCTAAGACAACAAAATGTGTTGGGGCAATGAAAATATTCCCGCTGCTATTCTTTTCTTGTCCCAAAAAAATTAGAATCGACCTTTGCCAGTCCACGCCACTACTGCCTCACCCCTCAACCGTGTGTTGGATCAACACCTCTTTGAGCTGTGTGATATCAATCGTCATCTCCACATGATATGTTAATGTCTCTATCTGACCTGGCTATACCAGGTGCCCTAATTTTAAGTTTTCCTATACTGCTAATTTGAAGTTTGAAGTTCTAGTTGAAATAAAAATGTAAGTAAGAATTTAACATTCACTTTGAAACCAGTATAGCATGTATGGATTAACGATTTACTATTCATCCCTATAATTATCATTATTAATATTTTATGAGTGGCAATAAATCACTTACGTTGATTGCATAATTTATCAAGAAACAAAAAATATTGTACTTGCAAAATAGTATATAAGGCCTATAGAATAATGTTAACAAGAAAATTTGTCAACACCCTAAAACAAAGTTTAAAGTGTAAGTGAAATCTTCGAAAACACCTTCCGAATAGATAGGCATAGTTTAGACCTTTCAAATCCCTTTATCTCACAATCTAGATGATTTAGATCTCCCTTAAGTCCACCTTTCGAAAAGGTTACAGTAACCGAATCTCCTTTTAAGGACCTTTTAACATGATCGATACTCTTGAACTCCTTCAAACAACCTTTCAACACGGTCGATATGCTTGATTTCCTTTGAAGATACCTTTCAAACTAGTTGAATTAGCTTAGGATTGTACCGAAACCTCCTTTCGAAGTGGTCAAGGTGACTCATTGTTAGGACCTAATGATCTAAGGATATTAGTTGAATTAAGAAGTTTGACTTCCTAGAAAGGTAGCTTTTCAATCATGTTGATGCAAGCAGACTATAATCAGAATCACATAGAAACATTAAATCAGGTACCATATCCAAAAATGTCACAAACTTGCTTTGATTATATTTTCCTTTATTACTTGAAGCTTAAGTAATATAATAAGTCAAATCCCCAATCTAATTTTAGAGTTAAGGTTTACATATTCAAGAAAGACCAAGTATAGAGTGAACGAAATCAGTTCCCCAAAAACCAGACCCCTAAGGTCTTAGTTATAGGCGTGGGTTGGCACCATTCGAGTCGGTCCTCTCGACTTGGTAAAAAGGCGACTTTAGAGACCCTTTACTGTTGTTAACATTAGGGCGTCTTTTAGTTTTCTTTTCAATTGAACTTGAGTGCTTTCGAGCTAGTCGAAAGGTTTAGATGCGCTCTTCCCTTTGTTGTTGATGTGCTGTTGCAAGTAGGAATGGACATGGCTTTCGACTCTGTCAATAGGTGAATCTTCGGGGCTTTAAAGGAGTTGAGATGTAGAAGGTTTAAATGCAGAAGATAGCTTTTGAAGGCATACTTGTTGGTTAATGCGGATCTACATCCTCTTAAGTTAGCTTTCCTTTATAATTGTGAATGTTCTCAACTAGTTCGAAAGGCTAATTTATGCTTTCGAAGAGGTAGCTTCTGCAAAATGTTCTTCTGTACAATGTGAATGAAAGAGAAACCTACCATTTCAAAAGGTTTGGCATGCATGCGAAAGCTTGTAATCTGTTGCCTTCGAAAAGTGTTCCTCAACTCATTCAAAACGTCTTCATGCATGCGGAAGATACTATTTTGAAATGGGTTCACTAAAGCGAAAGCATGGCTCTGTCACCTATCGACCCCTTCAAAAGTGCTCAGCTCATCTAACTTTTTTGTTGAAGCATCCCTTGACACTTTTGAGAGGTTTTATTAATGATATCATTCCTTGTGATCCCCTCATTTAAATTCTTCATGGTTTCGACAAGGTTGAAGTGAAGACCAATAGTAACACTTTTCGTCACTAGAAGGAGGACTCGAACCTTCAATCTTTTTGAATTACCAACTTTATTTTCCTCTAACTTTATTCCATTCCAAGCTTACCTTAAACCTAACACCACCATGTTTAGTAAAACTAAAAGGTCTGAACAAGGATCCTCAGAGCTAGATTTAGTTGGATTCTCCCATATAAAAATTAAAGATCCTAAACTATATTAAGAGAAAATGTTAAGATTGGAAGCTTTAAGGATCATAAAGAAAAAGAGAGCTGAATCTTATGACCCAAATAATTGGAGCTTACCCTTCATATTGATTACACACATATCTTTGTCTTAGGGGGTACAAAAGATAAGAGTGACCACTAGTCTGACAAAATAAAGAAGACAATTTAAATCAATACCAAAGGCACTATCTTTGAAGAGTGGATGATGGCTGATTACAACACTTTGCACAAAAAAGGCATCAAGCAACAAGTGGGACATTGCCTATATGTGAGCTTCAAAAGGTTTTGAAAAGGAAATTAGGCATTGAGGGTGAAACTTTAGAATCAAGCGATAAAAAATCTAAAAACCATCCTCAAAAGGCAAACTTCAAGTCGAGACACCCTAAGAGATGCAATCTGACTACATCAATTGAGAATGTGTATTTGCTAACCAAGGAGGAACTCAACTAATAGCCATCCTAGAAGAAAACGTCTAAATACGAAAGGAATCAGGGAGGATCCTTCTGCCACTATCATATGATGAATGTGCAAGAGACAAATCAATATAGAGCACTTGAAGGAATAGTAATAAACTTTTTCAGATAAGGAAAAATCAATAGATTTGTAAAGAGATCCTAGTCGAATTCAATAAAGCACCACTTTTCTAAGAAAAATCTACGTGGTCAGGAGTTGAATTCTTCTAAAATTTGGAAATTACCTTAAATGGTCAAATGCTTTGTCCATGTCGAGTTGTCCAGATCAAAGCGCCTCCTGAAGAGAGGTTAGAGTAAGCCTTTATCTGCACCGCAAATATAGCCATGTTAAAGCATCGACAAGCCCTTGACATGCCATGTTATCGCTAGATCAAGGCACCTCTTGGAGGGTGGTTGGAGTAAGCCTTTATCCATGCCACGCTATAGCCAGGTTAAAGCATCAATAAGCCATTGATCGTGCCACGCTATGGCTAGGTCAAGGCACCTCTCGATGGGAGGATAGAGTAAGCCCTTGGTCCCACCAAGCTATGGCCTGACCAAGGCACCGAACAAGCCTTCATTCCCATCTATAAGGTTTGGCTGGAGCAGCTCCTGAAGGGAGGTTGGGTAAGTCCTTGGGTCCTACTTGTGGATAAGCTAACCATACACACTAGAAAACAATTGACTAAAATGTCCAGGCCCGAGAAGCGGCATATCAGACAGTGACAACTATGGACTAAAACGTCTGAGCCCTAGAAGTGATATATCAAGCAACAATAACATACAAGGCCTAAAGGGTGGCATATGTTGAAAAAATCAAAACCCATAGAACGGTGTAGAGCAAAAGGCTTAAATAAGGATCTACAGCCTCCGACTGGTTCCCAAACGAGAATTTCAAAAATTCACTTATTAATACCAAAATCTGGGTTTCGAGTCTTTTAATATTGACCTATGGCCTTCGTGATACCTTCTAGGTTTCAGGGCTCTGATTATTAATTTTTGGACTTCACCCATTAATGCCAAATCTAGGCTCTGGACTTCTATTATAGAGTCCTTTATCATGGATTTCTGGCTATCATTCACTAATACCCGAATCTGGGTTTTGGGTCTTTTAACTTTTGAATTTCAATCGTTAATGCTTGAATTTATGTTCAAGAGAAATTGGTATTGAAATTTCTATGAATTTCTAGTCTTCAATTAGACTCGGGAGCCATCTTACAAATGCCTGAATAAAGGTCACTGGACTTCTACTACAAACTTTCAAGCAACACTTGTCAACACCAAAATTTGGGTTTCGAAACTTCTATTACAAAGATTCCTAATCTTTTATTTTTGATTTCCAGATGATGATTTCTGGACTTTTATTAAATGATTATTATTGATTTTCAATTATTTATTTCCAGAATAGGAATTTCAAGACATTCAACCCAAGAAAGACTTACTGCGCCAACAAATACAAAAACCATAATCAAAGTTATCAGAAAGCAAATTCAGAAATAATATTGTAAGAAAAGACAACAGACCAGGTGATATTTAAATAATTTACATAATTTATTAAATTATTTACAAGTATACGGCACAATGTATGTTTCACAAGTCCTGAACAAATTTATCTAGATTTTCAGCCATTAAAGGACCAACGATATGCCGAATTGGTATATAAAGAATCTCTTTAAGGTTCTTTTACTTTTTCTTTATATCATCAGCATCATTAATGGAATCAATCAAGCCTTTAAAGCATAATTGAAAGCATTGTTGGCACCTTTAAGGGTTTTGTTCTATCTCTCTACATCAGCAATGCTCTTTTGAAGAAGATACTTATCATTTTCAAGTCTTTGAATGTTACCTACATATTCATTAATGCATTGAGAATATCTCACCTTCTGTTGACCATTAAAATATCTCATCATTTCCTATACCATTCACCTACTACTTTCTTGTTTAAACCTAGGGAGGATCTGTCGTAATAGGAAATTTTTGAATTGCAAGAGATGAAGGCCTTGTTGATTTTACGACATATGAGATGATTAGAGAGGTCAGCAAATCGATATTCGGAATTTTCTCCCCCATGATGAATTCTAATGATTTGCATTGAGCTTGGATGTTTCTAACTTAATCCCCAAATCACTTATCTGTTGAAGAAGCTCAGACATCTTATGATCAAAATCAATCGAAAGATTTAATTTAGTTTGTCGCTTCAATATGGAAATTGTATCATCCATATTCTTGATGTTCGCTTCAAGATTAGCAATTTGATCCTTAATGCTTGTAACAATCATCTTTTAAAGAATAAATCTCTTGTCCCATTCCAATTCTTCTGCATTGCCTTGAAAACGAGTAGACAAAGGATCCTTAAGTAAACGCCTCTTTTCAACATCCCCAATCAACCTATTTCTGATGCTAATGAAGTGAGATAAGGAATCCAATGAGAATGGTGGAATGGCTAACTGTGACTCCTATTTAAATAAAAGGCAAGATCAAGACTCAAAAAACCAATCGCTTTTATTACAATAATAGAGAATACAACTCAAGAAGAGAAAAAATAGTACAGTCTTATTGTTATAATCAAATACCATTTTATTACAATTAAAGTCGAGAAACGACATTTTTTACTTTGTTCAAATAATTAGCAAGAAAATAACCGTCGAATTGAAAGGGTAAATTAATCCTTTCGGGGTAATAAGTGGACGATATGTGCTACAGTCCCATTCTTTGGCAGGAGGCTATCACAACCATATATTAGTTTGGTATTATATGTTCGAATTTCCTTAAGAAGCTTTTCTTTTTCTATGCCAACAAAATCAATATGGAGGCGGGGATGTTCCATATAAAGTCTTCGTAAATCTCCAAGAAAGAAGTATTTAGCCAATTTTGAGAATTTCAAGAGCGAATTACTGGCTAAATAACCAAAATATGTGTTATTATTATCTGTGTTATTATTATATTTACAGTCCTAAACTATTATGAACCATCGTAGTTCGTTTTGTACTGGAATTGGGGTATGTCGATGGGAGTAAATAAATCAGAGATTAAAAATGAAAGAATATATATATACCACTCCTATCGAGATAACCAATACTAGTGTAAGGCCTAACTACGGATGGCCGCTCCTCAACAGCCTTATTCTTCGCGCTAGTTGACAACATTACACCGTAGTGTTCTTGGCTAGCGTAGGTATAGAGGTGGGGCGTCACAGCTTGGTATCAGAGCATAACAAAGTCAAGTCGCAAATAAATCAAGGCACCAGGTTATATGAGATCGACAAAACCCATGAAATCATCAACAATGAAACACGCTTGAATTAGATGTGAGTAATATGAATTACTCACCTTGATTGAAGCGAAGGCATCACGAAGACGAGCGAAGCTAAAAACGAACGAAACCCTAATTTGCAGCGAGCCGCCATTGATTTTCTTTCGGATGTTTTTGGTTTCGAACGAAATGAATATGAAGGGAGAGTGGGACGGTTATCCACTTGAAATAACCCAGCACCAAAAAAATAAAACACGGGCCAAATTCAATTGAAGCCCGCAATCATTTCAACAAATTTTTGAAAGGAATTTAAACCGGGTTTTATAAACTCCAAATAGCGATTAGCTAGCAAAATCAGTCGTCTAATGACGATAGTTAATTTCCTCAAAACTCCGGGTTGTTACAGGTTGGTTAAGAACTTGTTCAAATAAGAAGTCTGCAATGCAACCCTTGGTTCCTTGATCTTCTTCTTTTGAGAGAACTCTTTATTAACTTAATTGGAAAAGGTTAGATGGATAAATGTAAGAGCCCACTTTTCAATCACCTCCAAAACATCAAATTCCTGGTCTTTCAACTTATCCATATCTGAACTACCTTAAAGGTTTTCTTCTTCAGCGCTTCTTTTGTATTCAACATCCATGTTCTAGAGAATCTCCTTTCCCATCAAACTTTGGGATACAATGATTATTCATATCACTTTTAGAAGAACCAACAGTTGATAATTAACCTAGTATAAGATAACTAGCTCAAGTATGAATCTAGCATGAAAAATTTCACAATTGTCGCAAAAACTAACCTAAGAATCTACATTTTCGATTAGAAACCAATAGCTAATTCAACATAACATCAATCATGTTTCAAATACTAAGGATAATCAACTAATGTTAAATCACCATTATTAGGATAGGAAACACATAAGTTTAATGGGGTTCAGCTAATTAACTATATCCTTGAATCCAGTAACTATGTTTTTTCTCTTCTACAAGTAGTTTTACAAGAGTGAATACAAGATTAATCCCTTAGATTAAAAATTGTTAAAAACTCCTAATTTAATTTGATTCTATATATTTAGAAATTTCTTATAAGTTAAGTGATGGTGAATCTCCCATGATTTATGAAGATGGAGGCTATGGATCTTTTTTATCAATAATATAAGCCATCAACCATTATATTAAAACTCTAGAATTAACATAGTCAAATCCAAGAAGCCTAGAAAAAAATAATGCAATCTAAAACCTTAAAATAACCAAAATATGGCCGATTTACCGACCACTAAACCTAGATCAATCAGCCCATTTGGGCATTTTTTTTTTCATAAATGCACAGATATTGCACTAACAAGCCGATGTTTCCATGTATTATAAGATGAAGTCCTATGATGGTGCCAAATTCAGATTCCTTGCTAATGTCATCTTGATGTATCCTTCAATTTTTCGATCCATTTGACCTCTTGTGTCTTCAGTAGTGTAGCTCTCGAACTCCACAATAATTCAATATACAATTTGTACGAGTCTTATAAATTTTATAATGTAATCAGTGGTGAAACGCTAACAAAACTATTGAAAATAAATTCCAAGAACTCTATTCCATACGTAATTTTTACTCCAAGAACTCATCTACTCTACATTGTAATATTATTTTACAATTGTAGAAATATCATTTTCTTTTACGTTTCTAAATATTTCAAACATTAAAGTATTAAATAATCATATTTTAAATCATTGAATCACTTCAAAATAATCCAATTAAGACATTGGAAGGCATTGAAGAAAATAATAAAGATAAAACACAACGAGCATGACAAACATGCAATCTGTTCACTTCAAAATCACTCTAGATACAAACTCCAACACGATTAAGTATGCCTTATTCATTTTGAAACACTAAAAATAATAATTTGTATACTGTAAATAATAGTTTGTATACTGTAAATAATAGTTTGTATCGTTATTTATAAAAATTAATAATTTATGGGACCCACACTCAGAATGAATGGTGTAAACCTCATGCGGATAGGGAACACGTAAAGAAAGGGACTTAGGAATTGGTTTGTGCATCAATACTTTGTATAGTGCATTTTTTAAAGTTATTAACTACATATAATGATGGGTAGGAATGGTCTAGCTACATTCAAATAAAAATGAAAAAATATATCATATTTTATTATAAAAAAAGGGCTAGTATAACTTATAAGCTTATACATTTGCATCATGGATTGCGATAGTTTTGACTATCCATTTTCAAATTTCAAGATGATTAATTCTGTTAATTATTCTTTTTCAGTGATTAGTTTGAAAAGATAGAGATAATTAGATAAAGTTGAATATTCAACATTTGGTAGGTTAAAGGCTAAATCATGCTCAAACATAAGTGGCTTTTGACTTATAACACAGCAAACCTTTATGTTTACCTCACAAGTAACTTTTCAATAAAAGTTTAAAAAGAATTTGTATCGTTTTTTTACTTGTAAAATTGTGCTACTTGAGGCCTGATAATTTCTCCTACATTAAGTTTAAAATATTAATGTATTTTGTATAAACACTTATACAGCATAGAACTCCTAAGGCTCCATTTGGAAGTTTTGTAATACCAGTTTTGAGAGTACAATTTTGACCATCAATGATTGTAGCAATTTTGATTGATTTACATAAGATGTTGTTATAGCTGATCAATACATGTTTAAGAGTTTAACATAGACTGGTTTTAAGAATTTTACACTAAAGTAACATTACATATATATATTGTTACATTTATTCTCTAGCATTATGAAGATTAATTTTCCAATAGAAATAGTAGGGATATAATTGAAAAAAAAGTTATAACACCTCAAAACACCCTAATTTGATGCGTTGAAAATTACCTTTACACCGGATTTCAACAGTTTTATAACCAACAATAGTAGATGTTAAAAAAGTCTTTCAAGCAATGGTTATGACAATACCTGAAATATAAAGCCCTTTAAAACCAGTAGAGAAATAATTCACAAGCAGAGACTAAACACCGACCCACTAAAATTAATATTATCCACTAAATCCACTAATCTAGGTATTTATGTTACCTGATATAGTGTATTCAATAAATAAAATTAAGTAAAGTCCAATTGCCTGGTCCCAGTTTTAAGCCTAATAATTCATCCCCTAAATTGTCACATAGAAGCCCAATTTCCTTCCAATTTTACTATCAATAGAGTGGAGTTCATCAATGGTGTAGGTAGGGGATGATTTTTTTTCCCTTTATATAAAAAGTAAGGTGAAAAATAGAAGCAAGACGTATAAAGACAATTTGGACTGACTCGACGAGACTATTGCCCATTCCTAGTCCGATGGGTCTTAAGTTGGGTGTGGGTGACAAAAGTTACCATAAATACCCGACTAAACCAAACTGGGGCAATACAGATATGACCTAACATGAACTTATCCTTGGTGAACCTAAAGAGTCATCCCAACAAGACCCGAGACTATCAACAGGCCAGGCCCAAGCCCAAGGCGGACAAGAAATTTGTCTAGGGCATCAAAATGCGGTGGGGTAATGAAAATATTCCCACCGCCATTCTTTTCTCATCTCAAAAAATTGAAATCGACATCTGTCAGCCCATGCCTTTGCTAGCTTACCCAGGCCCGACATAAGTCCATGCCTTTGCTAGCTCACCTTGGCCCGACATAAGCCCAAGCCCAACGTGGGCAAGACATTTGTCTAAGACAACAAAATGTGTTGGGGAAATGAAAATATTCCCGCTGCTATTCTTTTCTTGTCCCAAAAAAATTAGAATCGACCTTTGCCAGTCCACGCCACTACTGCCTCACCCCTCAACCGTGTGTTGGATCAACACCTCTTTGAGCTGTGTGATATCAATCGTCATCTCCACATGATATGTTAATGTCTCTATCTGACCTGGCTATACCAGGTGCCCTAATTTTAAGTTTTCCTATACCGCTAATTTGAAGTTTGAAGTTCTAGTTGAAATAAAAATGTAAGTAAGAATTTAACATTCACTTTGAAACCAGTATAGCATGTATGGATTAACGATTTACTATTCATCCCTATAATTATCATTATTAATATTTTATGAGTGGCAATAAATCACTTACGTTGATTGCATAATTTATCAAGAAACAAAAAATATTGTACTTGCAAAATAGTATACAAAGCCTATAGAATAATGTTAACAAGAAAATTTGTCAACACCCTAAAACAAAGTTTAAAGTGTAAGTGAAATCTTCGAAAACCACCTTCCGAATAGATATGCATAGTTTAGACCTTTCAAATCCCTTTATCTC
Organism: Allium cepa; assembly: GCA_030765085.1. Taxonomy (NCBI): domain Eukaryota; kingdom Viridiplantae; phylum Streptophyta; class Magnoliopsida; order Asparagales; family Amaryllidaceae; genus Allium; species Allium cepa. Next base: position 534,803,551 of record CM060942.1, read on the forward strand.
ACAATCTAGATGATTTAGATCTCCCTTAAGTCCACCTTTCGAAAAGGTTACAGTAACCGAATCTCCTTTTAAGGACCTTTTAACATGATCGATACTCTTGAACTCCTTCAAACAACCTTTCAACACGGTCGATATGCTTGATTTCCTTTGAAGATACCTTTCAAACTAGTTGAATTAGCTTAGGATTGTACCGAAACCTCCTTTCGTAGTGGTCAAGGTGACTTATTGTTAGGACCTAATGATCTAAGGATATTAGTTGAATTAAGAAGTTTGACTTCCTAGAAAGGTAGCTTTTCAATCATGTTGATGCAAGCAGACTATAATCAGAATCACATAGAAACATTAAATCAGGTACCATATCCAAAAATGTCACAAACTTGCTTTGATTATATTTTCCTTTATTACTTGAATCTTAAGTAATATAATAAGTCAAATCCCCAATCTAATTTTAGAGTTAAGGTTTACATATTCAAGAAAGACCAAGTATAGAGTGAACGAAATCAGTTCCCCAAAAACCAGACCCCTAAGGTCTTAGTTATAGGCGTGGGTTGGCACCATTCGAGTCGGTCCTCTCGACTAGGTAAAAAGGCGACTTTAGAGACCCTTTACTGTTGTTAACATTAGGGTGTCCTTTAGTTTTCTTTTCAATTGAACTTGAGTGCTTTCGAGCTAGTCGAAAGGTTTAGATGCGTTCTTCCCTTTGTTGTTGATGTGCTGTTGCAAGTAGGAATGGACATGGCTTTCGACTCTGTCAATAGGTGAATCTTCGAGGCTTTAAAGGAGTTGTGATGTAGAAGGTTCAAATGCGGAAGATAGCTTTTGAAGGCATACTTGTTGGTTAATGCGGATCTACATCCTCTTAAGTAAGCTTTCCTTTATAATTGTGAATGTTCTCAACTAGTTCGAAAGGCTAATTTATGCTTTCGAAGAGGTAGCTTCTGCAAAATGTTCTTCTGTACAATGTGAATGAAAGAGAAACCTACCATTTCAAAAGGTTTGGCATGCATGCGAAAGCTTGTAATCTGTTGCCTTCGAAAAGTGTTCCTCAGCTCATTCAAAACGTCTTCATGCATGCGGAAGCTACTATTTTGAAATGGGTTCACTAAAGCGAAAGCATGGCTCTGTCACCTTTCGACCCCTTCAAAAGTGCTCAGCTCATCTAACTTTTTTGTTAAAGCATCCCTTGACACTTTTGAGAGGTTTTATTAATGATATCATTCCTTGTGATCCCCTCATTTAAATTCTTCATGTTTTCGACAAGGTTGAAGTGAAGACCAATAGTAACACTTTTCGTCACTAGAAGGAGGACTCGAACCTTCAATCTTTTTGAATTACCAACTTTATTTTCCTCTAACTTTATTCCATTCCAAGCTTACCTTAAACCTAACACCACCATGTTTAGTAAAACTAAAAGGTCTGAACAAGGATCCTCAGAGCTAGATTTAGTTGGATTCTCCCATATAAAAATTAAAGATCCTAAACTATATTAAGAGAAAATGTTAAGATTGGAAGCTTTAAGGATCATAAAGAAAAAGAGAGCTGAATCTTATGACCCAAATAATTGGAGCTTACCTTTCATATTGATTACACACATATCTTTGTCTTAGGGGGTACAAAAGATAAGAGTGATCACTAGTCTGACAAAATAAAGAAGACAATTTAAATCAATACCAAAGGCACTATCTTTGAAGAGTGGAGGATGGCTGATTACAACACTTTGCACAAAAAAAGCATCAAGCAACAAGTGGGACATTGCCTATATGTGAGCTTCAAAAGGTTTTGAAAAGGAAATTAGGCATTGAGGGTGAAACTTTAGAATCAAGCGATAAAAAATCTAAAAACCATCCTCAAAAGGCAAACTTCAAGTCGAGACACCCTAAGAGATGCAATCTGACTACATCAATTGAGAATGTGTATTTGCTAACCAAGGAGGAACTCAACTATTAGCCATCCTAGAAGAAAACGTCTAAATACGAAAGGAATCAGGGAGGATCCTTCTGCCACTATCATATGATGAATGAGCAAGAGACAAATCAATATAGAGCACTTGAAGGAATAGTAATAAACTTTTTCAGATAAGGAAAAATCAATAGATTTGTAAAGAGATCCTAGTCGAATTCAATAAAGCACCACTTTTCTAAGAAAAATCTACGTGGTCAGGAGTTGAATTCTTCTAAAATTTGGAAATTACCTTAAACGGTCAAATGCTTTGTCCACGTCGAGTTGGCCAGATCAAAGCGCCTCCTGAAGAGAGGTTAGAGTAAGCCTTTATCTGCACCGCAAATATAGCCATGTTAAAGCATCGACAAGCCCTTGACATGCCATGTTATCGCTAGATCAAGGCACCTCTTGGAGGGTGGTTGGAGTAAGCCTTTATCCATGCCACGCTATAGCCAGGTTAAAGCATCAATAAGCCATTGATCGTGCCACGCTATGGCTAGGTCAAGGCACCTCTCGATGGGAGGATAGAGTAAGCCCTTGGTCCCACCAAGCTATGGCCTGACCAAGGCACCGAACAAGCCTTCATTCCCATCTATAAGGTTTGGCTGGAGCAGCTCCTGAAGGGAGGTTGGGTAAGTCCTTGGGTCCTACTTGTGGATAAGCTAACCATACACACTAGAAAACAATTGACTAAAATGTCCAGGCCCGAGAAGCGGCATATCAGACAGTGACAACTATGGACTAAAACGTCTGAGCCCTAGAAGTGATATATCAAGCAACAATAACATACAAGGCCTAAAGGGTGGCATATGTTGAAAAAATCAAAACCCATAGAACGGTGTAGAGCAAAAGGCTTAAATAAGGATCTACAGCCTCCGACTGGTTCCCAAACGAGAATTTCAAAAATTCACTTATTAATACCAAAATCTGGGTTTCGAGTCTTTTAATATTGACCTATGGCCTTCGTGATACCTTCTAGGTTTCAGGGCTCTGATTATTAATTTTTGGACTTCACCCATTAATGCCAAATCTAGGCTCTGGACTTCTATTATAGAGTCCTTTATCATGGATTTCTGGCTATCATTCACTAATACCCGAATCTGGGTTTTGGGTCTTTTAACTTTTGAATTTCAATCGTTAATGCTTGAATTTATGTTCAAGAGAAATTGGTATTGAAATTTCTATGAATTTCTAGTCTTCAATTAGACTCGGGAGCCATCTTACAAATGCCTGAATAAAGGTCACTGGACTTCTACTACAAACTTTCAAGCAACACTTGTCAACACCAAAATTTGGGTTTCGAAACTTCTATTACAAAGATTCCTAATCTTTTATTTTTGATTTCCAGATGATGATTTCTGGACTTTTATTAAATGATTATTATTGATTTTCAATTATTTATTTCCAGAATAGGAATTTCAAGACATTCAACCCAAGAAAGACTTACTGCGCCAACAAATACAAAAACCATAATCAAAGTTATCAGAAAGCAAATTCAGAAATAATATTGTAAGAAAAGACAACAGACCAGGTGATATTTAAATAATTTACATAATTTATTAAATTATTTACAAGTATACGGCACAATGTATGTTTCACAAGTCCTGAACAAATTTATCTAGATTTTCAGCCATTAAAGGACCAACGATATGCCGAATTGGTATATAAAGAATCTCTTTAAGGTTCTTTTACTTTTTCTTTATATCATCAGCATCATTAATGGAATCAATCAAGCCTTTAAAGCATAATTGAAAGCATTGTTGGCACCTTTAAGGGTTTTGTTCTATCTCTCTACATCAGCAATGCTCTTTTGAAGAAGATACTTATCATTTTCAAGTCTTTGAATGTTACCTACATATTCATTAATGCATTGAGAATATCTCACCTTCTGTTGACCATTAAAATATCTCATCATTTCCTATACCATTCACCTACTACTTTCTTGTTTAAACCTAGGGAGGATCTGTCGTAATAGGAAATTTTTGAATTGCAAGAGATGAAGGCCTTGTTGATTTTACGACATATGAGATGATTAGAGAGGTCAGCAAATCGATATTCGGAATTTTCTCCCCCATGATGAATTCTAATGATTTGCATTGAGCTTGGATGTTTCTAACTTAATCCCCAAATCACTTATCTGTTGAAGAAGCTCAGACATCTTATGATCAAAATCAATCGAAAGATTTAATTTAGTTTGTCGCTTCAATATGGAAATTGTATCATCCATATTCTTGATGTTCGCTTCAAGATTAGCAATTTGATCCTTAATGCTTGTAACAATCATCTTTTAAAGAATAAATCTCTTGTCCCATTCCAATTCTTCTGCATTGCCTTGAAAACGAGTAGACAAAGGATCCTTAAGTAAACGCCTCTTTTCAACATCCCCAATCAACCTATTTCTGATGCTAATGAAGTGGGATAAGGAATCCAATGAGAATGGTGGAATGGCTAACTGTGACTCCTATTTAAATAAAAGGCAAGATCAAGACTCAAAAAACCAATCGCTTTTATTACAATAATAGAGAATACAACTCAAGAAGAGAAAAAATAGTACAGTCTTATTGTTATAATCAAATACCATTTTATTACAATTAAAGTCGAGAAACGACATTTTTTACTTTGTTCAAATAATTAGCAAGAAAATAACCGTCGAATTGAAAGGGTAAATTAATCCTTTCGGGGTAATAAGTGGACGATATGTGCTACAGTCCCATTCTTTGGCAGGAGGCTATCACAACCATATATTAGTTTGGTATTATATGTTCGAATTTCCTTAAGAAGCTTTTCTTTTTCTATGCCAACAAAATCAATATAGAGGCGGGGATGTTCCATATAAAGTCTTCGTAAATCTCCAAGAAAGAAGTATTTAGCCAATTTTGAGAATTTCAAGACCGAATTACTGGCTAAATAACCAAAATATGTGTTATTATTATCTGTGTTATTATTATATTTACAGTCCTAAACTATTATGAACCATCGTAGTTCGTTTTGTACTGGAATTGGGGTATGTCGATGGGAGTAAATAAATCAGAGATTAAAAATGAAAGAATATATATATACCACTCCTATCGAGATAACCAATACTAGTGTAAGGCCTAACTACGGATGGCCGCTCCTCAACAGCCTTATTCTTCGCGCTAGTTGACAACATTACACCGTAGTGTTCTTGGCTAGCGTAGGTATAGAGGTGGGGCGTCACAGCTTGGTATCAGAGCATAACAAAGTCAAGTCGCAAATAAATCAAGGCACCAGGTTATATGAGATCGACAAAACCCATGAAATCATCAACAATGAAACACGCTTGAATTAGATGTGAGTAATATGAATTACTCACCTTGATTGAAGCGAAGGCATCACGAAGACGAGCGAAGCTAAAAACGAACGAAACCCTAATTTGCAGCGAGCCGCCATTGATTTTCTTTCGGATGTTTTTGGTTTCGAACGAAATGAATATGAAGGGAGAGTGGGACGGTTATCCACTTGAAATAACCCAGCACCAAAAAAATAAAACACGGGCCAAATTCAATTGAAGCCCGCAATCATTTCAACAAATTTTTGAAAGGAATTTAAACCGGGTTTTATAAACTCCAAATAGCGATTAGCTAGCAAAATCAGTCGTCTAATGACGATAGTTAATTTCCTCAAAACTCCGGGTTGTTACAGGTTGGTTAAGAACTTGTTCAAATAAGAAGTCTGCAATGCAACCCTTGGTTCCTTGATCTTCTTCTTTTGAGAGAACTCTTTATTAACTTAATTGGAAAAGGTTAGATGGATAAATGTAAGAGCCCACTTTTCAATCACCTCCAAAACATCAAATTCCTGGTCTTTCAACTTATCCATATCTGAACTACCTTAAAGGTTTTCTTCTTCAGTGCTTCTTTTGTATTCAACATCCATGTTCTAGAGAATCTCCTTTCCCATCAAACTTTGGGATACAATGATTATTCATATCACTTTTAGAAGAACCAACAGTTGATAATTAACCAAGTATAAGATAACTAGCTCAAGTATGAATCTAGCATGAAAAATTTCACAATTGTCGCAAAAACTAACCTAAGAATCTAAATTTTCGATTAGAAACCAATAGCTAATTCAACGTAATATCAATCATGTTTCAAATACTAAGGATAATCAACTAATGTTAAATCACCATTATTAGGATAGGAAACACATAAGTTTAATGGGGTTCAGCTAATTGACTATATCCTTGAATCCAGTAACTATGTTTTTTCTCTTCTACAAGTAATTTTACAAGAGTGAATACAAGATTAATCCCTTAGATTAAAAATTGTAAAAAACTCCTAATTTAATTTGATTCTATATATTTAGAAATTTCTTATAAGTTAAGTGATGGTGAACTCCCATGATTTATGAAGATGGAGGCTATGGATCTTTTTTATCAATAATATAAGCCATCAACCATTATATTAAAACTCTAGAATTAACATAGTCAAATCCAAGAAGCCTAGAAAAAAATAATGCAATCTAAAACCTTAAAATAACCAAAATATGGCCGATTTACCGACCACTAAACCTAGATCAATCAGCCCATTTGGGAATTTTTTTTTTCATAAATGCACAGATATTGCACTAACAAGCCGATGTTTCCATGTATTATAAGATGAAGTCCTATGATGGTGCCAAATTCAGATTCCTTGCTACTGTCATCTTGATGTATCCTTCAATTTTTCGATCCATTTGACCTCTTGTGTCTTCAGTAGTGTAGCTCTCGAACTCCACAATAATTCAATATTCAATTTGTACGAGTCTTATAAATTTTATAATGTAATCAGTGGTGAAACGCTAACAAAACTATTGCAAATAAATTCCAAGAACTCTTTTCCATATGTAATTTTTACTCCAAGAACTCATCTACTCTACATTGTAATATTATTTTACAATTGTAGAAATATCATTTTCTTTTATGTTTCTAAATATTTCAAACATTAAAGTATTAAATAATCATATTTTAAATCATTGAATCACTTCAAAATAATCCAATTAAAGACATTGGAAGGCATTGAAGAAAATAATAAAGATAAAACACAACGAGCACGACAAACATGCAATCTGTTCACTTCAAAATCACTCTAGATACAAACTCCAACATGATTAAGTATGCCTTATTCATTTTGAAACACTAAAAATAATAATTTGTATACTGTAAATAATAGTTTGTATACTGTAAATAATAGTTTGTATCGTTATTTATAAAAATTAATAATTTATGGGACCCACACTCAGAATGAATGGTGTAAACCTCATGCGGATAGGGAACACGTAAAGAAAGGGACTAAGGAATTGGTTTGTGCATCAATACTTTGTATAGTGCATTTTTTGAAGTTATTAAGTACATATAATGATGGGTAGGAATGGTCTAGCTACATTCAAATAAAAATGAAAAAATATATCATATTTTATTATAAAAAAAGGGCTAGTATAACTTATAAGCTTATACATTTGCATCATGGATTGCGATAGTTTTGACTATCCATTTTCAAATTTCAAGATGATTAATTCTGTTAATTATTCTTTTTCAGTGATTAGTTTGAAAAGATAGAGATAATTAGATAAAGTTGAATATTCAACATTTGGTAGGTTAAAGGCTAAATCATGCTCAAACATAAGTGGCTTTTGACTTATAACACAGCAAACCTTTATGTTTACCTCATAAGTAACTTTTCAATAAAAGTTTAAAAAGAATTTGTATCGTTTTTTTACTTGTAAAATTGTGCTACTTGAGGCCTGATAATTTCTTCTACATTAAGTTTAAAATATTAATGTATTTTGTATAAACACTTATACAGCATAAAACTCCTAAGGCTCCATTTGGAAGTTTTGTAATACCAGTTTTGAGAGTACAATTTTGACCATCAATGATCGTAGCAGTTTTGATTGATTTACATAAGATGTTGTTATAGCTGATAAATACATGCTTAAGAGTTTAACATAGATTGGTTTTAAGAATTTTACACTAAAGTAACATTACATCTATATATTGTTACATTTATTCTCTAGCATTATGAAGATTAATTTTCCAATAGAAATAGTAGGGATATAATTGAAAAAAAAAAGTTATAACACTTCAAAACACCCTAATTTGATGCGTTGAAAATTACCTTTACACCGGATTTCAACAGTTTTATAACCAACAATAGTAGATGTTAAAAAAGTCTTTCAAGCAATGGTTATGACAATACCTGAAATATAAAGCCCTTTAAAACCAGTAGAGAAATAATTCACAAGCAGAGACTAAACACCGACCCACTAAAATTAACATTATCCACTAAATCCACTAATCTAGGTATTTATGTTACCTGATATAGTGTATTCAATAAATAAAAATAAGTAAAGTCCAATTGCCTGGTCCCAGTTTTAAGCCTAATAATTCATCCCCTAAATTGTCACATAGAAGCCCAATTTCCTTCCAATTTTACTATCAATAGAGTGGAGTTCATCAATGGTGTAGGTAGGGGATGATTTTTTTCCCTTTATATAAAAAGTAAGGTGAAAAATAGAAGCAAGACGTATAAAGACAATTTGGACTGACTCGACGAGACTATTGCCCATTCCTAGTCCGATGGGTCTTAAGTTGGGTGTGGGTGACAAAAATTACCATAAATACCCGACTAAACCAAACTGGGGCAATACAGATATGAACTAACATGAACTTATCCTTGGTGAACCTAAAGAGTCATCCCAACGAGACCCGAGACTATCAACAGGCCAGGCCCAAGCCCAAGGCGGACAAGAAATTTGTCTAGGGCATCAAAATGCGGTGGGGTAATGAAAATATTCCCACCGCCATTCTTTTCTCATCTCAAAAAATTGAAATCGACATCTGTCAGCCCATGCCTTTGCTAGCTCACCCAGGCCCGACATAAGTCCATGCCTTTGCTAGCTCACCCAGGCCCGACATAAGCCCAAGCCCAACGTGGGCAAGACATTTGTCTAAGAAAACAAAATGTGTTGGGGCAATGAAAATATTCCCGCTGCTATTCTTTTCTTGTCCCAAAAAAATTAGAATCGACCTTTGCCAGTCCACGCCACTACTGCCTCACCCCTCAACCGTGTGTTGGATCAACACCTCTTTGAGCTGTGTGATATCAATCGTCATCTCCACATGATATGTTAATGTCTCTATCTGACCTGGCTATACCAGGTGCCCTAATTTTAAGTTTTCCTATACCGCTAATTTGAATTTTGAAGTTCTAGTTGAAATAAAAATGTAAGTAAGAATTTAACATTCACTTTGAAACCAGTATAGCATGTATGGATTAACGATTTACTATTCATCCCTATAATTATCATTATTAATATTTTATGAGTGGCAATAAATCACTTACGTTGATTGCATAATTTATCAAGAAACAAAAAATATTGTACTTGCAAAATAGTATATAAAGCCTATAGAATAATATTAACAAGAAAATTTGTCAACACCCTAAAACAAAGTTTAAAGTGTAAGTGAAATCTTCGAAAACCACCTTCCGAATAGATAGGCATAGTTTAGACCTTTCAAATCCCTTTATCTCACAATCTAGATGATTTAGATCTCCCTTAAGTCCACCTTTCGAAAAGGTTACAATAACTGAATCTCCTTTTAAGGACCTTTTAACATGATCGATACTCTTGAACTCCTTCAAACAACCTTTCAACACGGTCGATATGCTTGATTTCCTTTGAAGATACCTTTCAAACTAGTTGAATTAGCTTAGGATTGTACCGAAACCTCCTTTCGAAGTGGTCAAGGTGACTCATTGTTAGGACCTAATGATCTAAGGATATTAGTTGAATTAAGAAGTTTGACTTCCTAGAAAGGTAGCTTTTCAATCATGTTGATGCAAGCAGACTATAATCAAAATCACATAGAAACATTAAATCAGGTACCATATCCAAAAATGTCACAAACTTGCTTTGATTATATTTTCCTTTATTACTTGAAGCTTAAGTAATATAATAAGTCAAATCCCCAATCTAATTTTAGAGTTAAGGTTTACATATTCAAGAAAGACCAAGTATAGAGTGAACGAAACCAGTTCCCCAAAAACCAGACCCCTAAGGTCTTAGTTATAGGCGTGGGTTGGCACCATTCGAGTCGGTCCTCTCGACTTGGTAAAAAGGCGACTTTAGAGACCCTTTACTGCTGTTAACATTAGGGTGTCCTTTAGTTTTCTTTTCAATTGAACTTGAGTGCTTTCGAGCTAGTCGAAAGGTTTAGATGCGCTCTTCCCTTTGTTGTTGATGTGCCGTTGCAAGTAGGAATGGACATGGCTTTCGACTCTGTCAATAGGTGAATCTTCGAGGCTTCAAAGGAGTTGTGATGTAGAAGGTTTAAATGCAGAAGATAGTTTTTGAAGGCATACTTGTTGGTTAATGCGGATCTACATCCTCTTAAGTAAGCTTTCCTTTATAATTGTGAATGTTCTCAACTAGTTCGAAAGGCTAATTTATGCTTTCGAAGAGGTAGCTTCTGCAAAATGTTCTTCTGTACAATGTGAATGAAAGAGAAACCTACCATTTCAAAAGGTTTGGCATGCATGCGAAAGCTTGTAATCTGTTGCCTTCGAAAAGTGTTCCTCAACTCATTCAAAACGTCTTCATGCATGCGGAAGCTACTATTTTGAAATGGGTTCACTAAAGCGAAAGCATGGCTCTGTCACCTTTCGACCCCTTCAAAAGTGCTCAGCTCATCTAACTTTTTTGTTGAAGCATCCCTTGACACTTTTGAGAGGTTTTATTAATGATATCATTCCTTGTGATCCCCTCATTTAAATTCTTCATGGTTTCGACAAGGTTGAAGTGAAGACCAATAGTAACACTTTTCGTCACTAGAAGGAGGACTCGAACCTTCAATCTTTTTGAATTACCAACTTTATTTTCCTCTAACTTTATTCCATTCCAAGCTTACCTTAAACCTAACACCACCATGTTTAGTAAAACTAAAAGGTCTGAACAAGGATCCTCAGAGCTAGATTTAGTTGGATTCTCCCATATAAAAATTAAAGATCCTAAACTATATTAAGAGAAAATGTTAAGATTGGAAGCTTTAAGGATCATAAAGAAAAAGAGAGCTGAATCTTATGACCCAAATAATTGGAGCTTACCTTTTATATTGATTACACACATATCTTTGTCTTAGGGGGTACAAAAGATAAGATTGATCAAAAGTCTGACAAAATAAAGAAGACAATTTAAATCAATACCAAAGGCACTATCTTTGAAGAGTGGATGATGGCTGATTACAACACTTTGCATAAAAAAGGCATCAAGCAACAAGTGGGACATTGCCTATATGTGAGCTTCAAAAGGTTTTGAAAAGGAAATTAGGCATTGAGGGTGAAACTTTAGAATCAAGCGATAAAAAATCTAAAAACCATCAAAAGGCAAACTTCAAGTCGAGACTCCCTAAGAGATGCAATCTGACTACATCAATTGAGAATGTGTATTTGCTGACCAAGGAGGAACTCAACTATTAGCCATCCTAGAAGAAAACGTCTAAATACGAAAGGAATCAGGGAGGATCCTTCTGCCACTATCATATGATGAATGAGCAAGAGACAAATCAATATAGAGCACTTGAAGGAATAGTAATAAACTTTTTCAGATAAGGAAAAATCAATAGATTTGTAAAGAGATCCTAGTCGAATTCAATAAAGCACCACTTTTCTAAGAAAAATCTACGTGGTCAGGAGTTGAATTCTTCTAAAATTTGGAAATTACCTTAAACGGTCAAATGCTTTGTCCACGTCGAGTTGGCCAGATCAAAGCGCCTCCTGAAGAGAGGTTAGAGTAAGCCTTTATCTGCACCGCAAATATAGCCATGTTAAAGCATCGACAAGCCCTTGACATGCCATGTTATCGCTAGATCAAGGCACCTCTTGGAGGGTGGTTGGAGTAAGCCTTTATCCATGCCACGCTATAGCCAGGTTAAAGCATCAACAAGCCATTGATCGTGCCACGCTATGGCTAGTTCAAGGCACCTCTCGATGGGAGGATAGAGTAAGCCCTTGGTCCCACCAAGCTATGGCCTGACCAAGGCACCGAACAAGCCTTCATTCCCATCTATAAGGCTTGGCTGGAGCAGCTCCTGAAGGGAAGTTGGGTAAGTCCTTGGGTCCTACTTGTGGATAAGCTAACCATACACACTAGAAAACAATTAACTAAAATGTCCAGGCCCGAGAAGCGGCATATCAGACAGTGACAACTATGGACTAAAACGTCTGAGCCCTAGAAGTGATATATCAAGCAACAATAACATACAAGGCCTAAAGGGTGGCATATGTTGAAAAAATCAAAACCCATAGAACGGTGTAGAGAAAAAGGCTTAAATAAGGATCTACAGCCTCCGACTGGTTCCCAAAAGAGAATTTCAAAAATTCACTTATTAATACCAAAATCTGGGTTTCGAGTCTTTTACTATTGACCTATGGCCTTCGTGATACCTTCTAGGTTTCAGGGCTCTGATTATTAATTTTTGGACTTCACTCATTAATGCCAAATCTAGGCTCTGGACTTCTATTATAGAGTCCTTTATCATGGATTTCTGGCTATCATTCACTAATACCCGAATCTGGGTTTTGGGTCTTTTAACTTTTGAATTTCAATCGTTAATGCTTGAATTTATGTTCAAGAGAAATTGGTATTGAAATTTCTATGAATTTCTAGTCTTCAATTAGACTTGGGAGCCATCTTACAAATGCCTGAATAAAGGTCACTGGACTTCTACTACAAACTTTCAAGCAACACTTGTCAACACCAAAATTTGGGTTTCGAAACTTCTATTACAAAGATTCCTAATCTTTTATTTTTGATTTCCAGATGATGATTTCTGGACTTTTATTAAATGATTATTATTGATTTTCAATTATTTATTTCCAGAATAGGAATTTCAAGACATTCAACCCAAGAAAGACTTACTGCGCCAACAAATACAAAAACCATAATCAAAGTTATCAGAAAGCAAATTCAGAAATAATATTGTAAGAAAAGACAACAGACCAGGTGATATTTAAATAATTTACATAATTTATTAAATTATTTACAAGTATATGGCACAATGTATGTTTCACAAGTCCTGAACAAATTTATCTAGATTTTCAGCCATTAAAGGACCAACGATATGCCGAATTGGTATATAAAGAATCTCTTTAAGGTTCTTTTACTTTTTCTTTATATCATCAGCATCATTAATGGAATCAATCAAGCCTTTAAAGCATAATTGAAAGCATTGTTGGAACCTTTAAGGGTTTTGTTCTATCTCTCTACATCAGCAATGCTCTTTTGAAGAAGATACTTATCATTTTCAAGTCTTTGAATCTTACCTACATATTCATTAATGCATTGAGAATATCTCGCCTTCTGTTGACCATTAAAATATCTCATCATTTCCTATACCATTCACCTACTACTTTCTTGTTTAAACCTAGGGAGGATCTGTCGTAATAGGAAATTTTTGAATTGCAAGAGATGAAGGCCTTGTTGATTTTACGACATATGAGGTGATTAGAGAGGTCAGCAAATCGATATTCGGAATTTTCTCCCCCATGATGAATTCTAATGATTTGCATTGAGCTTGGTTGTTTCTAACTTAATCCCCAAATCACTTATCTGTTGAAGAAGCTCAGACATCTTATGATCAAAATCAATCGAAAGATTTAATTTAGTTTGTCGCTTCAATATGGAAATTGTATCATCCATATTCTTGATGTTCGCTTCAAGATTAGCAATTTGATCCTTAATGCTTCTAACAATCATCTTTTAAAGAATAAATCTCTTGTCCCATTCCAATTCTTCTGCATTGCCTTGAAAACGAGTAGACAAAGGATCCTTAAGTAAACGCCTCTTTTCAACATCCCCAATCAGCCTATTTCTGATGCTAATGAAGTAAGATAAGGAATCCAATGAGAATGGTGGAATGGCTAACTGTGACTCCTATTTAAATAAAAGGCAAGATCAAGACTCAAAAAACCAATCGCTTTTATTACAATAATAGAGAATACAACTCAAGAAGAGAAAAAAATAGTACAGTCTCATTGTTATAATCAAATACCATTTTATTACAATTAAAGTTGAGAAACGACATTTTTTACTTTGTTCAAATAATTAGCTGGAAAATAACCGTCGAATTGAAAGGGTAAATTAATCCTTTCGGGGTAATAAGTGGACGATATGTGCTACAGTCCCATTCTTCGGCAGGAGGTTATCACAACCATATATTAATTTGGTATTATATGTTCGAATTTCCTTAAGAAGCTTTTCTTTTTTTATGCCAACAAAATCAATATGGAGGCGGGGATGTTCCATATAAAGTCTTCGTAAATCTCCAAGAAAGAAGTATTTAGCCAATTTTGAGAATTTCAAGAGCGAAGCCTTTTCTAAATAATCTCTTCTTAATTTGATGTATTTGCTTAAACAATCTCTATAAACAAGGTTGTCTGAGAGACATTTATTCTATGATAACGTAATAATGCACGACTAAGTATAAAAGGAAACTAGTACAGAAAATTTACAAATCAATCTTATTACATAGTTACAACAGTTCATCCAGTTCATTCAAAATTAACTTTTTGAATAGCTCAGAAATAAATTTATCCTTATAATATTTGAGTATTTCTGGAGTTAACTCATGAGGGATTGTTTTGACTCGCGGTAAATTCCAGCAAGCCTTGGAGTGGATCAGATCCAAATTCATCTAAATATCCCATACGTAGATTCCTAAGTAGACACCTACTAAAATCACGCAAATATGAAAAATCTATGGTTGGATGTCTGCAATAGGCTTTGTATAGGAAATCTACTAGGACGTCCCTTTCTTCGATCAACATCAAAAATAAGTGTTATTAATTCCCAATTCTCTTCCAAAAGCTTATCATACAGATAGCGTGCCCTCTTCAATCGGGAGGCAGCTTCTTGGTCTTTAAATGACTCTAACACCACGGTGCTCTTATTAAGCTTATGATACTTGTCAGAGAGTGCATAATGTTCTTTTAATTGCTTATCTAACTCTCTATACAAGCTATTTATTTCTGCTTGTTTTCTTTCAAGATTTGTTTTATAAAGTTGAATAGATTTCTTCTTTGTATAAACTAAAAATATGTCAACTATTGTTATCTTGGAAGTGAAAGCCATTTAGACAAAGAATCCCATACTTGAGAAATCGAAACTGAAGTTTGTGGGACCTGCTCTTCCCCCTTCCGTCCTTCAACATTGCCCTCTTTCTCATGAAAATCAGAAGGCTTGGGGAGTTCGGTTTGACTTATTTCATGAACATTGGGATCGTGGATGACTTTCTATGAAGCCCCATGCATATCATCGCCATTTCCCCTATGACCACCACCGCTGCCACCTGAACTCTGATCTTTATCCCTATTGTCAGGGTTATTATCATCATCGTCATCGTCATTTCCGCCTTCCTAGGCAACGAATTTATCACCATCATCTTCTTCATTAAAATCAGAATCTACTTCTATAGAAGGGACGTCAAAAGATAATAGTTTGGTGGTATCAATTTCCTCTCTCTCGGGGACTTTGATTCCTTGCTCCATTTCTTCGATTTTATCCATGAATCTTTTCACAAGAGCAGGATTGAGTGATAGGAAGCTTAAGTTTGGGCATTTTTCGATGTTGTTGGAATAAGCAAGCAAAGAGCGTCCTTGTAAGGCTTTACGATGATCTCATTGAGGGAGGTGCTTAGAAATTGTGACATGTTTTGCTTGGCTTCAGAAATAGTATTTATGGCCATTGTTAAAGAATTTTCTTCTTTCCCAGCTTCTTCTTGTGAGCAGATTGTTTAACAACCATCCGAGCCTTCTCTTCCTCGGACTCTTTTAAAGCTAAATTTTCATCAATTAAGAGTCGTTCTTCCTTCCTCTCCTTATAGATAGTAGATTCCACTTAAGAAAGATAAACCCCCCAACTTTCTTGTTCCTTCGTAGCATTATTTTTTGCCGTAAAAAAGAAGGTAATCTGGCTGTTCAAAGTTGAAATTTCTGCTTGAAGCTTGGGCATCTCAGCAGAATATTTCAAAGCGCTTTCTTAAAGTGAGTACCAGATTTCTGAAATCTGAAAGGAAAAGTATGTCAGGAGCCAAAGTTCAATAAGAAATAGTAATAAGAAGGTTAAGCAGTATGAATTGTACTAGGAATTGTTGCTCAATCAAAAATCGAAAATGTGTTGTCAAGTCAGGAATCGAGAAAAGCTGATGAATGGAAGTGAATGAGGAAGAATTCAAAATTGATTACACCATAATCTTAAAATAATTAGAGGAAATCGGTGATGGGAGTATAGAGGGGTTCGACTCCTGACGAGGAGTTGAAGTGCCCGAATCCCATTGCATTTTCTCGATGCCGTTAGGAGAATCGAAAATGACAATGTGTATCAGGTCGTCCTTTGAAGGAGTTGTTTTAGTTTGATCAATAGAAACTTCAAATGTAGGGCCCTCCAGAGTTTTGCTCGCATCAATAGTTTCACCCTTTTGAAGGAGGTGAAGATTGATCATTAATAGTTTCACCCTCTTTTGGAAGCGAATAGGACTGAATATCAACAATTTTAGCTTTCTTGAGAGAAGGGCCAGCTGCAGCCATTTTGCTCAATTTTCTTTTGGCAATCATCCTCGACTTAGAAATGGCAAGGGTCAAAGAAGATGCGCTAGATGTAGAAGTTAAGAGGACTGGACCACTTATGATCAATTCACTTAGAGGAGCAGTTGCTAAATATTCAAAAAGTATAAGTTAGTAAAGTAATCTAGGGAGTAACTCAAAAACAAATTGCAAGTACTACGCTTAAGCTTACCAGAATGATCTGGACAAATTAGGGTCATAGGAGAAAAATTCTTGGGGTCACCTAAAGACACGAAACATTTGCTCCTAGAATTGTGTTGGATAAGAAGGGGTTGTCCTAGAACTCTCTAACCAGTAGGGAGAAGGTAATGTTTTTGAAGATTGGTTGGCGCTAATAGTGTAAGTCTATTCACGATGCTGCTTGAAGCGGTGGTCAACAGCTTTACGATTCTCTTATCCTCATCGTTGAGATATTTAGGAGTGGGACTTAATAAAGATGTTAGAACCTCCAATTTATGTTTCAATGATAACAACTATACAATCATATAAATATATAGACCTTATCAATATTGCAGGTATATGCTACAAGAAGACACCATGCTCGAAGATATTGAGACTCAAAGAGAAATGAATATTCATTAAGCATACTATGGTTAGTAAGGTTATTCTACTGTAAAAGAGTCCTAGATAAAATATTGTTAAGGTCTCCTTGAGTATATATGCATACACGATCGCACATAATTTCATATGCATCAAAACTAAGGTGAAAAACTATTTTTACACCTCATAGACGTCTGAGGTAAAGCCACAGACGTATGTTATAATTCTAGGATTAAATTTTTAATAAGTCATGGACGTCTGAGGTTTAACCACAAATATCTGTCATGTGCAAAAACTGTTAGTTTTGAAAAGACACTTCTATGTCATTGATAAAAATCACCTTTAAACAAAAGGTTGCAGCCATTAAAATGAATAGACTTTCTTAAATAATAACAACTCTTCATTTTCACCTTTTTGAATCTATAAATATTGCTTTGATTGAGAAGTAGAAATCATCTAACTTAAATTAATCTATTATTTACTATCTTGATTTCTAAGCACTCTCTTGCATATACGTTGTTCACATACTCTCAATCTATTATAACGAAAATATAATTTTGGTTAAATCACTGCCTACAACTCAAAACATTTATATTCATATACTCAATGGAGATCATATGAAGATTTGTACTATAAGTCAAAAACTGTGTTATTTGGAAAATAAGATTGTCAGAGATACTTTTGTATTGGCCTATTCCTTTGGAAGAAGTGAAGGTAATTTATTTAAAGAAAATACCGAAGAGGAGCTTCGGGACATAACGTAGGATGGGAGGTCCGAACCAGTATAAAAACTCTGGTTTGCACGCTTTTATACTTTACTATTTATTGTCTACTATTGCATTAACTTATACACTTGCATATTATACACAAGTTAGAAAATATATGATCTACGAGATTTTTCAATTGGTATCAGAGCAAGATTGTTTCAATCTACAGTAACACATAATGAAATCATTAAAATGGAAAGTACATTTCAAGAAGGTCAATCAACTGTTTATCCCATACTATTTACTGGTTCTAATTATGCTTAGTGGTTAACACGAATGCAAATTTTTATGGAAGCTAATGGATTAGAAATATGACTAGCAACTCAAGATAAATATGAAGCTTCTGACATTGATAGTGGCATATGGACTAAGCACAAAAAGCAAAGGCATCTAACAATCCCAAAGCTATGAACGTATTATTTTGCTCACTCGATAAAAATGAATTTTCACGAGTCGTGCTTTTCACTACTGCTTATGATATATGGCGTCATTACAAATTACCCATGAAGGAAAAAACAAAGTCAAGTAAACAAAAATTTCCATTCTACAAAATCGATTTTCATCTTTTAAAATGAAATCAAATGAATTAATTATTGACCTTTATGCTAGATTTCAAACTATACAATGCGATCTTATAGCACTGGGAGTTAAATTCATTGATTTTGATTTAGTCGCATGAATTTTGAACTCTCTGACAAATGAATGGGAAAGAAAAATTTTACCATCAAAGAAGCTAATGATCTTTTCTAACTCAAAGTCAAAGAGTTAATAGGAAATCTGATGTCGTATGAAGTTAATTTACAGGCAAGAAAAGAACAAAATCAAGAAAGGTAAAACATTGCATTTTAGGCAAATAACGGCAACTCCGACTTGGAACAAGATGAGATCGTTTTCATGGCCAAAAATTACAACAAGTACAAGAAGTTCAAAAAAGATGACAAAATTTCAAAACAACAACACAAATTCCTCAAATCTAACACCAGTGAAGGTCTTCAGTTGTGATAAATTTGGCCATATGAATAAAGACTATCCACTACTCAACAATAATAAAAAGAAAAACAAATTGGAAAATTTTATGTAAAGAGAAGAGCATTTCAATGAACTTGGGATGACTCCAACTCTTCCTCATCATCCGATAGCGACAGTGATTCAGAACAAGCAAATGTTTGCTTCATAGCTAGCACAAATGAGGTAAGTCCTGAATTAACATATGATGAAATTATTGAAATTAGTATAAAATTAGATGATAAGTATAGAGAATCAAAAAAATTGAATAAAGAAAACATGGGAAAATTAAATAAGGCTGAATTAGAAATTGGATTGTTAAAAGACGAGAAAACTATTTTAGAAGAAGAATTAGAATTAGCACAAAAAGAATGTAAAAAGTTATCATCTTAAAATGCTACATTAACACATGATATAGAGAATAACAAAACATAAAATTATAAACTTAAAAAAGAAAAGTACGAATTAAAACAAAATTTAGAATTAGCTAATATAGAAATTTCTGATCTCAAAAATAAATTAGATAAAATTACTAATAATGTTTCAAAATTTATAAAGGAAAGCAAAATCTAGATAATTTGATAAAGGTGTCAAAACCATCAAGAAATAGGAATAGATTAGGTTTAACCAAAAAATTCATAAACATTCTAGAAATAACATAATTTCTAATAATAATCAAAGATTTAAGAAGTATAGTACGTTATATGCAAATTTTAGAAAAAAAAATCTAAATATGAAAATAAAGGAACAAAAATGATCAAAATATGGATTCCAAAAACAAATAACGAATTAATTAGACAAAAACACATAAATGTATACCTAAAAGATAGAGTTCATGACGAAAATTACATCTCTAAAGGTTCCAAACCCTCATGGGTTTGGTTACCTTCTCCTACTAACAAATAGGACCCTAATGGAGAAATTGGCTACTAATTAAAACTTTTTATTATTTTGCAGGTACCCAAAAGCAAAATTAATAATAAGGAGATATGGATTCTAGATAGTGGATGCTCCAAACATATGAAAGGAAATGCACATATGCTATCAAACATTACATACATGGATAGTGGCATTAACCCAAAACTTTGATAAAGATAAATGCAATATCATTGATCAAATAAAACTTTGATTTATGAAGGAACAAGAAATCCAAATATTTATATTTTAAACATGAATATTAATCATAGTAATGATTTATGCTTAATCGCAAATCACGATGATCCATGGATATAGCATAACATATTCTATCACATAAATTTTCAAATATATAAAAAATAAGCTAACAACAATTTGTTAAGAGGATTACCCAAAATAAATTTCAACGTTTAAAATCTATCCAATGCATGTTAACTAGGAAAATTAAAGAAAACTTGTTTAAGTCTAGAAAGGAAATCTCTACTAAACAACCTCTTGAATTACTTCATTTGGACTTATTTTGTCCAACTCATGTACGTTCGATAAATCACAATAAATATGTCTTTGTAATTGTAGATGGTTTTTCAAGTTATACTTGGACGCTATTTTTAAAACATAAAAAATCTAGGAATAGAACAAAGCCGCCATGCCAGATGTTAATGGCAGCATAAGCAACGTATCCTTTGGTGGGATCGTGATAGCATTGCTATTGCCAAGAGGAATCGCTTATACTCCTATGATTCGGAATTCATTAAGAATGGCATCGACTTCATCTAGAGAAGATATCAGAGAATGTTTTGAGATGGCTTCAACCTTTTTTAGTGAAGATTCCGCTTCTTGAGCTATATCCTTTTCAGGTTTCTTGGAAATCTTTTCCAAACCTATGATCTTGCAAGGTGAAACCATTTCATTAAAAGTTATAATTTGTTTCATTATTAACACCTTTCGAAGATGTCAAAAACCTATTGAAATAATCCAAATATCCATCTATCTTCAAAAGAGTGTTAAAGTTAATTTGGGTCATGAAATTCATTGAGCTTTCGACGATATCGAAGGGGTAGATGGAATAGAAAACACCTAAACACACCTTCGACAATGTCGGAAGCTTGGAAATTTTTTGCTACTAATAGGAATAACTAACCCTTTCAATACTAATTTGAATATACATACATACATACATATATATATATATTATATGAAATATTAACAACATTCTATATTTAAATCAAATAAACCTTTCGGCAATGTCGAACTATATATTTTAGTTTATTCATAGAATATGAATACTACTGAAACACTACACTCTCATTAAGTCAAAGAATTTGGATCCAAGTGATTTATATAAATGAAGGGGCCTTGGAACATTTTGATAGTGTTTATATTAAGGAAATGATAGTTATATTCCTGTTTACTACAATGGGTTTCGAGTAGGTCGAAAGGTGGAGGTAAAGTTTCAAAAACATACAAAAAACTAAGCTTGTCTCGATTCGGGGGATTTCGATCAAGTCGAAAGGCTTGATAAGGTTTTCATCATAAACAAAATGTACTACTTTAATCCAGTTGATGAGGGGATGTATAAATTTATAAATTTTAACCTTTTCTAGAGTAAATCAAAATTCAGCATGATTTACTCAAAATAAAATTCAATTACAAAATTAATCCACTTTTAAATACATTAAGTTTGCATCCTTTAAAATAAAAAAGAGTTGGGCTTACAAAAATATATGTTGTGTTGCCATTAAATTAAAACCTTTAAGATGACTTCTCGAAAGGTGTCAAAATACATCAAAACATATTTTTGCTTTCGAAGAAGTCCATCTCTTGTCGACCACATCAACCCCTTCGAAAGGGTCCACTTAATAGTAGATGCTTAACTTCCTCCCAACCCTTTCGAAAAAGGTTGAAAAAGTTAAGAGGGGTTAATCGCCTCAACCCTTTTGAAAGGGTTAAAAAGTCAAATTACGATATTGAGTTTTAATTTGTATGTCTTAACCTTCTCTTTGAAGCCACTAGAAAAGATTTTTCTCCCTAATTCAATTTTTAATCCAATGCTTCTAGAGGCTAACAATTAAATTGGTTTGAGCATGAATTTATAATCGACAACAACGAAAACCCCAAATTCAAGCTCGAAGCATAATTGAAAAAAACAACAAGTTTGAATTGAGCGCAATAGAGTTCGAGCTTGGGTTTGTACACGAAAATGGAAAATAGCCCTAAATCTGACGAATTCAAATTCAAATCCAAAATCGATACCATTGATTAAGAGATATCAACATAAAAAGTGAATAAAAAGATAATTTTACACGAACGAAAAACTCGAGTCATTCTCAAAAATTAAAGCAGTAATGTAAACTCAAAACCCTAAATTGAAAGTTACACATGGACAATTAGATGTATACCCCGGATTTGAATTCGTGTCTATTAAGATTAGGAATTTAGTGAGAAATTGAAAGTCTTGATTTTTGCTTTGAGTTTCTTAATGGCAGGTAAATGAAAAAGAGGAGAAGGAAGCATGATTTATAAAAGAAGCAGATGTAGGGAAAGCCGTCTGGTTAAATTTAAATGAACGGTTAAGATCCGCTAGGGAATATCAAAAGATAAGAAATTTTATGCCAAATGAAGATGGGATTCGAACAGTTGACTTGGAAAGTAAAGAGCATCTCTTCGTTAGGGGGGAAAGTGTTACTATTAGTCTTCACTTTAACCTTGTCGAAACCATGAAGAATTTAAAAGAGGGATTCACAAGGAATGATAACATTGACAAAACCTTTCAATAGAGTCGGAGGGATGCTTCAACAAAAAGTTAGATGAGCTGAGCGCTTTTGAAGGGATCGAAAGATGACATAGCCACCCTTTCGCTTCAATGAACCCCTTTCTATGTGATTCTGATTATGATCTGCTTGTATCAACATGATTGAAATGCTACCTTTCTAGGAAGTCGAAACCTCTTAATTCAACTAATGTCCTTTGATCATTAGGTCCTAACCATGAGTCACCTTGACAACTTCGAAAGGAGGTTTTGATATAATCCTAAGCTAATTCAACTAGTTTGAATGGTATATTCAAAGGAATTCAAGTGTCTCGATAGTGTCGAAAGGTTTTTTAAAGGAGTTAAAGAGTCTCAATCATGTCGAAAGGTTGTTAAAAGGAGATTCGTTTGTTGTAACCTTTTCGAAAGGTGGACTTAAGGGAGATCTAAATCATCTGGATTGTGAGATAAAGGGATTCGAAAGGTCTAAACTATCCCTATTTGTTTAAAAGGTGGTTTCGAAAGGTTCACCTGCACTTTGAACTTTGTTTTGGGGTATTGGTAATTTTTTTTATTAACAAAGAATGCAATTAAAATTATAAAAAGGTTTCCAATTGTCCATGTCTTTTTTGTTCTTGTTTTAATAGAATCATTTTGATGAAGAATTGGACGATGATGATGAATCAATGGGTTCAATCGAGGGCCTATATAAAATGCAAGAATCATAGCTCTTGTTGTGCAAAGTATAACTCCAAATGATTGGCAATTACTATGCAACTGTTCTATCTAATCATTTTTTGTCCATATGTGTAGACCAAAATTTTATTAATAAACAATAGTAAAGTTGTCATATGACCAATAAATGCTTACCAAAGCCAAAGAGCGAGAATAGAGGTGAAAACTGCAGGCTTGATAGCAATGTTATGCAAATTTACGTTCAAAGCATACCTAAAATAAAATATACATACATTTTCCATTAAAGCTAATAATCGTTTTCAATAAATATTATCAATATAAGTACCGACACTGCAAGAAAAATAAATCTTAATCATCGATTTGAATGACAAGGGCGGTGTACTATTCCTGAAATTCGCACATTTTAAAATTAATTTAGACGATATATTGATATATGCATATATAAGCTAAATAGCAAATTGGTTTGATATAAGAGATTAGAATAAGTTATAAATCTATAATTATGGATTAAAAATATGCTTTACATTGTTTTTGTATATTTTGTCAACGAATTAAATAAGTTCCTATGCCATTAAGTTCCTAAGATGATATTAGAATAAATGCATATACAAACCACTTTAGAAATTATCTCCAAAACTCATTTGAGTCAAGACAGATGTTGCGTAATACACCGTTACTACAGCCCGAAAACACTAACATATGGATTTAATTAAAATAAATGTTAATAGATCCCGTACGCTATGTAAAAACATTTACTTTGGGAGCCACCTACTATAACAAGTGTCATAGTCTATGCTTTCTTTATTTTTACTGAAAACATCAACTACAACAATAAATGTTGTAATCTACGGTTTCGATACTTAACACACTCTAGGTTTTTATATTTAAAATCTTTGTTTACCTATAACGAAACTAGAGAGCTATACATGCTCTATAATTCTTCAAAAAGAATTTCACATTTAACAAAATTTACATTATATAAAAATCAATTTAAATTTCATACCACTTATTTTTTCAAAAAGCCAATATTTACTTCCTCAAATATATTAACAATTATATTTTTCAACTTTTCAATTCAAAAGTTTCATTTTATTAGACTAAACATAAAGTGGATTTTCTTCTTACTAAAACCACTTATTCCTTCTCAAATAAAAACACTCTCTCTATTATCCCTAGGGAACTTTCTGCTTCCTATAACATATGGATACCAATCTTCTCTCAAAACATGGTTTATTTGTATGCTATAAACCGGTAATTAACATAGGGGTCAACATACCTTGGTCATCTAAACCCAACTAGCAAACTATGCACAAATATACTTCTAAAAACTTTCCATATGTTAAAATCTATGGTTGGGGACTATGTGGATTTTAGTACATAATATATTTATATTTTATTCAAAAAAATAAACACGTTCACTAACTATCAATCTAGGAATCCTAAACATAGGCTCTGATGCCAAATGTAGCAACCCGAAATACAGTGGGTCCGAATTTTCATAAAAATGCTAAAATCCAAGCTCATTGAATCCTGAGTTGGGTTTCAAGTATCCTTAAAATAGGCAAAGACAAATATATCAGAGCTTAAATAAATATTTCACAGCAGAATTGACTAAAATATAATAGTAGGTAAATACTCACCAACATAATAACACTTTCTAAACAAGCATCTCAAAGCTGGAAAATCTCTGCCATCTAATTAACCTGTAGGATGTTATGAAGAAGGGGTCAGAACTAAAGTTCTGGTGAGTGGACAAATTATACACTTCTAAGCTTAATTCTACATATACCGTTTTATTTCCGTTTACCGTTATATCAGGTTCATTGGGTTTATAACACTCGCGCCTCTGTGCGTGAATCGTGCCCATCTACTTCGTGGTAGATTAAAACTTAATAACTGATGTATATGTAATTATATTGCTCAATGACCGCATCGGTCCTAGGTACTACCCATAGTACCTTCCGTATCCTCCTCGCAAAGGACTCCATCATCTTACTTCCATGGCGTTCCATGACTACATCTATAAAGGACTGCTTCATAAGACCTACAATATAGATGTTCCATCGTCTACAATGAAAACGTAAAACTGCGTCCGCACTAGTCTATACTAGTGCTCGGACATCCAAAATGTACCACCCAATGCGTACCTTGAGGACTATGCATAACCGTTCTATCTACTCCTTGAGTACCGCTAAACAAGGTCTACCTTGTACAGAAATTATTCGTGGATTTACTATTTCTCTAAAGGACTGCCTCGTTAAGCCTACAACAAAGATATTCTATTTTTTTAAAGGACTGCCTCGTTAGGCCGACAATATAGATATTCTATTTCTGTAAAGGACTTCCTCGTTAGGCCTACAATACAGATATTCTGTTTGGCCTGTCTCTTTTCTTATCGCGGCTATGGCTCCACGCAGCCAACCTTCAACTAATTGAAAGACCTCTAAAGAGCGATGTGGCAGTGCCCTACCGCAAACAATCTAAACATCAAATTGGTTGCGCTCCTCATCTATTTTATCGATAGTGAAAGGTTCATTGGACCGTTGGATTAGCTCTAGTCTTTCCCTCACTCGCTTCTTGGTTTTGATGCTAGACCGATATCCTCATGCGACTATCCTTTTGGGTCCTACCCACTAAACTTTTTTGCATGTACAGGGACATAAGAATATAGTACTCCAAACATCAACCCCTTTTGACTGCATACAATGGTCCTACCATGCAAAAAGCAGTCAAGACATGCTCTTTTGATGGAATACCTATAGACCTTCCTCTGGAGGATTGCTTCATTATGCCTACCCCAAAGGGCTATCCTAGAGTACCCTCACGTCCCGTTGAAGTCTCATGCTTCTTTCTAGCCCAAAATAACTAAGTTGGACGTACTTCATCTATGCTAAAATCTGTGGTGAACTGCTTTATAAGGCTCTACATCCTTTGGGCTGCTCTAAATGCATCTCACTCTTTTGTTAGACCCTAAGTCTAATCTTTTAATTTGCATTTAGTTTACTTTTCTTATTCTATTGGCTACTTATTTTACCCTAATTAGCATTATCTTGTCCCTGCCTCACCTAACTGTTGTGAGACTATCAGTTCCTGACTGAAAAGGAATGCTGTTGGTATGGGCCACATCTATTATCTTGCTTATTAAATTAATTTAATTCTTAAGTTTGTTAAAATAAGCTACTTCTATGATTTCTGCTCTATTGCTTATTAACTCAATTTAAGTCTTAAATTAGCCTTTTCTATTCTTTCTACTGAATTATAACCTATGTTATAATTTTACTTGTAATTGTCACTTTATTTTCTTTTATAATATGTACATTATAAATATAATTACAAGCATCTCTTTTCTACTCTAGTCCGACTTTTTCTATTATGATGTTGAATTCTTTTTAATTCTCTTATATTTTATGACAATTAATCTTGGCTTAGGACTACATCCGTTTGTCACCAATTTACTTATCATAGTCTTATCTAATAAATAACTTGATTCCTTCAACTCTTTACTTTATTTTCTTATATTCTAGGAAGTAGTTCTATTCTATCAGATTGGTTACAAAAATAATACTAAAAATCCATATTTTAATACTAAATAATGCTATAAACAATAGTCCGTAACTGCAAGATATTTCTTTTATTATTTATTTACTTTTTGGATAGTAAGAAATACAGTGGTTTTTCTGTTTTACACTAATTCTCTTTTTCTTTCTTTTATTCTTGCAATTACGTTTATCATTATCTTTTTAAATAATAAACTATAGAAATGTATTCTATTTTCTAACCAACTAATTAATTTATCACTTACTTTTAAATAAAGTTATTAGATTTTTCATTAATTTATCACTTCCGTTTTAGCATAATTACTGTAAATGTCTTCTTTTTGGGCTTAAGTCTTTTTCAATAATTGTTAAGCCTAATTTTATACATATTTAAATGGATCTCTGTCTTCCTTTTCCATATAAATAGTTAAATATAAATTTACAGCCTCGACACAATAAACTAACAGAATTAACTACCGTAATGAATGCTTAATTAAATTATTAATGGAAATCTAACGGTGATATATCAAAACAAAAAGGGTATATAATTTAAATCCACTCACTTGGAAAGATGACACTCCAAGTTCCAGATCTAATTTTTAACCCAGTTCTATTATCCATAGCCTTTCCTATTGCAACCCTATTTGGATCCACAAATTGGGATTTATAAAGATTTAATATCCGGATCTAATTGAAGAAGAAAAAATAAACTATAGAACCAGAACTGAGGACTTTACCTCATTCGGACAGCCTTGTTTGAACATCTCTATTTTAGACCTATAATTTCAACCTCCAACTTGTAAATCAAAAAGCGTAAATCTAAAATAGCTAATTTATGAAGAATTGGAGGAGAAAGAAGAGTGACAAGTGTTAACGCTAAAAGTGCACGCTAACACCCCGGTGTAAGTTGTCGTGTATTGAAAGCACCACCCGTTGATACAGAACTAAAAGTAAGCAGAAATCACCGAAAATAAGAAAGAGACAACAATTTTATAGTGGTTCGGCTCAAAGTCAAGCCTACGTCCACTTAATCTTTTCTTTTCTTCATTTTATTACAAGTTTTACAACAATTCTTCAATTACAACATCACTAGGGAAAATCATTAGAACTTTGATGTAGGAAAGCTTCTTCGATTCATGTTCGATGAACTTCATCTCTTTTAAAGGTCTTTGAAGTGTCTTTGGCGCTTGAAGTGTTGAAGGAGTCGAGTAAACAGCAAAGCATTGGCCTTCCAAAAATGATCCTAAGTCCCCTTTTCAGTTGGAGTAGGCGAGGTATTTATAGGGAAAAACTGGGTTTAGGTTGTAGGTCGTAGGTCGTGAGCGATGTAAGGCTAGGAATGGGTCGCGAGCGACCCAAGGGACACGGGCTATGGCTCAAAATGGATGTGCGTGATCAACTACTTCGGCTGGTAGGTCGTGGTGACCTAAGGCGTACGACCTAAGGAGTAGCGGCATCAGGAGGTTGCGGCATAAGGAGTAGTCTTGGTCTGTTTAAGTCGTAGGCGACCTAGTGGTAGGGGCAATGAGCGACTTAGTGTACGTAGCAGGGGAGTGCTTAGGTCGCGAGCGACCTAACTTCAAAGAGGTTGTGCGACCTAACTCTGAAGTTTACTAGGTCGTTACTCGTTAGATTGCTGGAGCCTTTAGGTAGTTAGGTCGCTTGTCCCTTTAGGTCATTAGGTCGTTGCTATGTTGAGCCACTTTATACTTTAGGTCGTTGAATTGTGCCTTCCTGTAGGTCGTTAGGTCGCTCCCGTTGATCCACTTAGGTCGCTGAGTTCATCAAGTTGTTAGGTCATTGGATGTTTTAGCTCATGCGCTTTCTTCGAGTAGCCGAGTTGCTTTGAGATGAACTATCTTTGGTTTTCAATCAATCTCCTGATATCACAGCCTTGCCAAAAAGGCGGGATAACACTTGCCCCCCAAAACATGCCTTGCGGTAGGAAGGTGTGTTTTGTAATGTCATACGCTGGATGTTCATATCCTGTTGATGTCCTGTAGAGAAATTAACAGTTTTATATGACCTCAAATGACGACCGTTCGGGATCGAGCCATTTGAGGTGAAATGTGACCGTTCGCGATCAAATGCTTGACCTCAAATGATGACCGTTCGAGATCGAGCCATTTGAGGTAAAGTGTGACCGTTCGTGGTCAAGTGCTTGACCTCAAATGATGACCGTTCGGGATCGAGCCATTTGAGGTAAAGTGTGACCGTTCGTGGTCAAGTGCTTGACCTCAAATGACGACTGTTCGAGATCGAGCCATTTGAGGTAAAGTGTGACCATTCGAGGTCGAGTGCCGTTCGAGGCGAGCTGTGACCATTCGAGGCCGGGTGCCGTTCGAGGCGAGTTGTGACCGTTCGAGGCCGGGTGTCGTTCGAGGCGAGTTGTGACCGTTCGAGGTCGGGTGCCGTTCGAGGCGAGTTGTGACCGTTCGAGTTCGGGTGCCGTTCGAGCGAGTAAGTGTGCTGGGGGGGATTAGTATTATCGATGCCAGGTTCACGTTCGGATGAGTTCCTGGATCGTTTGTGTGCCTGTTCGAGGCGAATAAATATGCCCGGGGGGCTTAGTATTATCGATGCCAGGTTCACGTTCGGGTGAGTTCCTGGATCGTTTGCCAAGGTGATTTACTGTCATTCCAGAGCATGCTTTAGGACCGTTCGTGACCCCGTACATGTGTAAGTAGCGTAGCCATCTCAGAGCATGCCTAAGGACCGTTCGTGACCCCGTACATGTGTAAGAAGCTTAGCCAACTCAGAGCATGCCTAAGGACCATTCATGACCCCGTACATGTGTAAGAAGCTTAACCAACTCAGAGCATGCCTAAGGACCGTTCGCGACCCCGTACATGTGTAAGTGACTTAGCCTTTTTAGATTTATCAAAATTCAATATTCATCCAACTGAAGAGTTTTAAGACAAAAATGTCTGACAAAGTCAAATCCAAACATTAGAAGTAAAACACAAAAGCAGAGTAGTTACGTCCGAGTACAAACACCTACATCGATACGATTTATAGTTGTATTAGAGCATGCCTTGGGATCGTTTGCGGTCCCGTACATGTGTGAACAACCTAGTTGTGTCGATGTAGAGTTTTCCACTCATTCGTCATAATCTCAATCAATTGATAATAAGCTGACGCCTGGATCCTGAGTCGTCTTCAGTTGGTGCAGGTGGTGGTCGTTCTTGTTCCACCGTTGCGATCCTCCTTTTCACATACCGTGTTAGCAAACCATCCCGGATGTGCCCCTCAACTTCGTCTTTCAAGTGTCTGCAGTCATTTGTGCTATGACCATTCAACTCGTGGAATGAGAAATACTTGTCCTACTTTCTCTCGTTGTCAGTTGGATCTCTCCTTATCGGCTTTCGATAAAGAACCTGTCCCTTGGTGTCTTGGTAGATCCGCTCCAAAGTCTCATTCAACTCCGTGTATGAGGTGAATCTTGGTTCCCTTTGTGGTCGTACTGATCTATCACTGTTATCCTCGGCCTTTCGTTTACCTTTGCTAGATTCTACACCTTTCTCAGGAGGATTTCCACCTTTGATTACATAAATGTCGATTCCTTCTCCTTCTCTTTCGGCTTTTGCGTCCTCTAACCGTAAGAATCCTTCAGCCTCATGATAGAATTCCCCTAGATCCGTGGGGGGATCTCTTGTCAGTGAATTCTTGAATTCTGTACCGTCAGCTATGCCCGACACAGCTTCCATCAAGACCATGGATGGATCTGGTCGATCCACCGATGTTGTGGCTGCATTGAACCATGTCAGAAAACTTCTCAAAGATTCCCCAGCTTTCTGTTTCAATGCTGCCAAGCTCATCACGTTTTTGGGTCTCGAAATGTGGACCCTGAATTGCCTCATAAACCTTTCAGTCAAATCACTCCAAGTTCCGATAGATCCACTCTCCAGCTGTCTAAACCAAAGTGCCGCAATATCTGTCAAGTACAATGGAAAGCATCGGGCCATAACTTCCTCTGATGCCCCCAGCACCTCCATATGCCTCCTATATTTTGTCAGATGAACTGTAGGGTCTGTCTTTCCATTATACATATCCAACGATGGTAGCTTAAAGTCTGGTGGGTTCTTAGCTCGTCTGATTGTTGTGGTAAAAGGACTCCTATTCACATCCTCCAAGTCCTTGTTTACCAAGCCACCTCTCATAGCTCTTTTGACCATTTCTACCAATCTTTTGTTGTCTCCTAGTTGTAGTCCTCGTCCATTGCCTTCGGCTTGCCTCCCGAGTTCACGAGGGAATTTTGGAATCTTTTCTCCTATCTGAGCTCCTGTTCCTCTGTCAATTCCATGTTGCTCGAATCCACCAGATGTTTTTCTCGATATTGGGTCAGTGTGCTCTAGATGAGTGCCCCCTAGCTCTGGTGCTGCCTCAGATAGTCCTGCTCTGTTCTGAACTCCAGTCGCTCCTTGATTTTGCGCTCCAAGTTGCCCAATCTGCTGAAATAAATTCTGGATCAACTCCTCTTGCCTTTTCATCATTGTCTCCATCTCATCCCTGGTGATGAAGACTGAAGTTTAGTTCTCTCCTGAGGAAGCCCCTTGACTCCTTCGTGCTGACTTCTTTTCGGTCTCTGTCTTCTACTTGTTTTCCTTCTAGGAGCCATAATCTCGGATAGACTTCTGGTTCTTAAAGAGAGTCTCTCAACAAATCTTTGCGAAGCAATGATGAAAGCGCTCCTAAGTTCAATTCTCAGTGAAAGCACCAAAAATGTTAACGCTAAAAGTGCACGCTAACACCCCGGTGTAAGTTGCCGTGTATTGAAAGCACCACCCGTTGATACCGGAACTAAAAGTAAGCAGAAATCACCGAAAATAAGAAAGAGACAATAATTTTATAGTGGTTCGACTCAAAGTCAAGCCTACGTCCACTTAATCTTTTCTTTTCTTCACTTTATTACAAGTTTTACAACAATTCTTCAATTACAACATCACTAAGGAAAATCATTAGAACTTTGATGTAGGAAAGCTTCTTCGATTCATGTTCGATGAACTTCATCTCTTTTAAAGGTCTTTGAAGTGTCTTTGGCGCTTGAAGTGTTGAAGGAGTCGAGTAAATAGCAAAGCATTGGCCTTCCAAAAATGATCCCAAGACCCCTTTTCAGTTGGAGTAGGCGAGGTATTAATAGGGAAAAACTTGGTTTAGGTTGTAGGTCGTAGGTCATGAGTGATGTAAGGCTAGGAATGGGTTGCGAGCGACCCAAGGGACACGGGCTATGGCTCAAAATGGATGTGCGTGATCAACTACTTCGGCTAGTAGGTCGTGGCGACCTAAGGCATACGGCTTAAGGAGTAGCGGCATCAGAAGGTTGCGGCATAAGGAGGTTGCGGCATAAGGAGTAGTCTTGGTCTGTTTAAGTCGTAGGCGACCTAGTGGTAGGGGAAATGAGCGACTTAGTATACGTAGCAGGGGAGTGCTTAGGTCGCGAGCGACCTAACTTCGAAGAGGTTGTGCGACCTAACTCTGAAGTTTACTAGGTCGTTACTCGTTAGATTGCTGGAGCCTTTAGGTAGTTAGGTCGCTTGTCCCTTTAGGTCGTTAGGTCGTTGCTATGTTGAGCTGCTTTATACTTTAGGTCATTGAATCATGCCTTCTTGTAGGTCGTTAGGTCGCTCCCGTTGATCCACTTAGGTCGCTGAGTTCATCAAGTTGTTAGGTCATTGGATGTTTTAGCTCATGCGCTTTCTTCGAGTAGCCGAGTTGCTTTGAGATGAACTATCTTTGGTTTTCGATCAATCTCCTGATATCACAGCCTTGCCAAAAAGGCGGGATAACAACAGGGCTTCCGCACCCATTTAGAAAAATATGAGTTTGAAGGATAGCCTTGCCTCTTTATTTATAGAGAGTCAAAATAGTGTCGTCCGTCCACTTAAAATGATGCAAATCAGGCCGTTCAAAAGGGTGTAGAATGAGCACGCTTGAATTGTTTTAAAACCTTTTATTTATTATAAACGTTTAACGTTTAAACATTTCCTATTAATTCCAATTAACTCTCATCAATTCTCTGATCTAATGCTCTTTATAACGCACGTCTATTTTGGATTTTAAACGTGCCTTATTTGTTTTATTAAATGTTATTTATAAACGTTAAATTTTAAACAGTATAAATTTTACACGTTTAACCTTTTTCTTGTTGCTTGTTTATTCTATTTAATCCTCTTCTTAATTGATCCTTCAATTAATTTTTATGTGCAGCAATATACTGCATATATGTTTACATTCAAATCTAGGTCAATTATTATCACTTTTCCTTATTAATTGATATTTTCTACTAATTACGTTACAATTCTAATTATTTGCCCCATTAATAGATTAACGTGTCACCTCTATTAGTTAATTTCCATGATTAATATTTTATACATTGTAATGTTTTATTAATTAGCATGTCAATTAATTCCACCACTCAATTAACATATGATTTAATATGCATATTTTCTTTATCTAGATTTGAATTTGAACATTTATTAGTTATATTTATATGTAAACCTCTTTAAATTGACGGATCTTATACACACACACACATAAATGTTATATATTAATCCTTAATGTTAATTCACATGCTAATTAACTGCACTTTTTAACTGATTTTGTTTGCAATATAAATTATTCCCCTTATTTTTTCCTCTTACATCTAATTCTCTTAATAATTTACATTCACCACAAACATAATAAATTTGTTACTACTTTTATAATCCTATGAATTAATTGCAAATGTTTATAATTAATAAAATTTCCATGTTTGCATATGTAATTGTTTCTGATGCTAAAACTACAAACGACTATAACTTCTCAGTTTGAAGTCCATTCAAAAAACATTGTATATGGAAATTGATGAGAAAATTGCCACGAACACAATGGAATAAGTTCCGTTGTCAAATTCCAACATTAGTTAAAAAGATCTTTTTTCACTGTTTTTATAGTTATCAATTAAATTTATTTTAATTTAACTATAAATAAAATGTGGGGTGTTACATTCTCCCACCCTTTAAGAAATTTCATCCCCGAAATTCGAAAAGGGTAAAGTTATGTAATTTTTCGCATCAATCACATATATTTTGTGTACATCTAATTTTGCGACCATTCATTTTCTTGTTCAAAAGTTTTATTCATTACAAAATATATGCATGTACATGAATTTCTAAGTGGTGCCTCCTATAAGAATACTTTTCTTCTTTAAAAATTTACTTAAAGTATGATGCGCACACACTAAATATACTTGCAATTTCTATGTGAATGCAATCTTTTGATAACCCAAAACGTTTTTCATCCAATTTTTCCCACACTCCTACTGAATGGGGGTGTAGTTCAACGAATTTTTTCATCAAATCCTACCACTCAACTTTAATATTCGAATTTCAGAAAAATCTAATTTTTTGAACTCGATTTTTTATGTTAGAAAGAAGGTACAAAACGGAAAAACTCCACATTTCTTCATTTTTCTTTTGCACACATCTTTCTCTGTACTGGGAATTTATGCTATTATTCTATAAACATCCCTATTTTCTCTCCCAAGCACAGTTTTCATAAGAAATATTTTTCTTTTCAAACTTTTTTGCAAACTTAATTTATGGGAAAAATGTATTTTTCTTTTGCAGTTCTCATTTATTCCTATTGACGTTTCT
This sequence comes from Allium cepa, assembly GCA_030765085.1. Classification (NCBI taxonomy): domain Eukaryota; kingdom Viridiplantae; phylum Streptophyta; class Magnoliopsida; order Asparagales; family Amaryllidaceae; genus Allium; species Allium cepa. The sequence continues at coordinate 534,837,955 of CM060942.1, forward strand.
GTTGCTTTCTTTAGATCTGACTATTTTCTTTTAGTTACCTTTTATCTGCGTTTAATCTTCTTTCAATATAACAACTAAACACAACTATCATTTAGGGCTAGGAGGTCTAGGACCATGTCCACTCTAACACAGAAAGGTCCTGCTATAGGAATCCAAGTAACTCATATGCTCCTCCGGCCGCCTATTACATATTACCAACTTTTGTTGTATTGCTGATAATGAATCAAATATATTCATCTCTTCTTCTCCATGCTCAAAAAGGAATAACTAAGTCTTATTTACCGCAATGTATAAGGATTTCAATCTACGCAGTCTCTATCTAAAAAGGCAACTAAGTTTCAGTAAATTCTCTCTTTAGCATTCATTTTTCCCCTACTAAGATCTATCTATCCCAACCACATGTTGTCTTATCATCTTACTAATGTCATTTCACATGTGACGACCCGGAATTTTGAGCAATATCAATTTAATAATTTTTGAAAATAATTAAATTGATTTGATCATTTTACATTATAAATTGACAAGTTAAAATTAATTTTAAAGATTAATAATAATAATTTGTTAATATCTATCAACAATTTTCTTAACAGTATAAATTGGTAAGTTTAATTCTTTTGAAAATTTATAATATTTTAATTTGGAAATATTTATTTTAGCAATTTAAAATTTGTAAGATTTATTTTTATTCAAAAGCTAATCAAAAATATTTTCTGTTCATAATATATGTATTGATATATCTGGTAAATAGGAAGTTTTTAATGTAATAAAAATTTTATATTCAAATTATAATATATATATAAATGTATATATTATGATTTGGTTTGTGTTTTAAAATTCAACACAGTAATTTTCAAATTTAATGTTAAAATGATTTCCAATTGAAAAATGTATATATTTGTATATATATATATTTGAAATAGGAATTTTATTAATTTGAATTTAATAAGTATTTGCAAACTGTAATAAATATATAAATTGTAATTTGAAATGTTAATTTGATTTAATGTTTTTGAAATTATATTTGAGATTTAAATTTTAATAACAAAGTTAATTTCTTATTTATTATAAACATATACTTTAAGCTTTAGTTTTAAATAAGATTTAAATTAAAGTTTCATTTGTTTTAATAGTCTTTCATTTTAATTTTAACATATGATAAAATTATTTTAAAATTCTTAAATAAGAGTTAAAATCAATTTCTCAAGTTTATAAATATATAATACCATTAAAATTAAATCAAAAGCATAAATAATTTATAATTGTTAACATGAATTCACTTTTGTATATTTATTAAAGCTAAAAGCTTATTTATATAAGAAAAAATACACATTACTTACATATACACATTACATAAATATATGCATATAGCTTAAAAAAATTATTAAAAAGAAAATAACATTTAAAAATATTAATTAAACATTACATAACACTTGTTAACTTATTAATATTTGTTAATAACACTTGTAAACATTATATGGTGTGTAAAGACAAATGTAAATCATATACATATGTAAGATTCTTAAAACATTAAAATGACAAATGTCATCTTTTAATAAAATAAAATTTAAAACATAAGCGTAAAATTTAAAGAAGAAATTGATCTTCAGCAAATTTACTTTCTTATTTCAGCAAAAATGCAAATAAAAAACAAAGTTCAAAAATGAAAGAAGAAACTGTAAAGAAATCTAAAAACAAGAAGTTAATCTTGAAATTCAAATCAAATGCAAGTTTGCAAATCTGGAAAATGCAGCAGGAAGATACATCAGTATGCAAAACTGGAAAATTCAACATTTATGCAATCAAGCAGTTCAAACAAGAAATTCAGGAAACATCAACATGCAACTGATATTAATCAAGCAACAAATTCAAGAAGAATGCAGTGAAATCAAACCTGGAAAAAAACACTTTCTGTTTTCTACGAACAAGGTGAGTAAATGGATTTCTTTTAAAAACAGTTCTTGATTTTGAATCTCATCTTGATCTTGTGATTGATCATCATGATGTTGATGAATTATTTTGGTTTAAATTTGAATGCATGTTTGAATTTGGAATAGTTGATTTGCCTGTGAAGTTAAACATATGCGGTGTAAAGTAACAGGCTTCAATTTTATAATAAAATCAATAATTCCATGTTGAATTCGTATTGGCCTTTGATGTGTAAATAGAAGTTGATTGTAAACAAGTAATCTATCATCTAAAAATATTTACAGGATTTTAAAGTGAATTATTGGCTCAGAAATTTTAAATTTACAGTAAAATCTTGATTTGGGTCAAAAAAATTTGGATTCAAATTTAAATTTTGATTTTATAATTGAAATACTAATGGGAAATCATGATTTTTGAGATATGAATCATAATTTTTAGATTGGTGATTAAAGAGAATTTTCGAGTAAATTGTTTTGGGCATTTCGGCCAATTGGTGGCGAACAGCGGTGAACTGTGCATCGTGGTTGAGTGTGAGGATCGAGGGGAGGTAGGTGTTCACCAGAAAATTGCCTTGGGAATTTTTTAATGGATGAGGTGACCAGAATTGGTCGAGCTAGGGTTTAACTTCTTGATTTGGTCGTCGTTCTTTAATTTGGTCTCGCGGCATCGAGAGTGATCCATAGGCTATCGCGGTAGGTTCTGGTGATGATGGGGTGCAAGGCGGAGCTAGGGTTGAGGTGGCAAGGCGTCTCCGGTGATGGGTCGTCGGCGGTGATCATTTTCTGGTAGTATTGTTTTTTTGCAGTTTGGGTTTGAGGACAAATTTTCGATTTTCAATCGAAACAAGGATTCTGGGTTTTACGAGGTGTTGAAGGGGTCGAGTGAGACACGTCGAAGCCGTAGTAATGATCGTGGGTGGCCGGCGTAGTGGTGCATGATGCACGACATCGTGTATCAATGGATGTTGGGTTTTGGGGAGGACGAAGGTGGAAGCTCGAGTTTCTTTCAGGTTTTGGGTGTGTTTTCTCGAAGCAGGTTAGGGATGGGGTTTCTCGGGTTAGACGCGAGGAAGTGTGGTTTTGTTGAGTGATTTTGTGTTCAGGGTTTTTAAAATTAACAGTATTGTTTTTTTAGATTTGAAACCAAAAGAAGACTTGATTTTGATAATGATAAAAGTTTAACTAAAAGTTAAACAAGTTTAATTATACAACCAAATATGTTTAAAGTTAAGTTCTTATATTTTAAAATATAAAAGTTAAAAAAAAAATAAGTGGATTTTAATAATAGGTTTCTATTAAAATTTTATTTAATAACTTTGGAGGAGTTCAAAAGGTTTTTATTTGAATGTTTAAAGTTATTTTAATTATAATTGATTTCGAATATAATTTATTTTAAATAAGTTTAAAGATTAAGAATTTGATAATCAATTATAATAAAGATTTAACTTATGTAAATTAGAATTTTGATTTATTTAAAGATAAATAATTGTGAGAATAATTGAGATAATTCAATTATTATTAATAATCAAGAGTTATTGGTTAATATAAATGATTTAATTAAGATGATGTTTTCTTAATTAAGAAATTTTATAATATAAGAAGATAAGAATCATTTAATTAAATTTAAATAATTAAGTTAAGTAATTAATTAAGTAATTAATTTGTGATTAATTAAGATAATCACTTATGGGTAATTTAATATAATTACTTAGTGAAGTAATTTGGTAATTAAGTGATTAATTACTAGAAGAAATCAAGTAAAAGATAATTACTTTATAAAAGTAATTTAGTGGATGTGATTAGGGTTTAATCACTTGTGTTGTTAATTAAAGAATTAATTAATAAAATTAATTAAAGGTTTAGATTATTTAGTTAATGGTTAATTAATAAAGGATTTAGAGAATTTAATTAAGTGGTTAATTACTTGTTAAGTAATTAATTAATGTTTTAATTAATGAAGTAATCATTAATAAATGGAAATAATTAATTAATTGTTAATTAATAATTTAAGGATAATTAATTTAAACTTTAGTTTTAATTACTAAATGTAATTAAAAAATAATTAATCAGATGTGATTAATTAAGAATGGTTAATTAAATGAGATTAATTAAAAGTAATTAATCAAGTAAATGTAATTAAAGGAAATTAATCAAATGTGATTAATCAGGTGTGATTAATTAAAGGATAATTAAGAAATAATTATCAATATAATTAAATAATAATTAATCAAGAATGATTAATTTTAAAGGGTAATTAAGAGATAATTACATGGATAATTAAGAAGTAATTAATCAAGATGATTAATTAAATTTGTAATTAAGGAATAATTACTTAAAGTAATTAAGTAATAATTAATCAAGGGAGATTAATTAAAGTGGAGAAATAAATGATGTTTATTGATTAATTTGAAATTAATTAATGAATGGTGAGATGGATTGATGATAATCCAAGTGTTTAAGTAAGAATTAATTTAATTAAGTATAAATTAAATTAATTAAGTTGGATCAAACCTTGCTATGGTTGATTAATGATTGGTTGATAAGTATCATTGAATGAGTTAATGATATTGGATGATATTGGATGTCATTGGTTGATATGTGATGATATGAATGTGATATATCTGAGATGTGATATATATATATATATATATGCTGCTTTGTGATATGTATGGATGAATGTGATAATAGTGGATTATTGATCTGTGTGTTATGAATCATCCATTTATGTTAAGTGATATTCTGAATATCTATTGTTTAAATCCCTTAAGTACAACTTAGACATTAAAATGGCGTTTGGATTCGGTGAAACCGGGATCGGGTTTTCATATTTGGATATCCGAAAACCACACCGATCCAAAATAAACGATAAGTCGTGAATCCAAGTGGAGTGCAAGTGAAGACTCGAGGTGTAAGAACTATACGTCAGTGTAACTCTATGGGTGATTCCGTGATGAGTTTGACGGAATAGTACTTATAGGTTCGAGATGGTGATTCAGAGTGCAAGGGTTATGGTCATTGACTCTGAGGGTGATTCCAAAATGAGTGCAACGAGATAGTGCCTTCGGTTCCGTTCGAACCCGGAATGGACTTATATGGATTGAATGCTTCCAGAACATCGTCAGGTGGACGATGAGCATTCTAAGATAGATGTGTCCTACAAAGGTAATCGCAGCCTCAAGCCTCATCAACCGGGAATGGCTAAAACAGGGGAGGTGCAGCAAGGTTAAGTGGGTCATTCCCAAGTAGGACGAGATTCATCCCTGTCTAGATGTCCCTTTTTATTTCGGCTTTGTGGGCGGTTGGTCTGCAGCCAACTGCGGGGTGGTCTTGTTCAGGATTGTTCAGTAAGGAATGGTCCCGGCCTTGTGTTGCAGGGGAGTTAGGGTGGCTCCTCAGTACGGTGATCTAGGCCACGTACTATTACGGGCGGTCCCAAGTAGCCCTGCCATTGTTGGAAACCCATTTTCCCTACGAGACCCTACGGTTTTGTTTGTATTACCCACTTTTGTGGCTAGTAGCTGGAATTTAATAGATGTAACAATTTCGGCTATTTCATATTTACTTGAAAACCCTAGATACTATTATAATATCACTGGATTTTCTATCAAATGTTTTGGCTAGCGTAAGGTAAAAACTTTTCCGTGTTTATGTGTGGGAAGTCTTACGTGATACCCTTTCTTTTCAAAGGATTTTCTAAAGTTAAGCAATTTTAAACCGTTTACTCACACCAGACCCCTGTCTGACCCGAGTGTTTATTTTCTGTTTTATTAAACTCTTGGGTACTCATATTTTGTATGAGTAGTCAAGTGATTCAGGTTATCTTTGACGAATTCTGGAGGAGCTTTGGAGCAGAAGGCTTCAGCGTGTAGATATATAGATAGTGTTTCCGTTGTGTGTTATTCTGTATTGACGTTCTTGTATTATATATTAGATAGAAATGTTATAACTGTCTAAATTGAGATGTATAGTTGTGTACTCTGATGTATATGATTCTATATATATGTTATATATTATATTTCATTCGTTCCGCTGTGAGATTTATGTTGTGTTGTTGATCTTTCTTCTCTTTCTTTTCTTCTTTTATCCATTTCTTTCTTAATTAGTGATGCGATTTTCTGGTGATAGAAAGTCGGGTCGCTACAGTTGGTATCAGAGCATTAGGTTGAGTGAATACCTAGTCTCTGGAGTGGTGTCTATCTTGAGAGAGCGTACTTGTAATTTATATATATATATATATATTTATATATCTACCTAATCTGTTGGGTTATCTGTTCGGATTTTCCAACATAGATTATAAAGGTAGATAAGGTAGGTGTGTGCGGAACACGACTACCACTAATGGTAGAGGCTCATATGTTGTGATTGAAGGTGTATCTGTCGAGATTGTAGACCTAATACCGTCTCGAATAAGCTTTGTAGATTGGTGAAAGGATTTCATTGATCCTAGAGGAAGTATTTTCAAGAATTGGAGTATATTCTTGGAATGTGAGGTTGATTTGCTCTCGAGTAAGCGAGATTTCCAAGAGTTGAATCTGTCAGCTGAGCAGAAGCAGGTGATGGTATCTTGGTGACTTCAGGAAGGAATAGCTGTGTGATGGGATGCAGTATCCATAGATGGTTCTGAAGATGTTCTTTTGGAGCAAGATTAAGATGGTGTTGGAGGAACATTGATGCCTACTGCAGCGAAGATTCGGATGTTTAGGGATTTTCGGGATCTCAAGTAAGGGTGTCTTATCTATATTGAAGTATGAGCTAAGGTCGATGAGTTATCTCATTTTGGACATGGTCTCATTTGTTTTCCCTTTAGAAGAACAAGTGGTTGGTGTTTGGTTTGGAGCCGAGTTTCTTGAGAAGATGTCTACTCGTCTCAAGGATTTTTGGTGGAATTGGGTGATAGTTTTGAGTTTTAATAAGCTTGGGGTTAAGGATGATCTTTTAGCTAGGCAATATCATTGAAGTGAAGTTTGGAAGCAGCAGCATGGATCAGTTTCTTCGATGATTCAATAATCTTTGGGATTCTACTATCGGCAGTCCAGGCAGATAGTGAAGGCTTATCCATTTCTTCAGAAGGCTCAGTAGAGCAGGATATTGGTTGGGAATGATCTATCGGTTTTTCTGGTTGATAAGCCATTTTTGAAGATTGATCTTGATTAGGAAAGCTGTACTAGTCGGTGAAGGGAGAATAGTTTCTTTGGAATCGGAATTGGATAGGATCGCAAAAGTGACTTGCGATTAGTTTGGGAATCTTTGAGTATTCTTTGGTTTGAGGAATCTCATATGGAGGTAAAGGCTACTTAAGTAGTCAGAGAATTTCCAGATGTTTTTGGATGAATTCATAAGTTTACCCGAATCGAAGATTGAATTTTCTTATCGACTTGGATTCCAGAAGTAATTCTGATGGTTCATCCATGTAGAGCGATGATTCTTAGAACGAGAAGAGTTTGGTGAAGCAGCTCCGGATTCTTGAGGAAGGATTGACCATCTAATTCTAGTTAAGATTCTGTTGGGATGTTTTGACCAAATGGAATGGGTCACTAAGATTTTATGAGTCGGATGAACAGTGTATGGGGAAAGTTTATGCTCGAGTTATTCGATAGCATTCTTATCTATTCCGATCAGAGTTGTGCAGCGAAAGCGAGATAGAAGATGTTCTAGTATGGGAGCAACCGGGAGTTGCGGTTTCTTGGATTAAAGAATTTCTATAGAAAATTCAAGTATGAAGGAATTTTCTGGATTTGGAAGGTAAGGTTGTCAAGTGCAACTATTTGGTTATTCCAGATAAGAGGTGTAGGTCTGAAGTCCACTGATGTTTATGGAGTAGAGTTGTGTATTGGATTTTAGCAAATTTTTGGAGAGCAATTTTGTTGAGTAGGATCAGGTGATTGGTTTGATTTTGGTCCTGTTGTTTCATGAAGCAATCAGCAAGGGTTAAGCTGATCAGGACTATTGAAGGTGACTCAGAGCATCTAAAGAGTTGTACAGTTAAGAACTGAGGAGATTTGGGATATGGAATTGGAATTTGGATATTGTTTTATCCAATTAAAGGAGATATAAGACTGGGTAAAACTGGAAAGTTAGCTCCAGAGGTATTTTGAGTTTTCTTGTGTTCTCTGGAGACTAGATTTTTATCTACATGATTGAATTGCCAGTTCGGATAACTGGAATTTATTGTATTTTACATATTTTTGAGGAATATGTGTATGATTCATCGAGTAATAGAATCAGCAGTTCAGAAGGATCTGGTAGTTGGGCTGGTTTTGAGTTTAGTCTGATATCTTGTTCAGATTTGTAGGATCATATATGGGAGTTCTTGGTTATAGTAGTATAGTTACATAAGATTCTGTAGAACAAGTATTCCAGTATAGGTACCTGGAAAACTCTAGGTGATATTAGGAAGTTCTATTCAGCATTTTGTCTGGATAGATAAAATTATTTGTTTGAATTGGTTGCTTTGGTTACTATAATTGATAGTATATGATTGATTGTGTGATTTCTGTTTGAAATTTAAATTCTTTTGCTGGGTTATTAAATTATCTTTGCTTTTAAATTTCGGGGACGAAATTCTTTTAAGGGGGAAGGAATGTGACGACCCGGAATTTTGAGCAATATCAATTTAATAATCTTTGATAATAATTAAATTGATTTGATCATTTTACATTATAAATTGACAAGTTAAAATTAATTTTAAAGATTATTAATAATAATTTGTTAATATCTATCAACAATTTTCTTAATAGTATAAATTGGTAAGTTTAATTCTTTTGAAAATTTATAATATTTTAATTTGGAAATATTTATTTTAGCAATTTAAAATTTGTAAGATTTATTTTTATTCAAAATCTAATCAAAAATATTTTCTATTCATAATATATGTATTGATATATCTGGTAAATAGGAAGTTTTTAATGTAATAAAAACTTTATATTCAAATTGTAATATATATAAATGTATATATTATGATTTGGTTTGTGTTTTAAAATTCAACACAGTAATTTTCAAATTTAATGTTAAAATGATTTCCAATTGAAATATGTATATATTTGTATATATATATTTGAAATAGGAATTTTATTAATTTGAATTTAATAAGTATTTGCAAACTTTAATAAATATATAAATTGTAATTTGAAATGTTAATTTGATTTAATGTTTTTGAAATTATATTTGAGATTTAAATTTTAATAACAAAGTTAATTTCTTATTTATTATAAACATATACTTTAAGCTTTAGTTTTAAATAAGATTTAAATTAAAGTTTCATTTGTTTTAATAGTCTTTCATTTTAATTTTAACATATGATAAAATTATTTTAAATTTTTTAAATAAGAGTTAAAATCAATTTTTCAAGTTTATAAATATATAATACCATTAAAATTAAATCAAAAGCATAAATAATTTATAATTGTTAACATGAATTCACTTTTGTATATTTATTAAAGCTAAAAGCTTATTTATATAAGAAAAAATACACATTACTTACATATACACATTACATAAATATATGCATATAGCTTAAACAAATTATTAAAAAGAAAATAACATTTAAAAATATTAATTAAACATTACATAACACTTGTTAACTTATTAATATTTGTTAATAACACTTGTAAACATTATATGGTGTGTAAAGACAAATGTAAATCATATACATATGTAAGATTCTTAAAACATTAAAATGACAAATGTCATCTTTTAATAAAATAAAATTTAAAATGTAAGTGTAAAATTTAAAGAAGAAATTAATCTTTAGCAAATTTACTTTCTTCTTTCAGCAAAAACGCAAATCAAAAACAAAGTTTAAAAATGAAAGAAGAAACTGTAAAGAAATCTGAAAACAAGAAGTTAATCTTGAAATTCAAATCAAATGCAAGTTTGCAAATCTGGAAAATGCAGCAGGAAGATACATCAGTATGCAAAACTGGAAAATTCAACATTTATGCAATCAAGCAGTTCAAACAAGAAATTCAGGAAACATCAACATGCAATTGATATTAATCAAGCAACAAATTCAAGAAGAATGCAGTGAAATCAAACCCGAAAAAAAAACTTTCTGTTTTCTACAAACAAGGTGAGTAAATGGATTTCTTTTAAATACAGTTCTTGATTTTGAATCTCATCTTGATCTTGTGATTGATCATCATGATGTTGATGAATTATTTTGGTTTAAATTTGAATGCATGTTTGAATTTTGAATAGTTGATTTGCCTGTGAAGTTAAACATATGCTGTGTAAAGTAACAGGCTTCAATTTCTTAATAAAATCAATAATTCAATGTTGAATTCACATTGGCCTTTGATGTGTAAATAGAAGTTGATTGTAAACAAGTAATCCATCATCTAAAAATATTTACAGGATTTTAAAGTGAATTATTGGCTCAGAAATTTTAAATTTACAGTAAAATCTTGATTTGGGTCAAAAAAATTTGGATTCAAATTTAAGTTTTGATTTTATAATTGGATTACTAATGGGAAATCATGATTTTTGAGATATAAATCATAATTTTTAGATTGGTAATTAAAGAGAATTTTCGAGTAAATTGTTTTGGGAATTTCGGCCAATTAGTGGCGAACGACGGTGAACTGTGCGTCGTGGTTGAGTATGAGGATCGAGGGGAGGTAGGTGTTCACCAGAAAATTGCCTTGGGAATTTATTAATGGATGAGGTGACGGGAATTGGTCGAGCTAGGGTTTAACTTCTTGATTTTGTCGTCGTTCTTTAATTTGGTCTCGCGGCATCGAGAGTGATCCGTAGGCTATCGCAGTTGGTTCTGGTGATGATGGGGTGCGAGGCGGAGCTAGGGTTGAGGTGGCGAGGAGCCTCGGGTGATAGGTCGTCGACGGTGATCATTTTCTGGTAGTATTGTTTTTTTGCAGTTTGGGTTTGAGGACAAAATTTCGATTTTCAATCGAAACAGGGATTCTGGGTTTTGTGAGGTGTTGAAAGGGTCGAGAGAGACTCGTCGAAGCCGTAGTGATGATCGTGGGTGGCCGGCATAGTGGTGCATGATGCACGACATCGTGTATCAGTGGATGTTGGGTTTTGGGGAGGACGAAGGTGGAAGCTCGAGTTTCTTTTGGGTTTTTGGTGTGTTTTCTCGAAGCGGGTTAGGTAAGGGGTTTCTCGGGGTAGACGCGAGGAAGTGTGGTGGATGGCTCGAGTTTTGTTGAGTGATTTTGTGATCAGGGTTTTTAAAATTAACAGTATTGTTTTTTTAGATTTGAAACCAAAAGAAGACTAGATTTTGATAATGATAAAAGTTTAAACTAAAAGTTAAACAAGTTTAATTATATAACCAAATTTGTTTAAAGTTAAGTTCTTATATTTTGAAATATAAAAGTTTTAAAAAAAAAATATAAGTGGATTTTAGTAATAGGTTTGTATTAAAATTTTATTTAATAACTTTGGAGGAGTTCAAAAAGTTTTTATTTGAATGTTTAAAGTTATTTTAATTATAATTGATTTCAAATATAATTTATTTTAAATAAGTTTAAAGATTAAGAATTTGATAATCAATTATAATAAAGATTTAGCTTATGTAAATTAGAATTTTGATTTATTTAAAGATAAATAATTGTGAGAATAATTGAGATAATTCAATTATTATTAATAATCAAGTGTTATTGGTTAATATAAATGATTTAATTAAGATGATGTTTTCTTAATTAATTTTTTTTATAATTTAAGAAGTTAAGAATCATTTAATTAAATTTAAATAATTAAGTTAAGTAATTAATTAAGTAATTAATTTGTGATTAATTAAGATAATCACTTATGGGTAATTTAATATAATTACTTGGTGAAGTAATTTGGTAATTAAGTGATTAATTACTAGAAGAAATTAAGTAAAAGATAATTACTTTATAAAAGTAATTTAGTGGATGTGATTAGGGATTAATCACTTGAGTTATTAATTAAAGAATTAATTAATAAAATTAATTAAAGGTTTAGATTATTTAATTAATGGTTAATTAATAAAGGATTAAGAGAATTTAATTAAGTGGTTAATTACTTGTTAAGTAGTTAATTAAGGTTTTAATTAATAAAGTATTCATTAATAAATGGAAATAATTAATAAATTGTTAATTAATAATTTAAGGATAATTAATTTAAACTTTAGTTTTAATTACTAAATGTAATTAAAAAATAATTAATCAGATGTGATTAATTAAGAATGGTTAATTAAATGAGATTAATTAAAAGTAATTAATCAAGTAAATGTAATTAAAGGAAATTAATCAAGTGTGATTAATTTAAAGGGAATTAATCAGGTGTGATTAATTAAAGAATAATTAAGAAATAATTATCAAGATAATTAAATAATAATTAATCAAGAATGATTAATTTTAAAGGGTAATTAAGAGATAATTACTTGGATAATTAAGAAGTAATTAATCAAGACGATTAACTAAATTTGTAATTAAGGAATAATTACTTAAAGTAATTAAGTAATAATTAATCAAGGGAGATTAATTAAAGTGAAGAATTAGATGATGTTTATTGATTAATTTGAAATTAATTAATGAATGGTGAGATGGATTGATGATAATCCAAGTGTTAAAGTAAGAATTAATTTAATTAAGGATAAATTAAATTAATTAAGTTGGATCAAACCTTGATATGGTTGATTAATGATTGGTTAATAAGTATCATTGAATGAGTTAATGATATTGGATGATATTGGATGTCATCGGTTGATATGTGATGATATGAATGTGATATATCTGAGATGTGATATATATATATATATATATATATATATATATATATGCTGCTTTGTGATATGTATGGATGAATGTGATAATAGTGGATTATTGATCTATGTGTTATGAATCATCCATTTATGTTAAGTGATATTCTGAATATCTATTGTTTAAATCCCTTAAGTACAACTTGGACATTAAAATGGCGTTTGGATTCGGTGAGACCGGGATCGGGTTTCCATATTTGGATATCCGAAAACCACACCGATCCAAAATAAATGATAAGTCGTGAATCCAAGTAGAGTGCAAGTGAAGACTCGAGGTGTAAGAACTATACGTTAGTATAACTCTGTGGGTGATTCCGTGTTGAATTTGACGGAATAGTACTTATAGGTTCGAGATGGCGATTCGGAGTACAAGGGCTATGGTCGTTGACTCTAAGGGTGATTCCAAAATGAGTGCAACGAGATAGTGCCTTCGGTTCCGTTCGAACCCGGAACGGACTTGTATGGATTGAATGCTTTCAGAACATCATCAGGTGGACGATGAGCATTCTAAGATAGATGTGTCCTACAAAGGTAATCGCAGCCTCAAGCCTCATCAACCGGGAATGGCTAAAACAGGGGAGGTGCAGCAAGGTTAAGTGGGTCTTGCCCAAGTAGGACGAGATTCATCCCTGTCTAGATGTCCCTTTTAATTTCGGCTTTGTGGGCTGTTGGTCTGCAGCCAACTGCAGGGTGGTCTTGTTTGGGATTGTTCAGTAAGGAATGGTCCCGACCTTGTGTTGCATGGGAGTTAGGGTGGCTCCTCGGTACGGTGATCTAGGCCACGTACTGTGACGGGCGGTACCCCAGTAGCCCTGCCATTGTTGGAAACCCATTTTCCCTACGAGACCCTACGGTTTTGTTTGTATTACCCACTTTTGTGGCTAGTAGCTGGAATTTAATAGATGTAACAATTTCGGCTATTTCATATTTACTTGAAAACCCTAGATACTATTATAATATCACTAGATTTGTTTTGGCTAGCGTAAGGTAAAAACTTTTCTGTGTTTATGTGTGGGAAGTCTTACGTGTTACCCTTTCTTTTCAAATGATTTTCTAAAGTTAAGCAATTTTTAACCGTTTACTCACACTAGACCCCTGTCTGACCCGAGTGTTTATTTTCTGTTTTATTAAACTCTTGGGTACTCATATTTTGTATGAGCAGTCAAGTGATTCAGGTTATCTTTGACGAATTCTGGAGGAGCTTTGGAGCAGGGGCTTCAGCGTGTAGATATATAGATAGTGTTTCCGCTGTGTGTTATTCTGTATTGACATTCTTGTATTGTATATTAGACAGAAATGTTATAACTGTTAAATTGAGATGTATAGTTGTGTACTCTGATGTATATGATTCTATATATATGTTATATATTATATTTCATTTGTTCCGCTGTGAGATTTCTGTTGTGTTGTTGATCTTTCTTCTCTTTCTTTTCTTCTTCTATCCCTTTCTTTCTTAATTAGTGATGCGATTTTCTGGTGATAGAAAGTCGGTCGCTACATCACAATTCTTCTATAGTCTACACACATGAAGCAACATTTCTAGGTTTTCACTAGTGTTTTATACACCTTACGGAAATTTCATTATTACTACTAGGAGTAATTACTGATATAGCCTTATACTTTTTCTGTTACACCTAGGAAATAATTCCTATCTACTCCATATTTAAAAGTCTGGTTTCGTTTGGTACTTTTCATTTTACTCCAAAAATTTAAGCTTCTTAATTTTATCAAACCCTAAAGTTCTCATCTTTGAAAGTGTTATTTTAAAGTTTCTTGTGAAATTTAAAGGTACTTGATTACTTAAAATTTTACCTTTCCAAAAACTTATTTACTTTTGCCACCAAACCATTTTTCTTTAAAACATGTCTTGCTTGATCTTAAAACATTATTTTCTTGACTTAAAAAAAATGTCCTCACATGTTTTCGAAATATCCTTCCTTTTTTTTCATAGATTTTCAAATTGACTAAAACTGGAGTAGATAAGAACAACTATTTTATCAAAAATCTCTTAACTTTCCTACTCATCCAATTACTTAACCTTGAAGGAGTTTCTAACTTACTATACTTAATGGTTTTATACCTTAATGTATTGGAATTACTTTCTCTTATGAGAAACCATTAATGCTAAAACTATATATGAATCCTTTAGAGGAGGATTTAATTTTTGTGTGAAATTATAAGGAATTTATTTATATTTTATTGAAATAGGCTATAGAAAATATGGTGCTTTCTATACCTTGTACATCTCTTTCATGTATTCCTTATAACTTGCACAAAACATCTTTATTTGTGATTCATGGAAATTTATTTCATTATTCATTTCATTCCAATAGATTAAAGTATGTTTACTCTATATTCACTTACCTAAGATATTTCTTACTAAATTCATTAATTTAACGTTCATTATTTTTCAAAAGAACTCATTTTCAAAACGGCTTTAATATTTTCATAACTAGAAAATATTTTCATATACTTGTTTAAATAATAAATGTACGTATAAACCACTTTAGAAATCATATCCAAAACTCATTTAGGTCAAAATAGATACGGAACACTGTTACTACAACCCAAAAATACTAATATATGGATTCAATTTAAATAAATGTTAATAAATCCTGTATGCTATGTAAAAACATTTACTTTGTGAGTCACCTACTATAACAATAGTGCCATAGTCTATGCTTCCTTTATTTTTAATGAAAACATCTACAACGACAATAAATGTTGTAATCTACGATTTTGATACTTAACATACTAGGGTTTTATATTTAAAATCTTTGTTTACCTACAAAGAAACAAGCAAGCTATACATGCTCTATAATTCTTCAAAAAAAATTAACATTTAACAAAATTTACATTATATAAAAGCCAATTTAAATTTCATACCGCCTATTTTTTCAAAAACCCAATATTTACTTCCTCAAATATATTAACAATTATATTTTTCAACTTTTCAACACAAAAGTTTCATTTTATTGCGCTAGACATAAAGTGGATTTTCTTCTTACTAAAACCTCTTATTCCTCAATCTTCTCTTAAAACATGGCTTATTTGTTTGCAATAAATCGGTAATTAACATAAGGCTCAACATACTTGGGTCATCCCAAACCCAACTAGCAAATTATGCACAAATAAACTTCTAAAAACTTTCCATATGTTAAAATCTATGGTTGGGGACTATTTGGATTTTAGTACATATTATATTTATGTTTTATTCAAAATTACAAGTACGTTCACTCACTATTTATTTAGAAATCCTAAACTGAGGCTCTGATCCCAGATGTAACAACCAGAATTCCAGTGGGTTCGGATTTTTCGCAAAAATGCTAAAATCCAAGCCCACTGAAGCCCGAATTGGGTTTTTGGTATCCTACAAATAAGCAAAGACAAATATATCAGAGCACAGATAAATATCTCACATTGACACTGACTAAAATATAATAGTAAGTAAATACTCACCAATATAATAACACTTTCTAAACAAGTATCTCAAAGCGGGCAAGTCTTTGCCATCTACCTAACCTGTAGAAAGTTATGAGGAGGGGGTTAGAACTAAAGTTTTGGTGAATGGACAAAGTATATACTTCTAAGCTTAATTCTACATGTATCATTTTATTTCCATTTACTATTATGTTAGGTTCATTGGGTTTATAATACTCTCACCTCTGTGCATGAATAATGCCCATCTACATACTAGTAGATTAAAACCTAATAACTGATATATATATATATATATATATATATATATATATATATATATATGTAGTTTTATGCCCAATGACTGCATTGGTCCTAGGTACTACCCACAGTACCTTCTGTATTCTCCTTGCAAAGGACTTCATCGACTTGCTTTCATGGAGTTTTATAACTACATCTATAAAGTACTGCCTCATAAGGCCTACAATACAGATGTTCCATTGTCTACAATGAAAACGTAAAAATGCGTGCGCACTAGTCTATACTGGTGCACGGACGTCCACAATGTAACATCCAGTGCGTATCTTGAGGACTATACGTGATCATTCTATCTACTCCCTAAATCCCGCTAAATAAGGTCTACCTTGTACGGAACATAGTCGGGGATTCTCTATTTCTATAATGGAGTGCCTCGTTAGGCCTACAATATAGATATTCTATTTCTATAAAGGACTGCCTCGTTAGGCCTACAATACAAATATTCTATTTCTGTAAAGGATCGCCTCGTTAGGCCAACAATGTAGATATTCTGTTTGGCCTGTCTCTTTTTTTATTGTGACTATGGCCCCACGCAGCCACTCCTCAACTAATCGAAAGACCTCTAAAGAGATAAGCGGCCGTGCCCTAATGCAAACATCTGAACATTCAATTGGTTGCACCCCTTATCCAACGTCTCGATAGTGAAAGGTTTATTGGATCATTGGTTTAGCCATAGTCTTTCTCAAACTCGCTTCTTGGTTTTAATGCTGGCCCAAAATCCGCATGCGACTATCCTTTTGGGTCCTGCCCACTAAACTTACTTGCAAGTACTAGGACATACGAATATCCTGCTCCTAACATCAACCCCTTTTGACTGCCTATAATGGTTCTACCATGCAAAAAACAATCAAGGCATACTCTTTTGATGGAACACCTATAGACCTGCTTTTGAAGGACTGCTTCATTACGCCTACCCCAGAGGGCCATCCTAGAGTACCCTCAAGTCCTACTGAAGTCTCGTGCTTCCTTCTAGCCCAAAATAAATAGTTGGACATGCTTCCTCTGTGTTGAAATCTGTGATGAACTGCTTCCTTAGGCTCTTCATCCTTTAGGCTGCTCCAAACGCATCTCGCTCTTTTATTAGACCCTAAGTCTGAGCTTTTAATTTGCATTTAGTTTACTTTTCTTATTCTGTTGGCTACTTATTTTACTCTAATTAGCATAATCTTGTCCTAGCCTCACTTAGCTGTCATGAGACTATTAGTTCCTGACTGAAAGGGAATGATGTTGGTATGGGCTGCTTCTATTATCTTGCTTATTAAATTAATTTAAATCTTAAGTTTATTAAAATAATCCTCTTCTATGATTTCTTCTCTATTGCTTATTAACTCAATTTAAGTCTTAAATAATCCATTTCTATTCTTTCTACTTAATTATAACCTATGTTATAATTTTACTTGTAATTATCACTTTTATTTTCTTTTATAATCTGTACATTATAAATATAATTTCAAGCGTCTCTTTTCTATTCTAGTCTGGCTTCTTCTATTATGATGTTGAATTCTCTTTAATTCTCTTATATTATATGGCAATCTTCGCTTAGGACTACATCCGATTGTCACCAATTTACTTATCATAATAATTGCTTTTCTTTTAATCTATTTTCTGCGCAGTAAATGCAGATCTAGGTATTTTACTATTTATGGCTTCTAGTCTTATCTAATAATTAACTTGTTCCTTTAATTATTTACTTTATTTTATAATATTTAGGAAGCGGTTCTATTCTATTTGGTTGGTTACAAAAATCATATAAAAAAAATCCATTTCCATATTTTAATACTAAATAACGCTCCATACGATAATCCGTAACTGCAAGATATTTCTTTTATTATTATTTTTGCTTTTTGGATAGTACAAAACATAGTGGTTTCTCTGTTTTACACTAATTCCCTTTTTCTTTCTTTTATTTTTGCAATTATGTTTATCGTTATCTTTTTTAATATAAAACTATAGAAATGTATCCTATTTTCTAACCAACCAATTAATCTATCACTTACTTCCAAATCAAGTTGTTAGATTCTTCTTTAATTTATTACTCCCGTTCTAGCATAATTACTGTAAATGCCTTCTTTTTCGGCATATGTCTTTTTATATAATTGTTAAGCCTAATTTTATACATATTTAAATGAATCTCTATCTACCTTTTCCATATAAATAATTAAATATAAATTTACAGTCTCAGTGTAATAAATTAACAGAATTAACTACTGTAATAAATGCTTAATTAAATAATTAATGGAAATCTAAAGATGATATATCAAAAGGAAAATTTTATATAATTTAAATCCACTCACTTGGAGGTATATAATTTAAATCCACTCACTTGGAAAGAAAACACTCCAAATTTTAGATCTAATTTTTTACCCAGTTCTATTATCCATAGCCTTCCTATTGCAACCCTATTTAGCTCCACAAATTGGGTTTTATATAGATTTATAAATCCAGATCTAATTGAAGAAAAATCAAATAAATAAACTAGAGAACCAAATATGAGAACTTTACCTCATTCGGACGACTTTATTTGAAGCTCTATTTTAGACCTATAATTTCCATCTCCAACTTGTAAATCAGAAAGCGTAAATCTAAAATAGCTAATTAATGAAGAATTGGAGGAGAAAGAAGACTGACAGGGCTTCTGCACCCATTTATAAAAATATGAGTTTGAAGGCTAGCCCTGCGTCTTTATTTATAGAGAGTCAAAACAGTGTCGTCCGTCCGCTTATGCTGCAAATCAGGCCATTCAGAAGGGTGCAGAATGAGCGCGCCTGATTTTTTTAAACGTTTTATTTATTGTAAACGTTTAACGTTTAAGATGTTCCTATTAATCCAATTTACTCTCATTAATTCTCTAATTTAATGCTCTTTATAACGCACGTCTATCTTGGATTTTAAACATGCCTTATATGTTTTATTAAATGATATTTATAAACGTTAACTTTTAAATGTTATAAAATATAAACGTTTAACCTTTTTTTTGTTGCTTGTTTTTCTAATTAATCATCTTCTTAATTGATCCTTCAATTAATTTTTATGTGCAATAAAATACTGCATATATGTATACATTCAAATTTAGGTCAAGTATTATCTCTTTTCCTTATTAATTGATATTTCTATAGATTACGTTACAATTCTAATTAATAGCCACATTAGTAGATTAACATGTCACCTCTATTAGTTAATTTCCTTATTAAATATTTTACACGTTGTAACGTTTCATTAATTGGCATGTCAACTAATTCCACCATTCAATTAACATATATATTTAATATGTATTTTTTTTATATCCGGATTTGAATTTGAACATTTATTTGTTACATTTATATGTAAACCTCTTTAATTGAGGGATTCGTTATATATACACACATGCGTGTTATATATTAATCCCCGATATTAGTTCACATATTAATTAATTGCACTTTTAGCCGATTTTTTTTGCAATGTTAATTATTCCCCTTATATTTTTCCTCTTGCATCTAATTCTCTTAATAATTTGCATTCATTACAAACATAATAAATTTGTTACTACTTTTATAAATATCCTATGAATTAATGGCAAATGTTTATAACTGATAAAATTTCCATGTTTGCATATATGTAATTGTTTCTGGTGCTAAAACTTCAAACGGTTATAACCTCTCCGTTTGAAGTCCATTCAGAAAACATTGTTTATGGAAGTTGAATCGAAAATTGCCTCCACCGCAATGGTATAAGTTTCGTTATCAAATTCCAATATTAGCAAAAAAATCATTTTCATTGTTTTCATATTACTTACCTTCATCTTTTGTCCATTTAATAGGCCTAGTATTTCCGACGATTGCAATGGCTTCTTTATTTCTTCATGTACAAAAAAATTAGATTCTTTAGACCTGATTAATTTAACCGTCAATAAAATGTGGGGTACCACAACTATCTTAAATACAACATAACATAACAAAATTAAACAACAACTCCTAAATAGGTATTCATCTGCCACCTACTCGTTTTCGAAAGCTTTATTTGCCAGCCTACTAAAACCTGAAAATCCTCAACCCTCGGTCTACTCAAATCAATTTTGAGCACTGAGAGGTTAAGGGGAAAACATAAACTTCGAGTCGAACATAAATCCTGATGTGAATAATACTATACATCTCGGCTATTTGATTTTAAGTGAGACTACGCCGTTTAGCGGAACGGGTTTCCCCTCACCAATATCCTTTAAAAACATATCTTTTGCAAATCATAATCTTGCAACCAAAACTGGTTAAAAACTATGAAGCAATATCATGTAAACTTACATGTCAAGTAACAAATGAACTTCCTGTCCGAACATTATAGTTTTATTTAGCTAACTACTAACCTTTAGTTGACTCGGGCCTACCAGACAATATAAATAAATTATCAAACACCTCTTAGACACTCATCTTCTCTTAGGGTCGCCTGATCCTAATGGTTTTTTAGGCTCACCAATAACCTATCTCTGTACAAATATATTCCCTTCTATGTGTAACATCATTTTAGTCTTACCTATGATAAAGCCCTACGCACTAGAATTTTGGACTAAATTAGCAGGTGTAATAGCTAATGTATAGGGCGCGACCCTAGGCCAGTCCAATTTGGTATATTAATAACCGAGTCATTTTACTTAAGGTAATATTCCTTTAAATTTTCCCGGAAAACCTTTTCATCTCAAATTGATTTAAAACCTTTAAATCAAACTTAAATAAGGAAACTATATACTTTATGCTGTACTCAAAATCACCTTGCCGTTTCATATATACTTTACTCAAATCTTTGTTGATGAAAACATTTAAACCTTTGAAAGTACCCCTTTCGAATCCATTGAAAGTACCTCTTTCAAAACCAAATAAACCTTTCTTTATAACCTAGGCCGAAAGGCCAAAACATTCTTTTCGTAACCATTGAAAAAGATTTCCTTTGAAAGCATTAAAACCTTAGACATCTTATCTTTAAAACACTTAACATTGCCTTTCGAAAATATTAGAAAAACCTTTCCTTTAAAACCATTCGAAACCATTGGGAACCATCCTTTCGAAACCTTCCTTTAAACCTTGGAAACCTTCCATTTAAATCTTTAGAAACTATTGGGAACCACCCTTTTGAAACCATTAAAACATCAAATCTTTCGAAAGGTTTTTGGTTCGATTTATAACATGTGGAAACACCTTTCGAAAGCATTGAAAATCGTCTCTTTCAAACTTTGGGTTTTACCTTCAACGGAGCAAAAGGGTCATAAAACATTTAATCCAAATGCATTCCATCGAAGCATTCCTAAGTAAAGAAGTGATGGTGTTGAAACCAACCTTTCGAAAGCATTGGAGAAGCAGCTTTGGTTTTAAACAAAGTATACCTTCCAAATCCGGATAAGTACCTCTAATCCTACTCACAGTCTCCCAAGTACAGCCTCTCTCCTCCTCGCTCCACTGGAATTTCACTAATTTGACTATCTTATTTCTAAGTCTCTTCTCATCTTTTGCAACTATCCGAACTGGTTTTCTAACTATAGTCAAGTCGGGTTCTACTACCAAATCATCTAATATAGTTGGTGCTATAGTGGATTCAAGATCTCTAACGCACTTTCCTAGATTAGAAACATGAAAAACATCATGGACCCCTTCCAAACTGTTCGGTAACTCTACTGTATATGCGAGTTTCCCCATCCTTTCTACAATAGTAAATAGTTATACAAATCTCGGTGTCAACTTTACTGATTTCCCAAATCTAATCACACCCTTCGTTGGCGACATCTTAATGGAAACATGATCTCCAATAAAGAACTCCAAGTCTTTCCGTCTTCTGTCGACATAATTCTTTTACTTAGGCTGAGCTTCCTTCGTCCTAGCCCGAATCAACTCTATCTTTTCTACAGCTTCCCTAAACAAATCTGGACTAAGAACCAACCTATCCCGGGTCTTTAACCAACAAACTGGAGATTTGCATGGTCTTCCATACAAAGATTCAAACAGTGTCATCTCTATACTAGTCTGGTAAATGTTGTTATACGAAAACTCGACTAAGTGTAGATGGTCTTCCCATGATCCTTCCAAATCTAATACACAAGCTCGTAACAAATCTTCCAAGACTCAACTCTTTCTGTTCGCCCATCAATCCGTGGATGGTAAGTGGTACACGTCTTGAGATTGGTTCCCAAAATCTCCTATATACTCTTTCAGAACTCACTAGTAATAAGGAATCTCTATAACTTATTATACCACTAGGAACTCCCTGCAGTCTAACTATGTTCTTCATGTACAACTTAGCCAAAACAGGTGTCGTCCAAGTTGCCTTAACGAGAATGAAATAGGCACTCTTGGTTACTCTGTCTATGTTTTCATTTCCTTTGTTTGACCTTGGCAGCCCGTGTATAAAATCCATAGAAATAGAATCCTATTTCCAGACTGAAACATCTAAAAGCTGAAGTGACCCACTTGGTTTCTGATGTTCGGCTTTTATCTATTGACAGTTCAAACACTGCTTCACCCATAAGCCTACATCCCTCTTCAGACCTTCCCAAAAGAAACTTATCTTCACATCCTAATACATTTTAGTTCCCCCAAAACTTCCTTCATAATGTCTTCCATATTCGGAATATATGTTCTTCTTTGCTTTCTCAACCACCCATTCTGGTCAAGACTGAAATTCTTCAAGTCATCGCTCTCCGTTCCATCCCTTAACTTCTTGATCCGTTCAACTAATATTAGATCCTTCTTTTGTTTAGAAGCAATCTTTTCAATCATAAATGGTTGAACTTATAAACATGATGACACTACAGCTTTGCCACTAGATCCAGCTTCGAATCTCCATTGTACTCTACATGTCATCAACGTTTCTAAATCCTTCCACTCCGCTATTATTGCCAACATTGCATTCTGATGTTTCTTTCTATGTGCATCTGCAACCTTGTTGCCTTTCCTTGGTGTTTACTCAATACTGAAACCATAAGCTGCAATAAACTCTAACCATCTCTGCTGTCTTATGTTTAACTCCTTCTGAGGGGGCAAATACTTCAACAACTTATGATCCTTATAAAGTTCAAACCTCTCTCCTAAAAGGTAATGACTGCATACCTTCAATGCAAATATCACCATAGCTTCTTCCAAATCATGCACTAGATTTCTAACCTCATGTAGTTTAAGTTGTCGAGAAGCATAAGCAATCATTTTCCCTCTCTGCATTAACACAGCTTGTAACCTGGTTCCATATGCATCTGTATAACTACCAAATGTCTATTCGCCTCTGGAGCAACTAATACAGGTGCATGGGTAAATAAGAGTTTCAAGCTCGGGAATTCTTCCTCACACTTATTTGTCCAAACAAATTTCACATCCTTTCGCGTTAGCTTGGTAATCGGTGCTGCTATCCGCGAAAAATCCTTAATGAACCTCCTATAATATCCAGCAAATCCCAAAAATATTTTTATCTCAGTCACTGTCTCGGGTCTCTTCCAATTATTCACCGCTTCAATCTCAGTTGGATATACAAATAACCCTTTCTCTGAGACTACACAACAAAAAACTTCACTTTCTTCTTCCAGAAATGACGCTTCAAAAACTTCGCCTTTAACTGAAGCTGCCTTAGCGTCTCAAGCACAATTCTAAGATGAACTTCATGCTCCTTGTCATCCTTAGAGCATAACAAAATATTATCTACGAAAACCAACACAAACTTATCCTAGGGCACTTGGAAAATTCAGTTCATCAATTTGACAAAGAATGATGGCACATTAGTCAATCCGAACGACATTATTTGTACGATCCATATCTAGTTCTGAATGCTATCAAAGGAATACTATCCTCTACCACACTAAGCTGATAGAACCCTGTTGCCAAATCCAACTAAGAAAATATCTTGGCTCCACTCAACTAATCGAACAAATCATCAATTCTAGGCAACGAATATCGATTCTTTATCATCTTCTCATTCAACTTACGTTAATCGACACATAACCTTAATGATCTATTTGGCTTCTTAGCAAACACTAAGGCTGCTTCCCAAGGAGAACTGCTAGGTTTAATAAAATTCTTGCCATCCAAATCTACCAACTGCACCTTTAGCTCTCTCATCTCTGTAGGTGTCATCCTACTTGGTGGCTTACTCACTAGTTCTGCTCTAGGTACCAAATCTATCCGAAACTCAATGACTTGTTTCCATGGCAATCATACTACAGGCTCAAAAACATTTGAGAATTCGCTAACCATGAAAACTTGGCTCAAGTTATAATCTAACTCCACAACACGTAGCAAAGCATTCACCTCACAACTAGGGCTTTCTATGGTATATATACAACCTGATCACTACAGTTAAAGTGTCTAAGTGATATTTTTCTATCATGGAAAAATATCCTAGCATCATACTTACTTAATCAATCCATATCCAAGATAATTCTGAACCCTACAAAGTCAAACACATGTAAACTGCAAACTTATGACTTAGAAATCAAATTCTAGGTGATCACACTTCATCCCAAGTGTCGCATACCCTCCTATCGGATATGCAACTCTTAAGGAAGTAACTAGGTATGAGGGTTCTATGTTGAGCTTATCCACCAAACAACGAGATATAAAAGAATGCGATGCATTGGTATCAAACAGAACGCTAATAGACATATCATGAATCTGAAGCGTACCTCCCAACACTACCTTTCCTTTCTCTTTTGTTGTTGGTCTTGAGGTAGCTCGCTCCAATGCATATACCTCTCTTTTTCCATCCTTAGCAGGCTCTTTGCGCTGCTTGTTATAATAACCAATCTGATCGTAGTTGAAGCATCTAATACTCTTCTTCCTGATCACTTCCTTTGTCTTTCCAGTACGAAATGCATTAGTGAAATGTCCTTTATTATCGTGTTTAAAGCAGACAACTTCTTTCCCTTCTTTGCGGCACTACCTTTCTAAGCACCCTTCTTATGAAAGAACTTTCTTTTCTGAATCTGCTCTACCCAGCCCTCCTTTGCCTTATTCTTCTTTAGAGAAGCAAGCATCTTCTCATATCTTAAAGCCATCTCCACCATGACTTCACAAGGATCCCTAATATGAGGTAATGTAGACCTGGCCAACTTAGGCTTTAACCCCCGATGAACTTCTCATTCCTCTTCAACATGGTATCCATAATAGCATACCCATACCTTGCCAACTCCTCGAACCTTCCAAAATATTCCAATATAGACATCTCCTCTACTCAAACTCAACAAGCTTTCTAAGAAAAGCAGACCGTGCCCTCACATATATGAACCTCTCCTAAAACCTTCCCCTAAACTCAACATATGTCATCGTCTCTTCATTCACTCCATCCCTCACACTATTCCACCAGAATAAAGTCGCTCTCTAAAGCAGTCTCAAAGCAAGCCTCCTCTTCTGCTCACCATTGAGCCTCAAGTCAGCAAAGATTCTCTCACAATGCATGAACCAATAACATCTTTAGTTCCAATAAATGGCTTCCCTCAAAGCCTAACATAATCTTTACTCAAGATAGCATAGTTATTCATCACCGGAGCTTCTTGGTTCACTCCTCCAGCATTTCCTCCAACCACTCCAGCAGCAATTCCAGCCTGTATCATGTTCATGAAAAACTGATACATAACTCCCATATCCACTTGTGGAACTCCAGCACCAACATTTCCAACTTGTGTCTGACCTTAGTTCCTTCTAGTATTCGGTCTGGCATTTCCATTTGTTGTGGTGCTTCCCCCTACTAGGTTAACTCTTTCACTTCTAGCATTCATATTTGTATTCAAACCTCATGATATACAGAAGAATAGTCTAAGAGAGATAGGAGAATAGACATATATCGTATATTTACATATTGCATATACAAGTACGTTAGTATAGCTTTATCCCATACTCCAATTTTATCTCTAATTCCTTAAGATTATATTTTTCAAAAATCATTTAAGTTTAAAGTTTTTCATAAACCTATGCTCTGATACCAAGTTGCAACATCCCCTATCTTGAGGCCAAAATGAACGCTATAGATGATGCAGTCATCTATAGTATTACTCTCTAGTGATAAAATACGGTAGCCCTAATGGTATCCATAATATCAAAGTCATATGAATATGAAATATAATCCCTATAGATTAAAACAACTTTTCTGATTACATTTCAAAACAACGTTTCATATTCAAATTACATAATTCCATCGCTTTCCCAAGTTCGGATAAAATATAATTATTACATAAATACACCAAAAGCGACATATTAAGATGCCCCCTTAGACCAGAGTACTATATAGACATAACTATTTTAAATACAACATAGCGGAATCAAACAGAATATAATGACAACTCCTAAATAGCTATCCGTCAGCCACCTGCTCGTTTATGGAAGCTTTATTTGCTGGCATACTAAAACGTGAAAATCCTTAAACCTCGGTCTACTCAAATCTATTTGACCACCTGAGAGTTTAAGGGAAAAAACATGAACTTCGAGTCAGACATAAAGCCTAGTGTGAATAATACTATACATCTCGGTTTTTTGATATTAAATGAGACTACGCCACTTAGCAGAATGGGTTTCCCCTCATTAATATCCTTTTAAAACATATCTTTCGCAAATCATAATCCTGCAATAAAACTGGTAAATAAACTATAAAGCAATATTATGTAAACTTACATGTCATGTAACAAATGAACTATATGTCCGAGCACTATAGTTTTGTTTGGCTAGCTACTAACCTTTGGCTGACTCGGGTCTACCAAACAATATAAACAAATAATCTAACACTTGTTATACACTCCTCTTCTGGACAGTAAGTCCCTAACTTACCTTCTCTCAGAGTCACATAATCCTAATGGTTTTGCGGTCTCGCCAATAACCTATCTCCATACAAATATATTCCCTTCTGTGTGCAACATCATTTTAGTCTTACTTTTGATAAAACCCTGCATACTAGAATTTTGGACTAAATTAGCTGGGCCTAATAGCTTATATATAGGGCGCAACCCTATACCAGTCCCAACTGGTATACAAATATCCAAGTCATTTTACTTAGGCAATCTTCCCTTAAATTTTTCTTGAAAACCATTTCATCTCAAATTGATTTAAAACCTTTAAATCAAACTTAAACAAGGAAAATATATACTCTATGCTTTACTCAAAATCACATTGCCATGTTATATATACTGTACTCAAATCTTTATTGATGAAAACATTTAAACCTTTGAAAGTACCCCTTTTGAATCCATTGAAAGTACCCCTTTCGAAACTAAGTAAACCCTTCTTTATAACCTAGGCTGAAATGCCAAAACATTCCTTTTGAAACCATCTGTAACCTTCCTTTCGAAACCATTGAAAAAAATTTCCTTCAAAAACATTAAAACCTTAGACATCTTATCTTTAAACCACTTAACATTGCTTTTTGAAAACATTGGAAAACTTTTCTTTTAAAACCTTTCAAAACCATTGGGGAACAACCCTTTCCAAACCTTTCTTCAAACCTTCCTTTTAAACCTTTTGAAACTATTGGGAACCACTCCTTTGAAACCAATAAAACATCAAACCTTTCGAAAGCTTTTGAGTTCAATTTATAACATATGGAGACATCTTTCGAAACCATTGAAAATCATTTCTTTCGAAACCTCTGGGTTTTACCTTCAACGGAGCAAAAGGGCCATAAAATATTTAAGTCGAAAGCATTCCTAAGTAAAAAAGTGATGGTGTCGAAACCAATCTTCCAAAAGAATTGGAGAAGCAGCTTGGGTTTTAAAACAAAATATATGACCCGAAACCATTCGCTTCGAAAGGTAGAAAAGCGGTAGCTAAGGGTTTCGACACCATTCGAGCATTTACTTAAAACAAAAGGCGCAACCCATTCGAAACCTTTCTTTTAAATATTAGTCTCAACCGAAAGCCATCCAAGTCAAACGCATATCCTTCGAATACAAAACAGGCGCATTTTCATTTGCAAGCAAAGTAGCACTTCGACCCATTTGGAACCCCTGGTTTTGACCCAATACCTTCCCCCTATATCCAATTCGCTGTGCACTAAGTCTTTGATGCCATGCACATTGATTTCAATGGTGATGGAGGCAGAACTACTAGGTCGGGACAACTGGTGCTGAAAGTGGTGAAACATGTATAAAGCATGTTTAAACAGATTTTTACCATTTTAATTTGAAGTAATCTTTTCATCTAACCTTGCCTTATTTGTCAAAATATGATTAGTTTCTAGTTTCTTTTCTAAAAGCGCTGCCAATATTTCAAAAATAACCAATTTAATTTATTTAGAAAATGCCCCTTCTCCTTTTAAAGATTTATAAACCATTTAAGTCTCATATATTAAATAATTTTATATATCTATTAAAACACCTAGGAAAATTCTATAAAATTTAAAAAAATCATTTTTAATATGTTTTTAGCATATATTTATTTTAGACCAAAAATATTTTATTTAACTGTAAATAATTTTGAACCCAAATAATCATTTTTCTCACTAAAAAATTAATATAAAATCCATACTAAATCAGAAATTATAAAAATTGAAACTCGTCTCTAAAATATCATTTCTATATCTAAAATTGAAAGGCAATTGGATGTCATTTAATAGGGTTTTAAATCAAAACATATCATAAAAGCTATATGAATGAGCATAAATCATCAACAAACATATATAAACAATTAATCATTCAAAAACATGGCATATCCTTGCAAGATAAACCAGATTTAACATTAAAACTAAAATCATTAGAAAACATGAGATGTGGTCATTATTGTTGAATATGCGCTTATATGATTTTTGTTTGATGATAATAAACATATATACATTCGTTTAAATGTATTTGATAATATACTATTTTATTTTTAACAGATTAAATAAATATTTGCTGAATAAAATAAATAACACGGAATTTGAAATCAAACGAATATTTTATTCAAACAAATATTTATTACAATTTTTGAATAGTATACAAATTCAAGCTCTCACTATTCACTATACAACTTTGATACAAATTCAATTACATCACTATTTTACATCAGCACCTCACTACATATCACTCACACTCGTATTTATCTTCAACTGCATTCCAGTTTGAATCCAGCATCTGAGCAATCTGCAAAAATATACACTAACGCAGTAAAATTGAAAAAGAAATATTTTTGCAATTCAAAAATAAAAGATAATTTTTGAATATATGATTTGCCTCAGTTATTTGGGTTGTTCGTCATAATTTAAATTTGAATTCATCATACACGAACAACTTGTGACATACACAGTGTATTACTGTATATGCCACAAGGCCGTGCTCGCCGATATATACACTTGATTGTTTTACAGGGACAGGTGAGCACAAGGTCAAACCCAAATATACGGACAGGTTCAACTCAGGTGCAATAAATTCAAAAATACGACACGAGCACAAGGTCAAATCCGAGTTTTGAAACTGGATTCAACACAAGTGAACATGACAAGAAACAGTTCAATATGAAATGATGAACATGCAGTCAACAAGTGACAACATACTTCAATAACCAAAGCATGGCCAATGCAAAATGCAGATACAAACTACAAAGAACATCAACAACTACAAAACTGCATGCACACGGCAACTACAAAGTGCAAAGGCCATGATCAAGCCAACACAGCAACCATTAACTACAACAGGCCAAAGGTGAAAGCAATACACGACTGAAGTGATGAAGAGAATGTAAACAAGTCACAACCACTACAACAGTATGCACCAGTCCAGGCCGCAAGCAGATGCAAGCTAACCGGCAAATTGAACAAGTATGGCAGCATGTGAATGCATCAAAACAAGTAAACAACAATGTCGAGCTCAAGACAGTACATCTACAACATGTATGCAGCCCAATAGACCAAAGTACAACATCAAAGACAGCACTGACTTAAGTATACAAGTGAAACTGCAATGCTCAAACTCAGTGGACAGGAATGTAACAAGACAATGCACCAATATCACCAGCATGACAACAATATGTACAGCATCAATCAAGACAGGGCGAGCAACTGTTATATGATGATGCAGTTAAAAATTACTCAAAGCAACAGTGACAATGAAGTGAATGCAACTACAGGAACTCAACAGAAATAAGATGGTCAGTCACCATAATAATGAAAATGTCGATCTCAATGTAACTCAGTGGCAACCATAAGATGCAGACCAACCAGAAGTACAAGTGCACAACAAAACCAACAAAGACCAAGGCTACGGCATAGTGCACCAGAGATATGGAACCACTGCAACAAAAGTGTACAAACACCAACGAACCATCAAAGAATGCAACACAGTAATGAGACCAGATGCAAATGTTCTTAACTGCAACTTCAACTCAAACATCAATGCAGACAGCATAATGATCCAAACATCAACAAAGAAGCAAACCAAATATGCAGTGCATTCTCAAGTACACAGTGAAATTGCCACAGTCTCAAACTCGAATGACCAAAGCCAAATGTGACAGTAGTTTTAAAAAATCAAGTCAAAGCCAAGTACAACAAGAAATAATCAATGTGCAACTGCAAGTGAACAAATATGCATATTCCAGTGATGCAACTAAGCACAAGTCAATTACTACATAACAACAGTCAGTACCAACATGGACAGAAGGAAGTGAAACCCAGAGCATATGAAATACAGACTAGAAGTGCAACTACAATGGATACAAAAATGCTCAAGATTGCTAGATTAAAGCTACAGGAATGCAGACAGTGGCCGAAGCAAATTTACAAAATGTCGAAGCCGTGGAAGCATAACAAAGCCAAAAATCGTCACAGTCAATATTGAACGAGTCAATAATCAAAACCGTGTCAACCAAACCGTGAGTGCCAAGCAATATCAATTTATACGAAATTGAATTAGTCAGATTTTATCTCAATCATCCAAGTATAATCGAATGGCCAAAGCAAATCAGTAGACAAATTCAAACACGAAATTACGAACGCAAAAATAGGATTTCGAATCCTATAAATACCAAAAATCATCATCGGCATATGGTATCGAGTTCAAGAATCAACCAGCAAAGCAAAAGGAGGAAAATACATACCGAAAAAAAGCAGAACGAATTCGATCCAAAATTGAAGAAGTCGTAAGCAAATCAAAAGCATCGAAGCCTACTATCGAACGAAATCGAGCGGCGCTTCAGTTTTGCTCAACCCTAGTTTAAATCGCAAGGAGCAATAGCAAATTACCAGAAGCCCTAATTCGCAAAGAGGAACAAAGAGGGGCGGCCATTTTCTTTCACGAAGAAGAAAAAAATAATAATAATAAAAGGAACGGGTTGAAGAAGTGAATAAGGGGCCGGCCTGTGTCTATTAATTTGGGCGTATTTTTATTTTAAGGGTTTAAATTTAAATAAGGGTTATTGTGTTTTAAATTGTTTTTAAATTGTATTTTTCTTTTAAACCGTTTTTAATTTTCTAGTCGTGTGACTAGGGTACAAACTACGGTGTGTAGTTTGGAAATTCGCAACTCGGTGGTTGAGTTGTGGTCAGGGTTTTGAGCGTGGGTATAGCGAGTTTACGTGTGTAAGCGAGGGACTATCTAATTTCTAGTAGAAACCTTGGGGGCAGCACGTAGGCAGGGTTTTGCCGAAGCTGGGTAAATTCTGTGTTGTTCTGTTATTTATATTCTGCAATATCTGTGCTGCTATTCTGTGATCTGAATTGAATTTAATTCATAAGCTTCCGCGATTAATTTTTATAATTTACACTATCACCCTATTCACCCCCCTCTTGGGTGAAATCGATCCTACAAGTGGTATCAGAGCCAGTTTCAAAAGCAATTTTTGTTTTAAAAATTTGATTTTACAAAAACCAATTTTTGTTTTAAAAATTCGTGTTTCAAAAATCAATTTTTTTAAAAAAAATTCGTGTTTCAAAAAAATCGATTTTTGTTTTAAAAATTTGAATTTTTAAAATGGCTTCTTTTAATAATGCTTTTGCAGAAGGTCAATCCATAGTTAGACCACCAATGTTTAATGGTGAATATGCTTATTGGAAAAATAGAATGCAAATTTTTCTGAAAACCATTGACGCTTGGAATATTGTTGAGACAGGTTATAGAATACCAACTATAACTGTAGATAATCAGGAAATAGAGAAACCAAAGGAACAATGGACAGAACTAGAAAATAAATTACAAAATACTAATGCCAAAGCTATGAATTCTATTATCTGTTCATTGGATCAATTTGAATTTAATCGTGTCTCACATTGTCTAACTGCGCAGGAAATATGGCACATACTAGAAGTGACTCACGAAGGAACATCTCAAGTCAAAGAATCTCGCCTTGCAATGCTAAGCAGCGAATACGAGAACTTCAAAATGGCGAAGGAAGAAAATGTCAAAGAGATGTACGGACGACTCTCCAATATCGTATACAAATCAAAAGCTCTCGGAAAAACATACACCGAATTAGAAATAGTCCGGAAAATCCTCAGAGTCCTTCCACGAAGCTTTGAAGCAAAAGTAACTGCCATACAAGAATCGAAAGATTTAAAACAACTTAAAGTTGAAGAACTCGTCGGAAATCTCACCACTTATGAGCTAGAAATGAAATTCAAAGAAGAGCGTGAAGGAGGTGACACTCAAAAGAAATCAATAGCTCTCAAAGGAACAACCAAAAGTGATGATGATAACGATGAAGATGATGGAGCAGCAGAATTGGAGCTGTTAATAAGGAAATTCAAAAAATGGAATCAAAAACATGGAAATTCAGCTCGAAATCAAAAAGCAAAAAGCAGAATAGCCAAAGCACTAGACTACTCAGAAGAACAAAAGTTTATTTGTTATAATTGCAACAAACCCGGCCATATCAAGCCCGATTGTCCACAAATTAAATCCAGCCATAGAAAGAAACAGAAAAAGAAAAGTTTTATAGCCACTTGGGATGAAATAGACGAGAATGATCAAAGCACTGGCAGTGAAAGCGAAAAGGCAGAATTGTGTCTTCGAGGTGATACAACTGACAGTGACGATGACGAGCCAAGTGAGGTATCAAAACTTACCCATTCTGAGTTGCTTATATATTTTCATGAAGTAAACGGTTGTTTTGAACGACTTAGGGAAAAATACGCCAAACTTGAATCTCAAAAAGATACTTTGATAGAATGTAATAAACAACTTGATCAATTAGTTAAAACCTATCAAAGTAGGATCCCTAAGTGTGATAAGTGTCCAACATTTGATGAAGAAATTAAAAAATCAGAAACTAAAATAAAATCGCTTGAAAATGAAATTCTGATTTTAAAGGAGAATGAAAATACTAGGAGAGAGAATTCTATTAAAAAGTGCACACAGTTGCTAAAGGAAAATGAATCTCTCAAATCACAAGTCCAACAATTGTCAACGACTTTAGATAAATTTTCAAAAAGTGAAAAATCGTTGAATATGCTATTAGGAAAGCAAACTGTTAATACGGTTAGAAAAGGACTTGGATATAATAGTTCGAAAATTGTTGAAAGCAATATTAGTCAAGCTAAATCCATGTGCACAATTTGTAGAAAATATGGACACAATCACAATAATTGTTGGTATAGACCCAAACATGTGAAAACTATACCGATTTGGATTCCAAAAGGCACAAATATAAAATCTCTCAAAGTTAAACAAATTTGGGTGCCAAAAGGAACAATTATAAATAGTTTTGGGTCTTTACAAAATTGTTTTTCGAAATATTCTGCCACTAACAATCATGGACCTATAAAAACGAATAGGTCACATAAATCTTTTCTCGTGTAGGTGTGGTGGCATGCTAAGGAACAACAATAGTGTTCTCTGGATTTTGGCTGTTCCAGAAACACAACGGGCGACAAAGCTAAGTTCCTTAGCCTAGTATAAAGGTGACAGAATCACAACGGACAACAGCGAAAAATATCGTAAAGGTAAAACAGGTACGGTATGTTTTAAACGATATATTAAATGTGATAATCTGCACCGTATTTTGAATTAATTCAGCCAATATTGAGATTGATGAAAAGATGATGATTTTTGATTCTGATTTATTCAAAATAGTTAAGCCAATTATATTTTTATGCCAAAAACACTATAAAAATCTCTAAATTCTTTGAATTACTTCATATATATCATTTTGGATTAAAAATAGTGTTTTGTTGGATATTACAATTGGTTATAATATGACTGACTCTATATTCACGGTTTTCGATTATTTACACGGCCTCATTTCAAATTCAAAAGAATGTCATTTAAATTGCTGAAAAAATTGAGTTCGAAATTTTTGATGCACACTTCATGTTTTGGTCTATAAAATTCAATTGATGATAATTTTTGAGTGAAAGAGAAATTCAGATGCAGATTACACTGGTAATCTAGTTGATAGAAAAATTACTAGTGAAACGTGATTTTTTGAGACATTTAGTAACTGCATCGTTTTTCAAAGAAAATATCTGCATATTTTTCATTTCAAATAATTTTCAAATAGCAGAAAATTTTCTTTTAAAAACCCCCTGGAGAAAATCATTTTTGACCATATTTTCAGATTATTCATTTTTGAAAAATTAATTCATAATTATTTTTGAATTTGATTTTAAATGACTATTATGACTAATCTGACTCCCAAATGATTATCGAAAAGAAAAATAGTGATTGAAAAAGTGATGAGTGTTGATATTGATTATATATTATAACTCGAGAAAGTATAATTAGAAAATTTCTTTAGAAATTTAAACAAGAGTTATAAAACTTTTTGTTGGTAAAAATTCCATGACCATCTCTATACCTATCATATTTCTATCAACCATCACTCATCAAAATTCTATATAGTTTGTCGATATGTGGTACCTTAAACAGGAATCGTTCGTTTTTTCATTTTCACATTTTTTTTAAAAAAATAAAAAAAAATAAAAATAAAAATACCAAAGTATTCACTCTCATTTAAAAGTCCTCACGGTTATGCATGGGTGAATTACTTGGAATTTGTTATGTGCTTCCAAGCTCATTTAAAAGTCCTTATGGTTATGCATGTATGGAACGCATATCAAAAGTTGATTTTTTTTTAAAATAAACAAGTTGATTCTAATCCTATTTAAAAGTCCTCACGATTATGCGTGGTTGGAAGATACTTGAATTCATTTTTTTTTTAAAAATAAAATTGGAATACTACTAATCTCATTTAAAAGTCCTAACGGTTATGCATGGTTAATAGATATTCAAATTCCTGATATAAATATACCACAAATAGACACAACTGTATGGTTTTATATGATGACATCATTTCCATCATTCTAAAAGTGGAATATGCGCCTAACAATATATTTATGATTTTTGTTTGATTTTTTATTGAAATTTAATATTTATATTCAATTGAGTTTTTAATGTTGGATTGATATCAGTTACTTTATCTCTATTTTCTCTAACATTATTATTCTTTTGCTGATAACAAAAGGGGGAGAGAAAAGTTAAGATTTTGTCAATTAGAATCAAGCAAAGGTAAAATAATTTTCCATTTGCATATAGGCTCATTTACATATTTTTATTTGTATGCATATATGTAGGGGGAGCATCGTATAGAGAGGAAGCATTTAAATAGGGGGAGCAATTAGAGCATATCAATGATCAAATACATTTAACATAATCAAAATCTTAAATATATGTTTGTTATCATCAAAAGGGGGAGATTGTTGAATATGCGCTTATATGATTTTTGTTTGATGATAATAAACATATATACATTCGTTTAAATGTATTTGATAATATACTATTTTATTTTTCGCAGATTAAATAAATATTTGTTGAATAAAATAAATAACACGGAATTTGAAATCAAACGAATATTTTATTCAAACAAATATTTATTACAATTTTTGAATAGTATACAAATTCAAGCTCTCACTATTCACTATACAACTTTGATACAAATTCAATTACATCACTATTTTACATCAGCACCTCACTACATATCACTCACACTCGTATTTATCTTCAACTGCATTCCAGTTTGAATCCAGCATCTGAGCAATCTGCAAAAATATAAACTAACGCAGTAAAATTGAAAAAGAAATATTTTTGCAATTCAAAAATAAAAGATAATTTTTGAATATATGATTTGCCTCAGTTATTTGGGTTGTTCGTCATAATTTAAATTTGAATTCATCATACACGAACAACTTGTGACATACACAGTGTATTACTGTATATGCCACAAGGCCGTGCTCGCCGATATATACACTTGATTGTTTTACAGGGACAGGTGAGCACAAGGTCAAACCCAAATATACAGACAGGTTCAACTCAGATGCAATAAATTCAAAAATACGACACGAGCACAAGGTCAAATCCGAGTTTTGAAACTGGATTCAACACAAGTGAACATGACAAGAAACAGTTCAATATGAAATGATGAACATGCAGTCAACAAGTGACAACATACTTCAATAACCAAAGCATGGCCAATGCAAAATGCAGATACAAACTACAAAGAACATCAACAACTACAAAACTGCATGCACACGGTAACTACAAAGTGCAAAGGCCATGATCAAGCCAACACAGCAACCATTAACTACAACAGGCCAGAGGTGAAAGCAATACACGACTGAAGTGATGAAGAGAATGTAAACAAGTCACAACCACTACAACAGTATGCACCAGTCCAGGCCGCAAGCAGATGCAAGCTAACCGGCAAATTGAACAAGTATGGCAGCATGTGAATGCATCAAAACAAGTAAACAACAATGTCGAGCTCAAGACAGTACAGCTACAACATGTATGCAGCCCAATAGACCAAAGTACAACATCAAAGACAGCACTGACTTAAGTATACAAGTGAAACTGCAATGCTCAAACTCAGTGGACAGGAATGTAACAAGACAATGCACCAATATCACCAGCATGACAACAATATGTACAGCATCAATCAAGACAGGGCGAGCAACTGTTATATGATGATGCAGTTAAAAATTACTCAAAGCAACAGTGACAATGAAGTGAATGCAACTACAGGAACTCAACAGAAATAAGATGGTCAGTCACCATAATAATGAAAATGTCGATCTCAATGTAACTCAGTGGCAACCATAAGATGCAGACCAACCAGAAGTACAAGTGCACAACAAAACCAACAAAGACCAAGGCTACGGCATAGTGCACCAGAGATATGGAACCACTGCAACAAAAGTGTACAAACACCAACGAACCATCAAAGAATGCAACACAGTAATGAGACCAGATGCAAATGTTCTTAACTGCAACTTCAACTCAAACATCAATGCAGACAGCATAATGATCCAAACATCAACAAAGAAGCAAACCAAATATGCAGTGCATTCTCAAGTACACAGTGAAATTGCCACAGTCTCAAACTCGAATGACCAAAGCCAAATGTGACAGTAGTTTTAAAAAATCAAGTCAAAGCCAAGTACAACAAGAAATAATCAATGTGCAACTGCAAGTGAACAAATATGCATATTCCAGTGATGCAACTAAGAACAAGTCAATTACTACATAACAACAGTCAGTACCAACATGGACAGAAGGCAGTGAAACCCAGAGCATATGAAATACAGACTAGAAGTGCAACTGCAATGGATACAAAAATGCTCAAGATTGCTAGAACAAAGCTACAGGAATGCAGACAGTGGCCGAAGCAAATTTACAAAATGTCGAAGCCGTGGAAGCATAACAAAGCCAAAAATCGTCACAGTCAATATTGAACGAGTCAATAATCAAAACCGTGTCAACCAAACCGTGAGTGCCAAGCAATATCAATTTATACGAAATTAAATTAGTCAGATTTTATCTCAATCATCCAACTATAATCGAATGGCAAAAGCAAATCAGTAGACAAATTCAAACACGAAAATACGAACGCAAAAATAGGATTTCGAATCCTATAAATACCCAAAATCATCATCGGCATATGGTATCGAGTTCGAGAATCAACCAGCAAAGCAAAAGGAGGAAAATACATACCAAAAAAAAGCAGAACGAATTCGATCCAAAATTGAAGAAGCCGTAAGCAAATCAAAAGCATCGAAGCCTACTATCGAACGAAATCGAGCGGCGCTTCAGTTTTGCTCAACCCTAGTTTAAATCGCAAGGAGCAATAGCAAATTACCAGAAGCCCTAATTCGCAAAGAGGAACAAAGAGGGGCGGCCATTTTCTTTCACGAAGAAGAAAAAAAATGATAATAAAAGGAACGGGTTGAAGAAGTGAATAAGGGGCCGGCCTGTGTCTATTAATTTGGGCGTATTTTTATTTTAAGGGTTTAAATTTAAATAAGGGTTATTGTGTTTTAAATTGTTTTTAAATTGTATTTTTCTTTTAAACCGTTTTTAATTTTCTAGTCGTGTGACTAGGGTACAAACTACGGTGTGTAGTTTGGGAATTCGCAACTCGGTGGTTGAGTTGTGGTCAGGGTTTTGAGCGTAGAGTTAGATTAGTCAATAGCGGGTATAGCGAGTTTACGTGTGTAAGCGAGGGACTATCTAATTTCTAGTAGAAACCTTGGGGGCAGCACGTAGGCACGGTTTTGCCGAAGCTGGGTAAATTCTGTGTTGTTCTGTTATTTATATTCTGCAATATCTGTGCTGCTATTCTGTGATCTGAATTGAATTTAATTCATAAGCTTCCGCGATTAATTTTTATAATTTACACTATCACCCTATTCACCCCCCCTCTAGGGTGAAATCGATCCTACAATTATTCACCTCAGCATTGAGATTAAGGAGTTTGAGATTTCAACGAATTCGATTTGATTAATCTTCTTCCTTTAGCTTTTCTTCCTCTTGCTCTTACTAATGGTGGTCGACCTGAATATTTAATTTTTGCAAATGAATGAACGTGTGAATTGAATTCCTAAGGGTTTAGGTTATTAGAATACTCTTTTCCATATTTTTCCCCCACCTATTTCCTTATCTATTTTAATTCATGTTAGCTCATTTTAATTTATTCATTAACATGGCTCGGCTACCCTATTAATCGCAAATCTCAATCCCCAAATCACCTGACGTTATTTTATTTAATTTACCTAATTAAATGTTCCTAATAATGTTACAAAAATATAGGGTGTTGCAACAATCCACAAAATTTTGTAATTTGACATAGTGTAGCTCAAAATATGACAAGAGGCTAAATGGATGCTCCAAAACAAAGGTTCATTGAACCTTCCTACATGCACAAACATAAAAACATACTATTAGTAAAGAAAATTCAATTTATAGTTTCTCATTGTTGGTCTATTGAAAGTATTAAATATCATGTCATGGATAAAAGTACAATGATGTAAATCTTTAGTTACCTTGGAAGTTTATCTCTTAATTCCAACCTTAAATGTGAAGTTTATTAGATCTAGTGGTTCTAAATTTAGGCTCAATTGATTATATGTAATATAATGTTTTTAATGTTCTGTGTGTAACATAATATTGTTGATGTTCAAATTTAGTGGCAACAACGAAAATTGACTTACGATTTAGAAGAGGTTAGAAATTTTGAAAGAGTCTCATTTTGTGGAGAGATGATATTCATAATGTAGATGAAGCGGCTATAAAATTTTATAGCATTGGAATAATTTGATTCAAGATACCATAGAGGAGCTATAAGGGTGCTCCAAAAAAGGAGTGGCGGTAGTAGAATTAAATGAAATTACCAATAACAAGTCAGAAAATATTGCTTTGAAGGCTTTTAAATTATATTTTGACTTTGCTTCTAATCTGGGTTCTTCTTTATATATACTATGAGAGTTTATATACTTCGGAATTATACGGCTTTATTCACCAAGAAGATGCATGAATCTGTAACATCAATATTTAAAGCTAAGGGTACTATGCGGGCAAAAGAAGAGCAATATATGCACTTGTCCGTAACCTCAAATTCGACAGCTTGTAACATGTAGTTTTTCTTTCTTTTTTCACTTATATTTCATTTTGTTATTTTTTTTATTTTAATTTATTTATTTATCAGGAGAAACACAAAAGAGTTATTGCACATCACCAATATACTATATATTCTCTCTTTTTTTAGCGTCTTAGTTGTGTTAGCTGTTGAATTTCATGAAAACTGTTGATAGTCTATAATGATTGTGACATTTATGCAATTTAGATACATGGCTCTGTTAATCCATTTTCAAAAATAGTTAAGAGGGATATTATTTTTTACTAGATTAATTATTGTTACAATGTTACATTGTCTATTGTAGACATTTGATTTCCACTTATAACCTGAATAATAATGCTAATTTTGATCCCAAATAGTAAAATACGAAGTCTAAATCATTTAAATAATTTTCTTTTACAATAATTTATTTAATCCTTAACAAAATTTAGTGATATAAAAGCTAAATCATTGATTTAAAATGCTGACACGTAGTGTTAAGTCTTGATTGTTTCCAAGTTGTTAGTAATTTGATTGTTTCAGCATATAAAGTCATGTTTATTAGGAGTCAAAAGTATTTAGAGTTGTGTTTGAATTTTTCATAATAAATATAAAGACTTGCACATGGATGTTATTTTTGCTTCTGTTCTTCATGAAATGTAAGGGCTATATAAAGCCTGGTACTATTTTAATAAATCTATCGAAGAATTTAAGAACTCTATATGTGTAATTGTTTTCTCAGCAAATTCTAGTATAAGAGCCTTCAAAGAGGTCAGTGAGTGAGTGAAGCACTAGAAGTATTGGTGAGTGTGTGATGATGGCTGAGGCAAGCATTTTCACACAACTATGCATTCCAAAGTTTGATGGGGATATGGCCATTGGAGTCTACTCATGGAGAACCTTCTTAGATTAAAGGAGTATCGAAGTGTTGCTTAGGGAGGTTACACAGAACCAGCCAATGAAGAGACGTTGACAGTAGAAAAAAGAAAGACCCTAGAAGATATGAAGCCAAAGGACTTGAAAGCCAAGAATTATCTCTTCAGCTCCATTGACAGGTCCATTCTGAAATAAATCACTCAGAAGGAGACGACTAAAGAATTGTGGGATTCAATAAAGATGAAGTATTTATGGAATGCTTGATTAAAGCATGCCCAACTTCAAATACTTCATAGAAATTTTGAAGTGTTGGAGATGAGAGCAGGAGAAACAATCGGTGATTATTTTGGAAGAGTGACGGTGGTGGACAATGACATGAGAAACTATGGTGAAGACATGTTGGATGTCAAGATCATTGAAAAGATTTTGTGTACTCTCACGGAGAAGTTCAATTACATAGTGTGCTCAATTGAGGAGTCGAATGTAATATCCCCTATCTAAAGGTCCAAGGCTAAGAACTACAGATGCTGCAGTCATCTATAATATTAACTTTCTGTGACAAAATACGGCTAGATTAATGGTATCTTTAATATCAGAAACACTTAAATATGAAACAAAACACAGATTTCAAAAATAGAATTTCCATTACATTTCAAAACATATGTTCCATATTCAGATTACACAATCTAAAAACGTTTCCCAAGCCATGATAAATTAAACTTATTACAAAATATGCCAAGAGCGGTATATGAAGATACCCCTTGGATGGCCATAGTCATATAGTCATAATTAACTTAATACAAATACAGTAGAATTAACAACAAAAGAAGAACGCACTCCTAAATAGCTATCCGTTAACCTCCTGCATGCCTCTGATAGCCTTACTAATCATCCTACTAAAACCTAAAAAACCTTAATCCCTCAGCCTACTCAAATCAATTTTGAGCACCCGAGAGTGTGATATCCCAGAATTTTTGGCAATATAAATATAATAATCCGTGTTAAAATTAAATTTTGATTTGATAATTTTTGTTAATAAAATTTTGAATTGATCTAATAAGTTTTCTATTTATAATATATATATATATATATAATTGTATATATTGTAAATATACAAGCTTTGGTTTGGAATTTAGTAAATCAATTCTAATTTATTTTTGGTAAATTTGAAATTTGATTTAAATTTAACATTTAACTTTTCAAAGCAATTTAATAAATATCTATATGGTTTGTAAATATTAAAGGTAAATCTTATTTGTTTTAAAATTTTATTTAATTAGCTTAAATATGAATCTAAATTAGATTAACATAAAAGCTTTGTTTTATTTTCTTTTAAAATATTGCTTGAAATTATATATAAGAATTTAAAATACAATTTACAAATGATTTTAATTTATTGAGTAATAGAAGTAGATTATAATCTCCTT
The DNA here is from genome assembly GCA_030765085.1 of Allium cepa. NCBI lineage: Eukaryota > Viridiplantae > Streptophyta > Magnoliopsida > Asparagales > Amaryllidaceae > Allium > Allium cepa. The sequence goes on from CM060942.1 coordinate 534,880,442, forward strand.
TATAAATCATTTAATATTGTTTAATTTGTTATTTTCAGATAATAATTATAATACTTAGTTTTTTTGTAAACATAAATAGATTTTTTTGAAATAGGATTTGTTATTTTCAAAATTTAATGATAGTTACATATGGATCAATATATAATTTGATTTTTTAAATTGGATTTTATAATTTAATTTAAATTTGAATTTAATGTTTTGAAATTTAAAAGAATAAATATTTAAAATTATTAGGATAAGCTTTTATTTATAATCTGTTTTGTTTTATTTTTCTATAAAAAAATAAGGGAGAAATTTATATATATACATAATAAATTAAGATTTAAAGCTTTTATAAACAATTTAAATTAAAATAAAAATACTTAAATTACATGTGTAAATCTCTTAACACCTTAATGACATGTGTTGAACCATAATGTAAATATTGTGACAAATGTTAAAATTTAAAACAAGTGTCCTCTTAAATTTTTCATTTTCTTTTATTTTATTTAAATCATTTTGTGCTTATATAAACATTGCCCCTCATTCTCATTTTCTTTTTCTATTCTTCTTTTTCAAAACTTAAGAACTTCGGCTGAAATCATCTTCTTCTAATCAAAGCCAAAAATCTGAAAACTAGTATCTCCTCTAACCAAAATAACCCAAAACTATCTGAAATTTTCTTCAAACCTGAAATGCAAATCAAGTATAAACCTGTAGCCTTTTCAAAACAGTAACCTGAAATTCATTCTGCAACTCTAAAAGCCTGCAGTCTCTTCATTTCTGTTTTGAAACAACCAGGCCTGCAATTCATTTTCAAACTTGAAGTTTTTAAAAGCATGCATGCAATTGTAAATCAGGGAGCAAACTGCAGTTTTAAGATCTTATGCAACTACAACAACTTAAAGTTTCAAAAGTGGTCTGCTCATAGAAATTACTGGTGAGTAACATTTTTATTTAAACTAATTTAAGTAAATATAGTTGTTGATTGTTCCTGAGATAATCATGATTTGTGTGTGGATGAATATGATGAAATTCTTTGTATATATGTATGGGTTTTCTGAATGTATGCTTGATGTTGAAAATGTGTTTTTGGCCTTTTCTAGAATTCCAGGTTTAAATTCTAATCAAAATCATGATCTCATGTTCAAATCTTTGTTAAGGTTTAAGATTCAAACAATATATGGTTTAGTAATATAAGTAATGTTTAAAATTTTATTTAATATATAATAAAAATCTGTATTGTTTCTGGAAATTCAAGAAGAAAAAATACAGTGCATGTGTAATAATCTGAAAATTAAAAACCATAATTAAATAATTCAGGAGTGTAATCTAAATTCTTAAACCAAATGATGATTTTTAAAAATAAAATCTTAATTTCTAGTATTAGGATTTAGGCTCTGTCCCTGTTTGAACTGAGAATGATGTTTGAGCAATTTCTGGTGGTCCACTGGCTATGGAAGATTGAATTTCTTCCTGGAGGTAGAAGCATGATTGTTGGTTCAGGGATAATTATGGGGAAGAGGAATTAAGCATTGTGGCGACGATGATTTAGGATTGAAATTTATAATCCTAGTTTCTGTTGCTCTGGAAAAAATTGATTGTCGCAACCCCTATGAATGATCGAGCTTTCCCAGATTCGAGTAGGTGATTGATGGAGTGTGGAAGAAGTAGTGGCCGGAGGTGAAGCTTCTCTGGTGGTCGGAATTTGGTGTTTGAGGCGATTTCTAAAAATCGACATTGTTCCAGTTTCGAGCATGAAAGCTCGTTTTTGATTTTGAGCTTCTGCAATTTGATTGATGGTCGGAATTGTATTAGGAGATGACCGTCGACTTGCGTGTGTGGTCGCGAGAGGTCGGAGTTGACAGCAGTGGTGGTCCAGGTGCACGGTGACCATGAGGTATCAGCTGTTGTTTTGGGAGAAAATGGGTTCTCGTGTTTTGTTTCAGGCTGAATCGTGTTTTGCTCGAAGTTTTGGGGCGTTGAACTCGAAGTCAGGATTGTGGGGACTTGGTTGTGTTGATGTTACAGGTTTATGTGTAAACCTATCAGTTTTTAGTTTGAATGAATTCAAATGGAATGTTACTCGAGTTATTGTGTTTTTGTTCGGGCTAGGTTAGGTTAGGCTCGAGTAATATATTTGTGGTTCGAGTTAGTTTTGTCACAGGTTAGAAATCCTGTTATATTTTCAAAATTTAAACTAAATTTTAAAGTATAAAGCAAAGATTTAAATTAAGTTTTAAATCTAATTTGAATAATGGATTTAAGTTTAATTTAAATTTTAGCTAGAAATGAATAAAGTTTTTAAATTCAAATTTGTTTAAATAACCTAAAAAAAGAGTTAAGTGTTTTTAAAGAATTTGAATTTAAATTAGAATTTGAAATATAAAGAAATGTTTTAAACAAAGTTTAAATCTGATTCAAATCTGAATTTGAATCTTTGTTTCAAAATAGATTTAAGTATTATAAATTTAAGTGTTTAACAATTTTGAATGATAAGAAATTTTTTAATGTTTTGAATTTTAAAAAGGAATTTGTTTTAAACACTTGTAAAATTTCTTTTATAAGAAAAAGTATTATTTATCATGTAAATTTAAAGGTTTTAAATTGATTTTAAATTTTGTGGAAGATAAATTGAGTTTCATTTTAAAACTTGAATTTAAAATGAAATTTGAAATTAAATTTGGAAATTAATGTTTTCAAATATATTTTGTAACTGACAATTTAACCATAGATAAGAAAAAGGTTTCATCTTAAAGTTAAATTAGAATTTAATGACTCGTTATTCATTTAATTATTAGGGTAATTAAATGGATAATTAATTAATTTAATAAATTAATGAAATGGATAATTGCTTAAAGTAATTAAGGGTTTTAAACTTAAAAGTTTAAGATTTATTATTCTTAGAATAATTAACTTGTAATTTAAGAATCATTAATTAAATAAGATTAGATTTTAATTAATGATTAGTAATTAATTAATCAAGTGATAAAAGATTAATTAAGTTATAGTTAACACTTAATTATTTAAATAATTAGGGGTTAATTAATGGTTAATTAATTTGTAATCAATAATGATTAAAATAAGTTAATTACTTTAGAAAAATAATTAATGGATTGTTAATAGTTAATGAAGGTTATTAACTAAGGATTATTTAATAATTAATGTGATTAATTTTTAATAATTAATTAGATTAATTAATTTAAAGATAATCATTTGTGTAAATTGTTAAGTATAATTACTTATGGAAGTAATTAAGGAATTAATTACTTATTGTAATTAATTGAGTTTAATTTGATTAGATTAAGTTAAATAATTCAGTTTAATTAATTTAGAATAATCATTTGATGATTTGTGAAGTATAATTACTTAATGTAATTTAATGAAAAGAAATTACTTAGGAAAGTGATTAATGGGTAAATACTATATGTAATTAATTGAAGGTGATTTGATGATGAAGTAATTTGTGTATAATTGCTTTGTAAAAGCAATCAAGGGATTAATTAGAGATAATTAATTATGGAGTAATTAATTTATTTTGTGAAGTAATTAAGGGTAGTTAATTACTGAATGGGGTTAATCAAGGGTGATTAACGATTATGATTTAAATAAGGATTAATTACTTATGTAATTAATTTAAATAGAAAATGTAATTGGAAAATCATTAATTATTATAATTAATGATGTAATTAAGAATAGATTTATTTGGAAATAATTAATGAATGAAGGAATTAATTAATGTAATTAATTATAGATAATTAATTTATGAAGTAATCAAAGGTTGATTACTGTATTTGGTTAAGTATACTTAATTTGTAAAATTAATTAAAGGTTAATTACTTGAATATAATTAAAGGTTAATTAATCAGGATTGATTAATTAAAATGAATAATTGGTTGATGATTAATTAATTGATTGATAATTAATTAATAGTGATGTAAGCAAGTTTGGTAATGATGAAATAATTAATTTAATTTACTTTAAATTAATTAGAAATGATGTAATTAATTTAACTCATTTTAAATTAATTATATTTGGTGTGATTATTAATCATTGCTTATATGGATGGATGATATTGGTTGCCTTGAATGGTTTGAAATCTCAGAAATGAGATAAATAATGTTGTGTGATATGGATGCTTTGGTTTCATTAGGATGATAATATGAATTATCCATTTGTGATTGATAATGTGGATCATCTGTTTATTATGATAATGTTGATTATCTATTGTGAATCTGTGATTTATCTATCTATGTGTATATAGATAATTGAATTGTTTTAAACTTTAAAACAACTTGGCCTTAAAAGATACGCTTTGGATTTCGATGAGACCGGGATCGGGTTTCCAAATTTGGATATCCGAAAACCACATCGATCCAAATTAAAGATAGGTCGTGAATCTCAAGTGAAGAGTGAAGACTCGAGGTGTAAGAACTATTCGTCAGTATAACTCTGAGGGTGATTCCGAGATGAGTTTGACGAAGTAGTACTTTCAGATTTGAGATGAAGATTCAGAGTGCAAGGGTTATCGTCGTTAACTCTGAGGGTGATTCCAAAATGAGTGTAACGAGATAATGCATTCGGTTTCGTTCGAACCCGGAACGAACTTGTATGGATTGAATGCTTTCAATACATCGTCAGGTGGACGATGAGCATTCTAAGAAATGTGTTCTCTAAAGGTAATCGTAGCCTCAAGCCTCATCAACCGGAAATGGCTAAAACAGGGGAGGTGCAGCAAGGCTAAGTGGGTCATGCCCAAGTAGGACGAGATTTTCCTCTGTCTAGAAGTCTCTTTTTTATTCGGCTGTGTGGGTGGTTGGGACGTAAGCCAACTGCGGGGTTGTCTTGTCGGGACTGTCCAGTAAGGGATGGCTCTAGTCTTATATTACAGGGGATTGGGAGTGATCCTCGGTACGGTGATCTAGGCCACGTACTGTGACGGGTGGTACCCCGGTAGCCCTGCCATTGATGGAATCCAAAATACAATAAGTGCCAACGGTTTTGATTGTATTACCCACTTTTGTGGCTAGTAGTTGGAATTTAATTAATGTAACAACTTCGGCTATTTTCTATTTACTTGAAAACCCTAGACCTATTATAATATCACTGGATTTCCTATCAAATGTTTTGGTTAGCGTAAGGTAAAAACTTTTCCATGTTTATGTGTGGGAAGTCTTACGTGATACCTTTCTTTTCAATGGTTTTTCAAAGTTAAGTAACTTTAACCTATTACTCACACCAGACCCATGTCTGACCCGGAGTTTATCTTCTGTTTTCTTAAACTCTTGGGTACTCAAATTTTTACGAGTAGCCAAGGGATTCAGATTAGCTTTGACGAATTATGGAGGAGCAATGGAGCAGGAGGCTTCGACGTTAGATATATTGTTTCCGCTGTGTGTTCTCTGTGTTGGTATGTCTTGTTTGAGTTGTATTGAGTTGTAATAACTAGACAGGTGTTTATAACTGTCTTGTATGTGATGTATATGCTGTGAAACTCTGATTTGTGTTGTATACTATGTAATATTTATGTTATTAATATAATTTATTCGTTCCGCTGTTGAGATTCTGATGTTGTTTCTTCTTTCTTTTCTCTTTTCTATCCCTTTCTTTCTTTAAGATGATGCGATTTTCTGTGGTGAGAAAGTCGGGTCGTCTCAGGTGGTATCAGAGCACTGGGTTGAGTGAATACCTAGGCTTTGAAGTAATTTCTTTCTTAAGAGAGCGTATTTGTAATTTTGAATATATATATATATATATATATATATATATTTCTACCTATTTGTTGGGTTACCCGTACAGGTTTTCCAATATAAGTTATAAAGGTAGATAAGGTAGTAGGATGTGTGACACGACTACTGCCAATGGTTGGAGTTTGAATATTGAGGTTGGAAGTGTATCTGTCGAGACCGTGGACCTAATACCGTCTCAAGTGAGTTGTGCAGAGTGTAGAGATTTCATCGATCTCTGAAGGATACCTTTTAAATGTTCGGAGTCCATCTTTGAAGTTGAATAAGTAGAGTTTGGATCTGTCGGTTGGACAGAAGAGAGTAATGGTATCTTGATAACTCAGGAATTAGTAGCTGCGTGATGAGAGGCAGTGACTATGGATGTCTCTGAAGATTTTTCTTTGGAATAAGTTTAAGAAGTATGTCTGCTTCGATGTTGTGGTTGGGTTCAGTAGGATGTTTCTATCTAGTTTGAGGTCTGAGTTTCTCAAAGAGCTTTGGATTAGGAAGTCTTTGGCGTCAGCAGTGCAGCTCGGAGTGTTCTGCTGGCAAGAAGGTCTTCAAGTTAGCAGTTTTTTCTGGAGATGGATTTCAAAAGCAGCAGAGTGGATCCATTTCTTCGATGGGTTGGCTAGGTAAGCATAAGCTGATCCGATTGGTAAAGAGAGAATAGTTTTCTTTGGATATTGGACTGGTTGATCGCAAAAGTGACTTGCGATAGTTTGAGTGTTCTCTTGAGTTATCAAAGGTTTGTCTGCATCTGGAGGTTGAGTTTTCTTATCGACTGGATTCCAGGAGTGCTATTGGTGGTTCAATTTAGTAGAAAGATGACTTCTAGAGAGAGGTTTGGTGAAGCAGCTTAGGATCAGGTGGGACATCTGAGTTTTCTTTTATGGATCTGTTGAACCACATTTCTGAGATGTGTTGTCCAGTTTGTGCTCGTGTTCTTCATCAGCATTTTCATCTACTTCAGATCAGAGTTGTGCAGTGGAAGCAGTTTGGGAGTGGTTTTGTTTTGTCTTTTCCGGATAGGAGAAGTAAGTTAGTCTTCTGATGTTTGTGGAGTAGAGTTGGTGTTCTTGGTTTTGGATTGATCTTGAGGAGATCATTTTGTTGGGTTGTTTTGGTCCAGTTTGTTTCTAGAGACATCAGCGAGGGTTGAGCTGATTGGGAAAGATGAAGGCAGCCCAGGATCGTCAGGAGAATTTTGTGGATAAGAGACGAAGGAATTTGGATTTCGGAGTCGGAGATTTGATTTTGGGTAAGAATGGGTAAGTCATCTCCGAGGTGTTTTGGACCTTTTCTGTGTTCTTATGAGGATTGGTATTTGATTTTCAAGGTTGAATTGCCAGTTTGGATAACTGGGATTCGATGTGTTTCACGTATCTCTCAGGGAGTATGTGTATGATTTATCTCTGGTTGTGGAAGCAGCAATTTAGGAGGATGTGATTGTTGAGTCAGACTTGTCTATAGTCTGATATCCTATTTAGTTTTGTAGACCTTGTTGGATAGAAGCTCTGTAGCCTAGTAGTATAGATTGTTTGGATTTTGTAGAGTGAGTATCCCGGCATTTATACTTGGGAAACTCTAGGAAATCCTATCCAGAATTTTGTCTGGATAGTTAGATTTGTCTGTTTGGGTGAATTGTTGCTATGGTTGTTAGCATATGATTGATATATGCTTGTGTTTTAAAACAAAATCTTAAGATGGATTATTTAATTACCTTTGCTTTTAAATTTCGGGGACGAAATTCTTTTAAAGGAGGAGGAATGTGATATCCCGGAATTTTTGGCAATGTAAATTTAATAAACTGTGCTAAAATTAAATTTTGATTTGATAATTTTTGTTAATAAAATTTTGAATTGATCTAATAATATTCTTTTAATAAATATTTAAATTAGTAGATTATATTTTTTTTAAAAGCTAATAAATTGTTTTCAATTTATAATATATATATATATATAATTGTATATATTATATAAGCTTTGGTTTGGAATTTAGTAAATCAATTCTAATTTATTTTTGGTAAATTTGAAATTTGATTTAAATTTAACATTTAACAATTCAAAGCAATTTAATAAATATCTATATGGTTTGTAAATATTAAAGGTAAATCTTATTTGTTTTAAAATTTTATTTAATTAGCTTAAATATGAATCTAAATTAGATTAACATAAAAGCTTTGTTTTATTTTCTTTTAAAATATTGCTCGAAATTATATATAAGAATTTAAAATACAATTTACAAATGATCATAATTTATTGAGTAATAGAAGTAGATTATAATCTCCTTTATAAATCATTTAATATTGTTTAATTTGTTATTTTCAGATAATAATTATAATACTTAGTTTTTTTTATAAACATAAATAGATTTTTTTAAAATAGGTTTGTTATTTTCAAAATTAATGATAGTTACATATGCATATATATATAATTTGATTTTTTAAATTGGATTTATAATTTAATTTAAATTTGAATTTAATGTTTTGAAATTTAAAAGAATAAATATTTAAAAATATTAGGGTAAGCTTTTATTTATAATTTGTTTTGTTTTATTTTTCTACATAAAAATAAGGGAGAAATTTATATATATACATAATAAATTAAGATTTAAAGCTTTTATAATCAATTTAAATTAAAATAAAAATACTTAAATTACATGTGTAAATCTCTTAACACCTTAATGACATGTGTTGAACCATAATGTAAATATTGTGACAAATGTTAAAATTTAAAACAAGTGTCCTCTTAAATTTTTTTGTTTTCTTTTATTTTATTTAAATCATTTTGTGCTTATATAAACATTGCCCCTCATTCTCATTTTCTTTTTCTATTCTTCTTTTTCAAAACTTAAGAACTTCGGCTGAAATCATCTTCTTCTAATCAAAGCCAAAAATCTGAAAACTAGTATGTCCTCTAACCAAAATAACCCAAAACTATCTGAAATTTTCTTCAAACCTGAAATGCAAATCAAGTATAAACCTGTAGCTTTTTCAAAACAGTAACCTGAAATTCATTCTGCAACTCTAAAAGCCTGCAGTCTCTTCATTTCTGTTTTGAAACAACCAGGCCTGCAATTCATTTTCAAACTTGAAGTTTTTAAAAGCATGCATGCAATTGTAAATCAGGGAGCAAACTGCAGTTTTAAGATCTTATGCAACTACAACAACTTAAAGGTTTCAAAAGTGCTCTGCTCATAAAAATTACTGGTGAGTAAATTTTTTATTTAAACTAATTTAAGTAAATATAGTTGTTGATTGTTCCTGAGATAATCATGATTTGTGTGTGGATGAATATGATGAAACTTTTTGTATATATGTATGGGTTTTCTGAATGTATGCTTGCTGTTGAAAATGTGTTTTTGGCCTGTTCTAGAATTCCAGGTTTAAATTCTGATCAAAATCATGATCTCATGTTCAAATCTTTGTTAAGGTTTAAGATTCAAACAATATATGGTTTTGTAACATAAGTAATGTTTAAAATTTTATTTAATATATAATAAAAATCTGTATTGTTTCTGGAAATTCAAGAAAAAAATACAGTGCATGTGTAATAATTTGAAAATTCAAATACCATAATTAAATAATTCAGGAGTGTACTCTGAATTCTTAAACCAAATGATGATTTTTAAAACTAAAATCTTAATTTCTAGTATTAGGATTTAGGCTCTGTCCCTGTTTGAACTGAGAATGATGTTTGAGCAATTTCTAGTGATCCACTGGCTATAGAAGATTGAATTTCTTCCTGGAGGTAGAAGCATGATTGTGGTTTCAAGGATAATTATGGGGAAGAGGATTTAAGCATTGTGGCGACGGTGATTTAGGATTGAAATTTATAACCCTAGTTTCTGTTGCTCTGGAAAAAATTGATTATCGCAACCCCTACGAATGATCGAGCTTTCCCAGATTCGAGTAGGTGATTGATGGAGTGTGGAAGAAGTAGTAGCCGGAGGTGAAGCTTCTCTGGTGGTCGGAGTTTGGTGTTTGAGGCAATTTCCATAAATCGACATTGTTTCGGTTTCGAGCTTGAAATCTCGTTTTTGATTTTGAGCTTTTGCAATTTGATTGATGGTCGGAATTGTATTGGGAGATGACCGTCGCCTTGCGCGTGTGGTTGCGAAAGGTCGGAGTTGACGGTAGTGGTGGTGCAGGTGCACGGTGACCATGATGTATCAGCTGTTCTTTTGGGGGAAAATGGGTTCTCGTGTTTTGTTTCGGGCTGAATCGTGCTTGCTCGAAGTTTTGGGGCGTTGGACTCGAAGTCAGGGTTGTGGGGACTCGGGTGTGTTGATGTTACAGGTTTATGTGTAAACCTGTCAGTTTTTAGTTTGAATGAATTCAAATGGAATGTTACTCAAGTTACTCGAGTTACTGTGTTTTTGTTCGGGTTAGGTTAGGTTAGGTTCGAGTAATATATTTGTGGTTCGAGTTAGTTTTGTCACAGGTTAGAAATCCTGTTATGTTTTCAAAAATTAAAATGAATTTCAAAGTATAAAGCAAAGATTTAAATTAAGTTTTAAATCTAATTTTAAATAATGGATTTAAGTTTAATATAAATTTTAGCTGGCAATGAATAAAGTTTTTAAATTCAAATTTGTTTAAATAACCTTAAAAAGGAGTTAAGTGTTTTTAAAGAATTTGAATTTAAATTAGAACTTAAAATATAAAGAAATGTTTTAAAAAAGTTTAAATCTGATTCAAATCTGAATTTGAGTCTTTGTTTCAAAAATAGATTTAAGTATTATAAATTTAAGTGTTTAACAATTTTGAATGATAAGAAAATTTAAATGTTTTGAATTTTAAAAAGGAATTTGTTTTAAACTCTTGTAAAATTTCCTTTATAAGAAAAAGTATTATTTATCATGTAAATTTAAAGGTTTTAAATTGATTTTAAATTTGGTTGAAGATAAATTGAGTTTCATTTTAAAACTTGAATTTAAAATGAAATTTGAAATTAAATTTGGAAATGAATGTTTTCAAACATAATTTGTAAGTGACAATTTAACCATAGATAAGAAAAAGGTTTCATCTTAAAGTTAAATTAGAATTTAATGACTTGTTATTCATTTAATTATTAGGGTAATTAAGTGGATAATTAATTTATTTAATAAATTAGTGAAATGGATAATTACTTAAAGTAATTAAGGGTTTTAAACTTAAAAGTTTAAGATTTATTGTTCTTAGAATAATTAACTTGTAATTTAAGAGTCATTAATTAAATAAGATTAGATTTTAATTAATGATTAGTTATTAATTAATCAAGTGATAAAAGATTAATTAAGTTATAGTTAACACTTAATTAATTAAATAATTAGGAGTTAATTAATGGGTTATTAATGGTTAATTAATTTGTAATCAATAATGATTAAAATAAGTTAATTACTTTAGAAAAATAATTAATGGATTGTTAATAGTTAATGAAGGTTATTAACTAAGCATTATTTAAGAATTAATTAATGTGATTAATTTTTAATAATTAATTAGATTAATTAATTTAAAGATAATTATTTGTGTAAATTGTTAAGTATAATTACTTATGGAAGTAATTAAGGAATTAATTACTTATTATAATTAATTGAGTTTAATTTGATTAGATTAAGTTAATTAATTCAGTTTAATTAATTTAGAATAATCATTTGATGATTTGTCAAGTATAATTACTTAATGTAATTTAATGAAGAGAAATTACTTAGGAAAGTGATTAATGGGTAATTACTGTATGTAATTAATTGAAGGTGATTTGATGATGAAGTAATTTGAGTATAATTGCTTTGTAAAATTAATCAAGGGATTAACTAGAGATAATTAATTATGGAGTAATTAATTTATTTTGTGAAGTAATTAAGGGTAGTTAATTACTGAATAGGGTTAATCAAGGGTGATTAACAATTATGGTTTAAATAAGGATTAATTACTTATGTAATTAATTTAAATAGAAAATGTAATTAGAAGATCATTAATTATTATAATTAATGATGTAATTAAGAATAGATTTATTTGGAAATAATTAATAAATGAAGGAATTAATTAATGTAATTAATTATAGATAATTAATTTATGAAGTAATCAAAGGTTAATTACTGTATTTGGTTAAGCATAGTTAATTTGTAAAATTAATTAAAGGTTAATTACTTGAATGTAATTAAAGGTTAATTAATCAGGGATGCTTAATTAAAATGAATAATTGGTTGATGATTAATTAATTGATTGATAATTAATTAATAGTGATGTAAGCAAGTTTGGTAATGGTGAAGTAATTAATTTACTTTACTTTAAATTAATTAGAAATGATGTAATTGATTTAATTCATTTTAAATTAATTATATTTGGTGTGATTATTAATCATTGCTTATATGGATGGATGATATTGGTTGCCTTGAATGGTTTGAAATCTCAGAAATGAGATAAATAATGCTGTGTGATATGGATGCTTTGGTTGCATTGGGATGATAATATGAATTATCCATTTGTGATTGATAATGTGGATCATCTGTTTATTATGATAATGTTGATTATCTATTGTGAATCTGTGATTTATCTATCTATGTGTATATAGATAATTGAATTGTTTTAAACTTTAAAACAACTTGGCCTTAAAAGATACGCTTTGGATTTCAATGAGACTGGGATCGGGTTTCCAAATTTGGATATGCGAAAACCACATCGATCCAAATTAACGATAGGTCGTGAATCTCAAGTGAAGAGTGAAGACTCGAGGTGTAAGAACTATTCGTCAGTATAACTCTGAGGGTGATTCCGAGATGAGTTTGACGAAGTAGTACTTTCAGATTCGAGATGAAGATTCAGAGTGCAAGGGTTATCGTCGTTAACTCTGAGGGTGATTCCAAAATGAGTGTAACGAGATAATGCCTTCGGTTCGTTCGAAGCCGGAACAAACTTGTATGGATTGAATGCTTTCAGAACATCGTCAGGTGGACGATGAGCATTCTAAGAAATGTGTTCTCTAAAGGTAATCATCGCCTCAAGCCTCATCAACCGGGAATGTCTAAAACAGGGGAGGTGCAGCAATGCTAAGTGGGTCATGCCCTAGTAGGACGTTCCCCTGTCTAGAAGTCCCTTTTTATTCGGCTGTGTGGGCAGTTGGAACGTATGCCAACTACGGGGTTGTCATGTTCGGGACTGTCCAGTAAGGGATGGTTCCGGTCTTGTGTTGAGGGGATTGGGAGTGATCCTCTGTACGGTGTTCTAGGCCATGTACTGTGACGGGCGGTACCCCGGTAGCCTTGCCATTGATGGAATCCAAAATACAATAAGTTCCAACGGTTTTGATTGTATTACCCACTTTTGTGGCTAGTAGCTGGAATTTAATGAATGTAACAGTTTCGGCTATTTTCTATTTACTTGAAAACCCTAGACCTATTATAATATCACTGGATTTCCTATCAAATGTTTTGGTTAGCGTAAGGTAAAAACTTTTTCATGTTTATGTGTGGGAAGTCTTATGTGATACCTTTCTTTTCAAAGGTTTTTCAAAGTTAAGCAACTTTAACCTATTACTCAAACCATACCCATGTCTGACCCGGAGTTTATCTTCTTTTTTCTTAAACTCTTGGGTACTCAAATTTTTACGAGTAGCCAAGCGATTCAGGTTAGCTTTGACGAATTATGGAGGAGCAATGGAGCATGAGGCTTCGGCGTTAGATATATAGTTTCCGCTATGTGTTCTCTGTGTTGGTATCTCTTGTTTGAGATGTATTGAGTTGTAATAACTAGACAGGTGGTTATAACTATCTAGTATGTGACGTATATGTTGTGAAACTCTGATTTGTGTTGTATACTATGTAATATTTTTGTTATTAATATAATTTATTCGTTCCGCTGTTGAGATTCTGATGTTGTTTCTTCTTTCTTTCTCTTTTCTATCCCTTTCTTTTTTCAAGATGATGCGATTTTATGTGGTGAGAAAGTCAGGTCGTCTCAGAGAGTTTAAGGGGAAAACATATACTTCGAGTCAAACATAAAGCCTAGTGCGAATAATACTATTCATCCCGGTTATTAAGGTTAAGTGAGACCATGTCGCTTAGCGGAACAGGTTTCCCCTCACTAACCTCCTTTTAAAACATATCTTTTGCAACCCTTTATCCTGCAATTATAACTAGTTAAAACTGTAAAGCATTATTATGTAAACATACATATCAGGAAATAAACAGACTATCTGCCTGAACACTATAGTTTTGTTTGGCTTATTGTTAACCTTTGGTTGACTCGGGCCTACCAAAAAAAATAAAAAAAATTATTTAACATCTGTTAGACACACTTCTTTTGGACGGTCTGTCCTTAACTACCTATTAAATACTTCTCTTCTGGACGGTCTGTCCCTAACTTAACATCTCCCAGGGTCACCTGATCCTAATGGTTTTGCGGGCTCATCAATAACTTATATGTATACAGTCATATATTCTCTTTTTTGTGTAATCATAATTTTAGTCTTACCCGTGACAAAGCCCTACACACTGAAATTTTAGACTAAATTAGATGGAGCCAATAGCTAATGTATAGGGCGCGACCATATACCAGTCCCATCTGGTATTCTAATATCTGAGTAATTTTACTAGGGATAACTTCCTTTAAATTTTCCTTGAAAAAATCTTTCAAATTGATTTAAGTTTTGTATCATACTTATACAAGGAAAATGCATATACTCTGTACTTTACTCAAAATCACCTTGCCATGTTGTGTGTGTGTGTTACTCAACCACTTGTTGATGAAAACATTTACCCTTTCGAAACAATTAAACCTTGTCTTTCGAAAACATAGGAAAATCTTTTCCTTTCTTTTCTCTGAAAGCTTCGTAATAATAGACATCCCTCTTTAAAACCTTTAAGCATTGCCTTTCGAAAACATTGGAATAACCCTTCCTTTCTTTTCATCGAAAGCTTCGAAAATAATGAAAAAGCTTCCCTTTCGACCCCTTCGAACCCCTTAGGGAACCACCCTATTAAAACCATTCGTTAAAACTCTTTCAAAAGCATTGAAATATTAGACCTTTCGAAAGCCTTTGGGTTCAATTTAAAACATGTGGAAACCTTTTGAAACCATTCAAAGTTTACTGCTTCGAAAACTTTGAAAACATCTCGGTCAAAACCTTTTGAATCTTGCCTTCAAGTAGAACAATAGGATAAGAAGCCCATTGAAGTCGAAAGCACTTCTTTTGAAACCATTAAAACTATCTCTTTCGAAACCATTTGGGTTATACTTAAATTATAGAAAACGGGTCATTAAAACATTTTCGTTGAAAGATTTTGTTTCGAAACCATTTTCTTTGTAAAGAAGTGATGGTGTCGAAACCATCCCTTCAAAAGAATTGGGGAAGTGGTTGATTTTTAAAACTTAAGCATACCTTTTGAAACCATTGACTTCGAAAGGTAGAAAGGCGGCAGCTAGGGGTTTCAGCTTAGTCGAAAGCAAATATTTAAAACTACAGTTCAACCCATTCGAAATCATATCTTTTAAATCCATTGACCCAGTCGAAAGATAATTAAGTCGAAAGCCATTTAGTTGAAAGCAAGCAGACACTTTTTAATTTAAAAACAAAGTAACGCTTCGACCCCTTCGGAACCTATAGTTTCGACCTCATACCTTTCACCTTCTATCCAATTCGCTACGTACCAATTTCTTGATACCAGGTGCATTGGTTTCGATGGAGTTGAGGGCGGAGGAACTTGGTTGAAAGCCAACCAAAGCGGAAGCAGGTGCCGAAAGCAATAAAACAGTTAAAAGGCTAAAATAAATAGTTCTTTTCACCTATCCTGCTTTATGTGTAAAATTTTGATTGATTGCCTCTTTTATTTACCATTAAAAAGTGCTACACATTTTCAAAACCAATTTATTAATTTAAATCTTTTGTAAAACACCCATTCTCCTTAATTAAATATATAAAACATTTAAGTCCCATACTTTAAATAATTTTATGTTTTCATCAAAATACTTAGGAAAATTCTATAAAAGTTCCAGAAAATCCTTTTCATTATGTTTTCTAACTTATATAAATTTCATATCCAAATAATCAATTATTTTTCCCTAAATAATTTATTACCAGCACATCATTTTCTTCACTAGAAATTGATATAAATTCCACCATAATTCAAAAAATTACGAAAATTAAACCCATCTCTAAAATATCATTTTCAATCTAAATTAAAATTTGCAAGGCATTTGGATGTCAATTAATAGGGTTTTCATATCAACCATATCATAAAAACTAATATGAACATGTACAAATCATCAACAAATATATATAAACTTTCAATCATCCAAAATATGGCATTATCATGCAAAATCATTTTGGTTTACCCTTAAATCCAAAAAACTGTAAGAAAAATGGGATGCAGTAATCATTCACCTTAGCTATGTAATTAAAGATGTGAGATTTGATGTTGAACAAGTTGATTTACTTCTCTCTTGAAATTCTAGCTTTATCTTCCCTTGAGACTAAAAATGGTGGTCGACCTCTCTTTTAAATTTAAATTTATACAAATGAATTCAAGTGAGGACCAACGACAAGGGTTTAGTGTAACGACCGGTAATTTCGCCACTTCGAAAATGAGAGATTTTGTTTATTCTTAAATTTAAAAGAAATTTAAAACTTAAATAAATATGTTATGTATAATAAATCTTATAGTTAATAAATTAAAAAGTATAAATTTGAATTTTAGAATAAATCAACAAAAGTTAAGTTCTGTTAATAATAAATAAAGTCTAAAATAATAAGTTTAAGTATTTATTTGATAAGTTAAATCTTGTTTAAAACATACAATAAATATAATAAAATTATATTAAAAGATTTAAAAGTATGTTAATAATCATTTTACAAAAATAACCAAAATTTGTTGCATTTTGTCAGTTTTACGTACACTGTAAAATTAGATATTTTGATATTAATTAAATATGATTTTACATAATGAGATATGTTTTAATTTATTTAAAGAAGTAAAAAATTTCATTTTAAATTTTGTTTACATAAGTGAACAGTTTAGCTAAAACGTCAAAATGTGACCGTAAAACATTTTGTC
This sequence comes from Allium cepa, assembly GCA_030765085.1. Taxonomy (NCBI): domain Eukaryota; kingdom Viridiplantae; phylum Streptophyta; class Magnoliopsida; order Asparagales; family Amaryllidaceae; genus Allium; species Allium cepa. The sequence goes on from CM060942.1 coordinate 534,897,181, forward strand.
GAAAATCAACGTTTTATCGATAAAAAGTTGTCGCAGCGTTGTTTCACCTTTATTTTCTTATATATGAACATATATTCAAATAGTATAAGTATTATATAATTCATTAATCAAGTTTACTTTTACTAAACAAGTTTAGAAAACAACTAGAAAAAGTAAACAAAAAAGGACAAAACTCGTCACATCAAATCCAACCAAATCTATACTTTTCTTTACTTAAATATTAAGTGATTAAGACATAATGTAATGATGTGATAAGGTGATGGTAAGTGTTGAAAAGGCAAGAGAAAGTAAGGATATTTTAGTAATTTTATAAAGTATTAGTTTTGTAATTTACCACTCCTTACTTTCCCTATAAATACTCATACATTCTTCTCATTTTTTCACACAAATCATTCTCTTCTTCTCTTCTTAAAAATGGTTTTAGGCCGTGATTTTGGGAGTTGATAGGGGGAGGACGTGAGCAATATGGAAGGGGAAGGCTATGGTCAAGAGCAAGAAGGGATATGGGGTGGTGGACGAGCACTTGGAAAAGGCGGAAGAATGTTTAGGTGGTTGTTTAATGAAGCATTGAATTAAGTGAATGTTGGTAGGAAGTTAAACGTTTTTGTTAACGGTGAGAAAATTCTCACTGCTTTTAAAAGATCATATTTTGATTTTGCTATAATTATCTGATGACATATGCAGGTATACACCCCTTTAAATGTTGCTATGGATGTTTGGTTATGTTTGTGTTATGTTTGAATAAGTAGCAAATGCTTATGGTTGTGATTATTTACTATGTTAGCTTATGTATGGACCATAATTATGTTAGTGACAAATGTTAACTCGATTATATTCATTTGGATTTAATAATCCCTTTGTTAATAAGACCATATTTTAGTGATATGAGATATTTTGAGAAAATAAGCCTCTTTTCTATTAGAAGTGAAATTATAGTTAAAATAAAAGAGAATTTGAAATATGAAGTGAAATGGGTTTGAAAAGGATAGTTAAATTGAAATTGAGATGAATAGTGAAATTAAAATTGAAATCGATTTTGAAAATTGAAGTTGAGATTAAGGATGAATTGAAGTTTAGATTGAAACTAGATTTGAAATCTAAGTTTTTAATGTGTTTAATTTGAAGTTGGAATTGAAATTGAGTTGAAATTGAAAATTAATATTTAATATTAAAATAATATTATAATATGATAATAGTGAAAAATATTTTAAATACTTTAAAAGTGAAAATATTGATATTAAATGATTTGTAATGATTTTATAAGTGATAAAATCCAATTTGAATCAATTATTTCAAGTATTGAAAAATAAGTTAAAACTAGACGCGTCGCGCAACGGTAGTTCGCGCCGAAAAGTTCAAATGAGTGCATAGAGTGATATATAGCTCAAAATTGTTCGAGATAAGAAAATTTCGAACTATTATATCCATATCTTTGAAACGAAGAAAGAAAATTAAGATTTCATCTTGTAGATTTTGAATTAAGTCCAAAATAATTTTCTAGAAAAATCGTGCTAGTGCAGTTAAGCGACCATAATAGAAAATTTGTTTAAATGAACTTTTTAATTCTGAAAAAATACAGAATAAATTTGATAAATCTATTTAAATGATTTAAAGGAGATTTGGATTGAAAAATATGAATTGACGAATGTTTAAAAGTTTTTTAAATCAAATAAGCTTATATAGCACTTTCCGCAACTACTTTTATGCTGCGAATTCTATAACTTTTGGAATATGAGTTTAAATATAATGATTTTTCCCAGAATCAATTATGGATGTTTTTAAAAGGGAAGATAAGCGTTTGAAATATATTTTGGAATCTTTATAAGCGATTCCAAAATAAAGTTGATAATTGAGTATGTAGAAACGACTAGTACATTTGTCCTACCTGTGAGATTTAAAAAGATAAAACAAGGTGTTTAACTAAGGTTCGGGATGGAGCAACCAGTACCCTGAACTTACCAGGCCTATATTTTCCTTTCTTAAACGAGGGGTGGAACAGATCGGAAGGAAAGCTCGGATGCTCTTAAATTAAAAGATCGCATTGAGTTTACAAAATAAAAGAAGATTGATATTATCCAAAATTTAAGCAATCTCCAAAATAAATGACTTCTATGATCCTATTTACTCAAAAATATTTGCTACGATTGATTTAGGGTTTATCATAAACGATGTCTTGAATAACTTTGTTTTTTACCCGCCCAAAAAGTAAAAGAATTTGGATCGAGAGTTAAATGTGAAAATTTGAGATATTTTCCTAAGCAAAATAATGAATTACTTCGAATTATCCTAAGTCAAAATAAAGGGATTCCGAAATCAGCTGAAAAGAATTAAAATGAAAAGAGACTTAATAAATCCTATACACTCATATTCACTTTTTATCGATAATTGGATTACGAAGGAACTAAGATCGGATTTGTGTGATTTCTATCCAAAAACCACTTTGAACCAATATATACATTCGAATGTGAAGACATGTTGAAGATGATGATTAGGCCTTGGATCTTCATAGCATGAAGTATGCTTGTTGAACATTCTCTGGGTAGCTCCCATTGTAGAGTTATTTATAGCAGTGGTCTTCTCGTGGTGGAGATCTTTCGAATTACAAGGACTAGTCGCTACTAGTGGTAGTATGAGAGTGCATTCGGTTTGTCCTGTTCCTGGACAACTTGTATGGAAGTTTGTCCGATATTGCATTTCTAAAGATTACATACATTAGTTTTTACAAACGTACATCAATGGTGGCGGAGAATGCAACTTCTATTAGTTTAACAACCTCCTTGAGACATACAAGCTCAAGGGTTTTATTTCTGTGGAAATTAATTAGTAGTTAATGGAAATGGCAATGTGGCATTCAAAGATATGATATGTGCTATGTGAAAATGTAATCGTTGCCTCAAGCCTCATCAAACCGGAAATGACCGAAACAGGATTAGATGTGGCAAGGCTAAGTGGGTCATCCCCAAGTAGGGTATGGTCATCCCCTTCTAGATATATTTCTTCCTGCTATGACGTTTGGGATGTAAATTAATACGGTGTATGGAAAATGAGCGCTCGGTTAAAGGTCGGTAACGACCAGGGGATGACATATTCGGTACTATCCAGTTACAACGGTAGGCCCGTCTTGCGTTGGCAGAGGTTCCTTGTGCTGTTCCTTGGGGCATCCATCCAGAGCAGTACTTATTTGGAAGGTAGATCCTTCACCTGGTCATTTGTATGGAAATACATTCTCCAATAAGAACCTACGGTTTTGTTTGTAGAACCTAGAATGCTGGAATTTAATAATGGTAACAATTTCGACTAAGATTAATATGTTTATTTGCAAATATTTACAAAGAGATGTCATTAGAAATAATATCAAAGGTTTTGATGTAAAAGTGTTTTAGCTATCATAAGGTAATAACCCATCCGTGTTTATGTGTGGACATGGTATTATGAGATACTCTTTCTTTCAAAGTATATTTATTCAAAGGATGATATATGACACTGTCATTTATTATCGAGTTTTCCTCACGCTGGTTTATCAAGCCTGATCCAGGTATTTTCAATACTCGGGTCAGATCTGAGTAGTTTCAGGTTTTGTCGAAGATGGTTGGAGTTTCCAAAGGAGGGCTAGAGATATTCATCAACGTATGGACATATTCTATTATCCACTGTACTTAGTTGTTTTAGTTGATGTTTGTCAGCAATTGTAAGGATAGATGTTTAAACTATCTAGGCTGAATTTAGGTTAGACTCTGATATATGTATTTTAAATGTTTTCCGCTGTAAAGATATTTGATCAATATTATATGTTATTCAATTCGTGTGAGATTGTATTCTGGCTTATTTTCTTTATTCCCTTCATGTTTTTTTATTTTCGTGCAATTTGAGTTAGACATGTGTGGTTTATTGTCAATTCAAAGGGTAAGGAAAAATGGACCGTGACATTTGGTATCAGAGCTAAAGATTAAGCGAGAACCTTGGCTTTGCTTTGGGTAAAGGCTCATTAGTTATAGGATTAGTAATACCCTAAGATGAGTAACTCATTAGAGATAGGGTTAGTAACACCATAGAGTGAGTTTGAGCGTATTATATATGAATGCATATTTGTTAATTTTATAAAAATGATTTTGTTTTAAAGAAATTGGCAAATGAAACAATTTTTACATTTGGTTTATATTTTGAATATACAAAGAGGATATTATTATTTCAGGTTAGAAATTAAGGATTGTTTATAATTTAGCTTAGTAAAACTAAATTATGAATATCTTGTGATTAGAATTGCACGATTTGACTATAAGATATTCCATATAGAATCAATTAGTTGAGAACAAGAATTTAGAACTTTAAAAATATACCTTAGGTATTTAATATTAAGAAATAATAATGATTAAGTGATTATCATAATGGATGGATTTAAAAACTAAGTACAAATACCTTGTAAATAAAAATTCACAATTTGACTATAAGATATTTGATGATAATATAAAAGCTAGAAGTTATAATTAGAGAAAGTAAAAAGAAAACGCATAGAAAAATTCTTGTCAATAAGATAGAAAAAGATAAGCCGAAATTGAGATTTTGGATAAATATAATATAAAAAGGTAAGTTCTATAACTTATAAAGGAGATAAGTTAATTTGAAATTTAGATACTTTGATTAGGTTAAAAGTCAAAGTAAAATTAGAAATAAGAGATATAAGAAATATCATCCTAATATAAAATTTTGAATTAGTGATACATTTAGGGCAACATTTGTAATTCGTGATGAAGTAAGATTAGAAGTAGGTAGTTTTGAATAATATGGTTAGTAGGTTGATTGTTCGATGAAAATGTTTAAGTAACAAATACCATGTGAATTAAGTTTCACAATTTGATTATAAGGTATTTGATGGATTTAAGGTTAAGAAATTTGATTTAGAAAATGGATAGGTAAATGAGTTAAGTAGTTAATCATAGAATCAGTGAGAAAAGGAGGTACACTTAGTAAAGTTGTCTTATTAATATATGAATAAGATAAATAATATTAGTTAAATTGAGACCTTAGATAAATAGAGCTAAGGATTAAGTTTTATAACTTATTAATTTGAGATAATAGTAGAATTCCACATTAGTTAAACATCATAATTGAAGGAATAACAGTTTGAAGTTTAGTGATATGTGTATATACTCTTGGGAAGTAAATGTATATTATACAAGTTTGAGTCATATTTGTATGCTTACATACATAATAATGGATTTAGAAGAAAGTAAATGGTTGTGAAACAAATTTGGATTAATAGAAATTTTGAAAAAATGTATTAGATAAAAAAATGAATGCGAACAAGTACATAACTTAAATGTAAATCATTTCGGCACATGAATTTTGATCTAAGATTTGAGTACAGAACTTTGAGGTGTTTACACCAATTCGAAAAAGGATTTATCACTCGATTCTTGACGGCGAACATTGATGAGAGTTTATGATTATTTACACAAGTTTTCTATCATAGTTGAGAGCTATGCAAGGAAAGCAAGGGTTGTGATTAGGAAGTCTGACCAAAGTCTGTACTAGAAAATCGGAAGATCGATACTATCTCGGAAATAAAGTTGTGTATACAAACAATAGATAGAAACAAATATCATATATAGTATGATGTTTTGGGTCTGTCAACATAGTAATTGGACAGTTATCTTAAATAGTAGACACTAAGATATAAAGGTTGGACTGTTGTTTTGGTATGTGTATATATATAGACCTCAAGTGTGGTACATGCTCAAGTCAGGGCATGAGTTATATGGTTGTATTCAATTATATTGTTATAGTATTAGTTCGATTGTTTTTGGATGTATAGTTTTGTTTGGTAATTGAATGTATTATCTTAAGTATGCGGCACGCACTAGGATGGATATGATAGAAGTCTGGTTTGATGTATTTATATACAAACTTAAGTACATTATAAGTACTCAGGTTAGTGTAGGGAATCTTTGTATGTATGTTTGGCATTATTTGTTTTAATGTTGATATCGACCTTCTTCATTTCTATCATCAGTATAAATAGTCAAATTATTTGAGGATATGAGTCTGAGATAGATTTCTTTATCTAACTTTCATTTCGAGGACGAAATGTTTTTAAGTAAGGGAGAATGTAGTGACCCATGATTTCGCTACTTCAAAAATGAGAGATTTTGTTTATTTTTAAATTTAAAAGGAATCTAAAACTTAAATAAATATGTTATATGTAATAAATGATTATCTATTCTTACAGTTAATAAAATATAAAGTATAAATTTGAGTTTTAGAACAAATCAAGAAAAGTTAAGTTTTGTTAATAATAAACAAAGGCTTAAATAAATAAGTTTAAATATTTATTTGATAAGTTAAATCTTATTTAAAACATCTAATAAAGATAATAAAATTATATTAAATGATTTAAATGTATGTTAATAATCATTTTACAAAAATAACCAAAATTTGTCGCGTTTTGTCAGTTTTACATACATTGTAAAATTAAAAATTTTGATATTAATTAAATATGATTTTAAAATATAAAGAGATATGTTTTAATTTATTTAAAGAATTAAAAAATTTCATTTTAAATTCGGTTTACATGAATGAATAGTGTAGCTAAAATGTCAAAATGTAACCGTAAAACATTTTGTCGAAAATCAACATTCTGTCGATTAAAAGTTGTCGCAACGTTGGTGCACCTTTATTTTCTTATATATGAACTATATTCAAATAGTATAAGTATTATTTAATTCATTAACCAATTTTACTTTTACTATACAAGTTTAGAGAAAAATTAGCAAAAGTAAACACAAAAGGAAAAAATATGTCACTTCATATCCAACCAAATCCCTATTTTTCTTTACTTAAATATTAAGTTATTAAGACATAAAGTAATGATGTGATAAGGTAATGGTAGTGTTGAAAAAATAAGATAAAGTAAGGTTATTTTAAATTTTTTGTAAAGGGTTAGTTTTGTAATTTTCCACTCCTTACTTTTCCTATGAATACCCATCCATTCTTCTAATTTTTTCATACAAATCATTCTCTTCTTCTTCTCTTCTTAAAAATGGCCTTATGCACTGAGTTTGGGAGTTGATGGGGGAGGACTTGAGCAATATGAAAGGGGAAGGCTATGACCAAAAGCAAGAAGGGATGTGGGGTGGTGGCCGAGCACTTGGAAAAGGTGGAAAAATGTTTAGATGGTTGTTTAATGAAGCGTTGAATTGAACGAATGTTGGTAGAAAGTTAAACGTTTTGGTTAAAGGTGAGAAAATTCTCACTGCTTTTAAAAGATCGTATTTTGATTCTGCTATAATTATTTTTTGACATATGCAAGTATACACCCCTCTAAAATACTGCTATGGATGTTTGATTATGTTTTTGTTATGTTTGAATATGCAGCAAATGTTTATGATTGTGATTATTTATCATGTTAGCTTATGTATGGACCATAATTATGTTAGTGACAAATGTTAACTCGATTATGTTCATTTTGATTTAATAATCCCTTTGTTAATAAGACCATATTTTAGTGATATGAGATATTTTGGAAAAATAAGTCTCTTTTCAATTACAAGTGAAATTAAAGTTAAAATAAAAGAGAAATTGAAATATGAAGTGAAATGGGTTTGAAAATGATAGTTATATTGAAATTGAAATTGAGGTGAATAGTGAAATTGAAATTGAAATCGATTTTGAAAATTAAAGTTGAGAATAAGGATGACTTGAAGTTTAAACTGAAATTAGATTTGAAATCTAAGTTTTAAATGTATTTAATTTGAAGTTAGAATTGAAATTGAGTTCAAATTGGAAATTAAAATTTAACATTAAAATAATATTATAATATGGCAATAGTGAAATATATTTTAAATACTTTAAAAAGTGTAAAAATATTAATTTAAAATGATTTGTAATGATTTTATAAGTGAAAAAAAAAATCCAATTTGAACATATTATTTCAAGTATTGAAAAATAAGTTAAAACTAGAAGCGTCGCACAACGGTAGTTCACGATTTCGCGTCGAAAAATTCAAATGTGTGTATAGAGTGAAATATTGCTCGAAACTCTTCGAGATAAAAAAATTCCGGACTATTATATCCATATCTTTGAAATAAGAAAGAAAATTATGATTTCATCTTGTAGATTTTGAATTAAGTCCAAAATAATTTTCTAGAAAAATCACGCTAGTGCCGTTAAGTGACCATAGGAGGAAATTTGTTTAAATGAACGTTTTAATTATGAAAAAATACATAATAAATTTGATAAATCTATTTAATGATTTAAAGAAGATTTGGATAGAAAATATGAAATATCGAATGTTGGAATTGTTTAAATCAAATAAGCTTATATGGCACTTTGCGCAACACTTTTATGCTGCGAATTCTGTAACTTTTGGAATATGAGTTAAATATAACGATTTTTCCCAGAATCAATTGTGAATGTTTTTAAAAGGGAAGATAACCATTTAGAAGACAATTTGGAATCTTTATAAGCAATTCCAAAATAAAGTTGATAACTGAGTATGCGGAAACGACTAGTACATTTGTCCCGCCTGTGAGATCTGAAAAGATAAAACAAGGTGCTTAACTAAGATTAGGGATGGAGCAACCAGTGCCCTGAACTTACTTGGCCTATGTTTTCTTTTCTTAGGCGAGGGGCGGAGTAGATTGAAAGGAAAGCCTGGATGCTCTTAAATATAAAGATCGTAATGAGTTTTCAAAATAAAAGAAGATTGGTATTATCTAAAATTTAAGCAATCTCCAAAATGAATGATTTCTATGATCCTATTTACCCAAAAAGTTTGCTAAGATTGATTTAGGTTTTATCGTAAATGATGTCTTGAATAACATTGTTTTTGACCCTTTTAAAAAGTTAAGGAATTTGGATCGAGAGTTAAGTGCAAAATTTGAGATATTTTCCAAAGCAAAAGAATGAATTACATCAAATTATCCTAAGTCAAAATAAAGAGATTTTGAAATCAGCCAAAAAGAATTAAAGTGAAAACAGACTTAATAAATGATATATACTCATATTCACATTTTATCGATAATTGGATTTCGAAGGAACCGAGGTCGGATTTATGCGATTCCTATCCGAAAACCACTTTGAACCAATATATACATTTGAATGCAAAGACATGTTGAAGATGATGATTATTAAAGACCGTGGATCTTCATAGCGTGAATACTGCTTGTTGAACAAGCTCTGGGTAGCTCCTATTATAGAGTTATTTATAGTAGTGGTCTCCTCATGGTAGAGATTTTTCAGATTGCAAGGACTACTCGCTATTAGTGGCGGTAGGAGAGTACCTTCGGTTTATCTTGTTCCTAAAAAATTTGTATTGACGTTTGTTTGACATTGCATTTCTAAAGATTACGTACATTGGTTTTTACAAACGTACATTAGTGGTGGCGAAGAAGGCAAGTTCTCTTAGCATAACACCCCCTTGAGACGTACGAGCTCAAGGGTTGTATTTTTGTGGAAGGCAATTACTATTTAACGGAAATGACAATGTGGCATTCAAAGATGTGATATGTGCTATGTGAAAAGGTAATTATTGCCTCAAGCCTCGTCAGGCCGGAAATGATCGAAACAGGATTAGATATGACCAGGCTAAGTGCGTCATTCCCGATTAGGGTATGGTCATCCCCTTCTAGATATATTTCTTCCCGCTATGACATTCGGGATGTAAATTAATGTGGTCTATGGAAAACGAGCACCTGGTTAAAGGTCGGTAACGACCTAGAGATGGCATATTCGGTACTATCTAGTTATAGAGGTAGGCCAGTCTTGTGTTGGCAGAAGATCCTTTGTGCTATTCCTCGAGGCATCCATCTAAAGGTGTACCCATTTGGAAGGAAGATTCTTCACCTATTCAATTGTATGGAAATCCATTCTCCAATGAGAACCTATGGTTTTGTTTGTAGAACCTACTATACTGGAATTTAATAATGGTAACAATTTCGGCTAAGATTAATAAATTTATTTGAAATTTTTTCAAAGAGATGTCATTAGGAATAATATCAAAAGGTTTCGATATAAAAGTGTTTTAGTTATCATAAAGCAAAACCCGTCCATATTTATGTGTGGACGTGGTCTTATAAGATACTCTTTCTTTTCAAAGGATTTTTATTCAAAGACTGATATATGACACTGTCATTTATTATTGAGTTTTTCTCATGCTGGTTTATTATGTCTGATCCGGGTATTTTCAATACTTGGGTCAGACCGAACTAGTTTCAGGTTTTGTCGATGGCAGTTGGAGTTTCTATAGGAAAGCTAGATATATTCATCTACGTATGGACATATTCTATTATCCGCTGTAGTAGTTGATGTTTGCCAGCAATTGTAAGGACAGATGTTTATAACTGTCCAGGTGGAATTTAGGTTAGACTCTGGTATATGTATTTTAAAATTTTTCTGCTGTAAAGATATTTAATCAATATTATATGTTTTTCCATTTATATGAGATTCTATTATGTCTTATTTTCTTTATTCCCTTCATGTTCTGTATTTTCTTGTAATTTGAGGTGGACATGTATGTTTATTGTTGATTCAAAGGGTACGGAAAAACGGCCATGACATTTAGTATCAGATCTAAAGATTAAGCAAGAACCTTGGCTTTGTTATGGCTAAAGACTCATCAGAGATAGGATTAGTAATATCCTAGGATGAGTAACTCATTAGAGATAGGGTTAGTAACACCCTAGAATGAGTTTGAGCGTATTATATATGAATGCGTATTGTTAATTTTATAAAAATGATTTTGTTTAAAGAAATTGGTAAATGAAATAATTTTAACTTGGGTTTATATTTCGAATATACAAAGATGATATTATTAATTTAGGTTAGAAATTAAGGAATATTTGTAATTTAGCTTAGTAAGACTAAAATATGAATATCTTGTGATTAGAATTGCATGATTTTGGATATAAGATATTTTATATAGCAATTAGTTGAGAACTAGAATTTAGAACATTAATCATATACCCTTAGGTACTTAGTATTAAGAAATAATAATGATTAAATGATTATCATTATGGATGGATTTAAAAGCTAAGTATAAATACCTTGTGAAGTAAAATTCTCAATTTGACTATAAGATATTTGATGGTAATATTGAAGCTAGAAGTTGTAATTGGAGAAAGTAAAAAGAAAGTGCATAGAAAAATTCTTATCAATAAGACAGAAAAAGATAAGTGGAAATTGAGATTTTGGGTAAATATAATATAAAAGGGTAAGTTCTATAACTTATAAAGGAGATAAGTTAATTTGAAATTTAGACACTTTGATTAGGTTAAAAGTCAAAGTAAAATTTAGGAATAAGAGATACAAGAAATATCATCCTAATATAAAATTTTGAATTAGCGATACGTTGAGGGTAACATTTGTAATTCATGATGAAGCAAGATTAGAAGTAGGTAGTTTTGAATAATATGGTTAGTAGGTTGATTGTTCGATGAAAATGTTTAAGTAACAAATACCATGTGAATTAAGTTTTAGAATTTGACTATAAGGTATTTGACGGATTTAAGGTTAAGAAATTTGATTTAGAAAATGGATAGATAAATAAGTTAAGTAGTTAATCATAGAATCAATAAGTAAAAGAGGTACACTTAGTAAAGTTGTCTTATTAATATATGGATAAGATAAATAATATTATTTAAATTGAGACCTTAGATATATAGGGCCAAGGATTAAGTTTTATAACTTATTAATTTGAGATAATAGTAGAATTCCACATTAATTAAACGTCATAATTGAAGTGACAACAGTTTGAAGTTTGGGGATATGTATATACACTCTTAGGAAGTATATATTATACAAGTTTAATTCATATTTGTATGCTTACATAATAATGGATTTAAAAGAAAGTAAATGGTTGTGAAATAAACTTTGATTAACATAAATTTTGCAAAAAATGTATTAGATGAAAAAATAAACGTGAATAAGTACATAAGTTAAACGTAAATCATTTCGACATATATATTTTGATCTAAGATTTGAGTATAGAACTTTGAGGTGTTTACATCAATTCGAAAAAGGATTTATCACTCGATTCTTGACGGCGAACATTGATGAGAGTTTATGATTATATGCATGAGTTTTCTATCATAGTTGAAAGCTATGCAAGGAAAGCAAGGGTTGTGTTCAGGAAGTCTGATCAAAGTCTACACTAGAAAATTGGGGGATCGTAACAACCTCGGAAGTAAATTTGTGGATTCAAATAATAGATAGAATCAAATATCACAAATAGTATGATGTTTTGGGTCTTTCAACATAGTAGTTGGATATTTATATTAAATAATAGTCACTAAGATATAAGGGTTGGACTGATGTTTTGGTATGTGTATATATAGACCTCAGGTGTGGTACATGCTCAGGCCAAGGTACGAGTTATGTGGATTTATTCAATTATATTGATATAGTATTTGTTTGGTTGTTTTTGAATGTTTAGTCTTGTTTGATGGTTGGATGTATTATCTTAAGTATGCAGTACGCACTACGATGGGTGCGATAGAAGTCTGACTTGATGTATGTATACATAAACATAAGTACACGATAAGTACTCAAGTTAGTGTAGGAAATCTCTGTATGTATGTTTGGCATCATTTGTTTTAGTGTTGATATCTACTTTCTTCTTTTCTATCATCGGTATAAATAAGTCAAATTATTTAAGGATATGAGTGTGAGATAGATTCCTTTATCTAACTTTCATTTTGAAGAGGAAATTCTTTTAAGTATGGAAGAATGTAACGACCCGTAATTTCGCTACTTCGAAAATGAGAGATTTTGTTTATTTTTAAATTTAAAATGAATTTAAAACTAAAATAAATATGTTATATATAATAAATAATTATCTGTTCTTATAGTTAATAAATTAAAAAGTATAAATTTGAATTTTAGAACAAATCAACAAAAGTTAAGTTTTGTTAATAATAAATAAAGGCCTAAATAAATAAGTTTAAATATCTATTTGATAAGTTAAATATTATTTAAAACATCTAATAAAGATAATAAAATTATATTAAAAGATTTAAAAGTATGTTAATAATCATTTTACAAAAATAACCAAAATTTGTCGCATTTTGTCAGTTTACATACATTGTAAATTAGAGATTTTGATATTAATTACACATGATTTTAAAATATAAAGAGATATGTTTTAATTAATTTAAAGAAGTAAAAAAATTTATTTCAAATTTGGTTTACATAAATGAATAGTTTAGCTAAAACATCAAAATGTAACCGTAAAACATTTTGTCGAAAATCAATGTTTTATCGATTAAAAGATGTCACAACGTTGTTGCACCTTCATTTTATTATATATGAATATATATTTCAAATAGTATAAGTATTATTTAATTCATTAATCAAGTTTACTTTTACTAAACAAGTTTAGAAAACAATTAGCAAAAGTAAACACAAAAGGACAAAACATGTCACATCAAATCCAACCAAATCTTTACTTTACTTAAATATTAAGTGATTAAGACATAAAGTAATGATGTGATAATATGATGGTAAGTGTTAAAAAAGTAAGATAAAGTAAGGATATTTTAAAAATTATTAAAAGGGTTAGTTTTGTAATTTACCACTACATACTTTTCCTATAAATACCCATCCATTCTTCTCATTTTTTCACACAAAACATTCTCTTCTTCTTCTCTTCTTAAAAATGACATTAGGTCGTGAGTTTGGGAGTTGATATGGGAGGACGTAAGCAATATGGAAGGGGAAGGCTATGGCCATGAGCAAGAAGGGATGCGGGGTGGTGGCCGAGCACTTGGAAAAGGTGGAAAAATGTTTAGATGGTTGTTTAGTGAAGCGTTGAATTAAATGAATGTTGGTAGGAATTTATACTTTTTGGTTAAAGGTGAGAAAATTCTCACTGCTTTTAAAAGATCATATTTTAATTTTGCTAGTATTATCTTATGAAATATGCAAATATATACCCCTTTAAAATGTTCCTATGGATGTTTGGTTACGTTTGTGTTATGTATGAATAAGTAGCAAATGTTTGTGGTTGTGATTATTTATCATGTTTGCTTATGTATGGACCATAATTATGTTAGTGATAAATGTTAACTCAATTATGTTCATTTTGATTAAATAATCCCTTTGTTAATAAGATCATATTTTAGTGACATGAGATATTTTGAAAAAATAAGTCTCTTTTCAATTAGAAGTGAAATTAAAGTTAAAATAAAAGAGAATTTGAAATATGAAGTGAAATAGGTTTGAATAGGATAGTTAAATTGAAATTGAAATTGAGATGTGTGATATCCCGGAATTTTTGACAATATCAATTTAATAATCTTTATATAAAATTAAATTGATATTGACAATACTGATTAATAAAATAAGAATTGGTTTAATAATCTGAATAAATAAATATTTAATTTGTGATTATCTTTTAAAAGCTAAAATAAATGTTTTAAATTATAATGTATATATATTACATATTATCTTTGTTTTGTAATTTAATAAATAAGTAAATAAATTTTTGTTTTTAAATTCTAATAATATATTTAGTAATTGGAAAATTATGTTTAAAATTAATTTTAAGTTTTTCAGTGTTATTTAAATTAACAATTATATGATTTGTAAATATTTAAAATAAATATTAAATTGTTTAAATCTATCTTAGCTTAATTTTTAAGTTTAAATAAAAGTTGATATTATTTCTTTTTAAATATTATTTGATTAATATGATTTGGAAAATTTTTATATAAGTCTAAAATATAAGATAGCATATGATTTAAATTCATTTGATAATAAAAGTGATTTATAATCTTTTTACAAATCATATAAAATTTGTTAAATTATTATTTTCAAGCCATAATAATAAATGTATTATTTTCCATAAATATAAAAAGAATTAAAATAAGGAAATAGAATCTTCATTTTTAAATTGAATAAATTGATATTAATTTGGAATTCAAAATTTTAATTTGAATTGAAATTGTTTTTGAAATTCAAATTAATAGATTCTCTAAAATATTTGTATAAGTTTTAATTTATAAGTTGTTATATTTACATTTTCTATAAAATAACAAAATCATATATATTCATTCGAACATAAAATAAATTAAAGAAAACTCTTTATAAACATTTAAAAATATAACTTAATTAAATAAAGACAAGTGTTAACTATTAAACAATCTAAGCAACATGTGTTAAGTTGTAAAACAAACAAAATGACAAGTGTCATTTGATTTTAATCTTTTCTTTATTTTAATTAAATTTTATTTCAGCCTTTTAGAACATTTCTCACTTTCCTTTATTCTCTTTTAAAAATAAAAAGCTTAGTGTATCAAAGAAAGAAAAAAGAAATAAAAAAAACTGAAACTCAAACTTCCTCTCAAAAACAAGATTGTCTCAAAGCAAATCTAAAAAATTTTCACGCCTCAAAATTTAAATTGTAAACCAAAATTTGTAACAAAAAGATCAACCTGCAAAAATGAATTCCTGCAAAAGAAAAATCAATCAACCTATAGATTAAAAATCTGCATTTTTTTACAACCTGAAGATCACTGCATTTGCACCTCTGGAATCAACTTTGAAGAAGGTCTGCATGCATGAAATTTGGACAGGGAAGCAAAAACATTTTTAGACCTGCATGTATGAAGTTTATAATCTTAGCAATAACACTGCAGCATTTAAAATCAATAGACAAACTACTCCAAGATTTAAAATTTGGATGCTCTGTTCTCCTGTATAAAGGTGAGTAACACTTATTTTTAAAATTCTAAGATAAATCTGGTTGTTGAATCATGTTTTAAATAAGTTGTATTTGTATATGTGTTGAAACTTCTGTGCATTTTTGATGTGAGTTACCTGAAGATTTTGAAATACCTATAGAACATTTCTGTTCTAAGATTTCAAGCCTGGATTCAACTTAAATCATTCCTCTTTGACATTAATAATTAAAACTTAGGATTTAGGTAAATATTGTCTGTTTAGGTTATAAACTAAATTTTTAAAAATTTATTTAACTTGAATAAAAACTAAAATTCCTCTGGAAATAAAATTTAAAAAGGGAAAAACATGTCTCTGTTAAAAATTCAAACTTGTTGATTGTGCAATTCAGATATACAAATCAAAACCTTAGACAAATTCATGATTTTTAAGAATAAAATCATAAATTCTAAATGGGGTTTGATTATGCATTACTGTTTTGACCCAAAATTGGGTTTTGGAGTGTCTCTGATGATTCAGGTGAATTTGGGGTTCATGTTTTTGTATGATGGTAGATGGGTGATCAGGGAATCAGGGAAAAATAGTTGTACGGTGATCAAATTGATATGGAGACAGCGGTGGTCAAATTTGTTCTGTAACCCTAATATTTGAATTTGTTTGCAAATAGGCTCGTTCCCTCTCAATATTGGATCGAGTGTTTAGCAACTCTGGGAATTGGTTGCTGGGCCATAGAGGAGGAAGTAGCCGGAGTTGTAGCTTAAACGATGGTCGGAGGAAGGAGAATTCGCCGTTGACAGGTTTGGGGTTCTGGGTGTACTGTGTTTCCAAGTTTATGAAATGAAGTTGTCTTCTGATTTTTGGGTAAATGGAGATGTTTGAAGATCATGATGTTGCAAGGGGGTGTTTTCTGGTGTGTTGACGTTGCCGGGTTGGCTGGAGAAGGTAAGAGCCACCGTGCATGTGCACGGTGCTCATAGTTCTGATGATCAGAAAATGTTGGGTGTTGTTAAGTTTGGGAAGTGCAGATTTTACTCGAGTAGGAACTCATGTCATATGGGGATTTACTCGAAGTCAAGTAAGGGTAGACTCGAAGTAAATCAGTTATGGCTCGGGTAGTTTGTTTTTAGTTTTCAGGTTTGTTTCCTGAAACCTGAACTGCTTCAAGTTTTAAAAAAAATTAAACTAAATAAGAAAAAAAAAGAAGCAAAGCCGGATTCAAAACAAGAATTGAAGAAAGTTTAAACTATGAATTCAAAATGAATTTGAATTTTAGTTTTTGAAATTAAATAATTTTATAAAAGATGAAATGGTTAAACAACTTAAAACTTGTACAGTTTTTATATAAAGTGTTTTATAAATCTTAAAAAATGAGATTTAAAACATGGTTTTAATTTAAGTTTAAAATTCTCAAGGGTATATCTGAATTCAAATTTGAATTTAAAATTTTAGAATTTGAAGAGGAAATAAGTTGATAAATTCAAATGTTATAATCAAGTTGAATATTTTAGTATTTTATAACATATGAAATGAAATTTAAAACAGGGTTTTAAATTTAAATCTTTGAATCTAAATCTGAAAGCATGATTTGAATTTTAGTTGTAATATAAATAAGATTTGAATTTAAATGTTTTAATATCACCTGAAATATTTAAGGTATTTTAAATTTATTTAATTTGATTATGGGTTAAACTATTTTTTTTAAATACCTTAAGCAATTCTTTAATATGAAATAAAAGGTTTTAAATAATTAAACCTTGTTTAAGTTTAAATCTAATTTCATTTTAATTTTAATTTAAAATGGAATTTAGAGAAATTTAAAAGCAAATTGTTTTTAAATTACTTTGATAATGATATTTAAATTAATAATGAGATTAATGATTTTCATTAAGTTGATTTGAACTTAATAATTTATTATTTGATCAAGGTAATTAAGTTTATAATTAATTTAATTAATTAATAATAAGGTTAATTAATTAAATAATTAAAGGTTTTATTTAATTAATTAAAGAATTAAGTAAGTTAATTAAACTTGATTAAAGTGTAATTTAGAAATCAATTAATTAAATAAGATTTGATTTAATTTAATTAATGAATTGAATTTATTAATCAAGTAATTAATAATTAATTAAGTTTTTAATTATCACTTGATTAATTTAATAATTAGAGATGAATTAATGAGTTTTATAAATAAAGAATTAATATTGATTAATTTTAGTTAATTACTTTAGAAAAGTAATTAAAGTTTTGTTATTGATTAATGAAGGTCATTAATTTAATATTATTTTATAATTAATTAATGTGATTAATTTTAATGATTAATTGTATTAATGAATTTAAAGATAACCATTTAAGAATTATTTAAGTATAATTACTTAATAAAAGTAATTAAGAAATTAATTACTAATTGTAATTAATTGAGTTTATTTTGATTAATTAAGTTGATTAATTAAGTTTAATTAATTTAAATTAATCACTGGTTGATTTGAGAAGTAATTACCAATGTAATAAAAATGAATAATTACTTAATGAAGTAATTAAGAAGATAAATTACTTGATGTAATTTAATTGAAGGATACTTGGATAATGGAGGAGTTTGGAAATTCAATTACTTTATGTAATTAATATGTAATTTATATGTTGAATAATTACTTAAAGTAAGTAGTTAATAATTAATTGCTTAGTGTAATTAATTTTGGGTTTTGAAAATTAAGTTATTTAAAGATAATTAAAGATGAAATTGATATAGTTAATTACTTAATGTGATTAATCCAGAATGATTAATCAATAAGGATAATTGATAATTAATTTAATAGAGTAATTATAAATAATTTGGGACCATTAATTTAAATAATTAATGATGTGATTAAGGATTGATTAATAAGAACAATTAATCAATGAAGGAATTAATTAATGTAATTAATTAAGGATTAATGTAATTAATTATAATTAATTAATAAAGTAATTACAGGTTAATTACTAAATTTGGTTTAGAATAATTAATTTGTGAAATTAATTAGAGGTTAATTACTTGAATGTAATTAAAGAATAATTAATCAAGATGATTAATTAGGGTAATTTATTTGAGGGTAATTAATTAATTGATTTGTAATTAATTAAAGAATATGAAAGCAAGATTTATATGGATGAGTAATTAATTTAATTCATTTTAAATTAATTAAGGAAGAAGTAATTAATTTAATTAGTTTTAAATTAATTATAGAATGGTGATATTTAAGTCATTGCTTGTGAATGTTGTTTAATAACTGATTACCCTGAATGGTTGAGATCTCAGTTATGAGATAAGTGATGTTGTGTGATTTGGATGCTATGGTTGCATTGAGTTGATGATATGAATTATCTGTTTGGAATGATAATATAGATTATCTGTTGTGATGTTAATATTGATTATCTATTGTGATGTTGTGTATTATCTATCTGTGTGTATATAGATAATATTGAATTGAATTGTTTTAAAAAATTAAAACAACTTGGACCTAAAAGACACGTTTTGGATTTCGATGAGACCGGGATCGGGTTTCCATATTTGGATATCCAAAAACCACATCGATCTAAATTAACGGTAGGTCGTGAATCTCAAGTGAAGATGAAGATTCAGAGTGCAAGGGTTATCATCGTTAACTCTGAGGGTGATTCCAAAATGAGTGTAACGAGATAATGCCTTCGGTTTCGTTCGAACCTGGAACGAACTTGTATGGATTGAATGCTTTCAGAACATCGTCAGGTGGAAGATGAGCATTCTAAGAGATGTGTTCTCTAAAGGTAATCGTAGCCTCAAGCCTCATCAATCGGGAATGGCTAAAACAGAGGAGGTGCAGCAAGGCTTCGTAGGTAGCTCCCGCTGGAGAGCGAGATTTACCCCTGTCTAGAAGTCCATTTATATTCGGCTGTGTGGGCAGTTGGTTGCAAACAACTGCGGGGTTGTCTTGTTCGGAACTGTTCAGTAAGGAATGGTTCCGCCCTTGTGTTGCAGGGGAGTGGGCGTACTCCTCGGTACGGTGATCTAGGCCACGTACTGTGACGGGCGGTACCCCAGTAGCCCTTCCATTGTATGGAATCCAAAATCCAATAAGTGCCAACGGTTTTGATTGTATTACCCACTTTTGTGGCTAGTAGCTGGAATTTATCATGTAACAATTTCGGCTATTTCTTATTTACTTGAAAACCCTAGACACTATTTTAATATCACCGGATTTCCTATCAAATGTTTTGGTTAGCGTAAGGTAAAAACTTTTCCATGTTTATGTGTGGGAAGTCTTACGTGATACCTTTCTTTTCAAAGGTTTTTAAAAGTTAAGCAACCTTAACCTGTTACTCACACCAGACCCATGTCTGACCCGGAGTTTATCTTTGTTTTCTTAAACTCTTGGGTACTCAAATTTTTACGAATAGCCAAGGGATTCAGGTTAGCTTTGACGAATATTGAAGGAGCAATGGAGCAGGAGGCTTCTTCGTATAGATATAGTTTTCCGCTGTGTTTTCTCTGTGTTATGTTTGTATTAAGTTGTAAATACTAGACAGATGTTTATAACTGTCTAGTATATGTGATGTGTATGCTGTGTATCTCTGATTGATATTGTATATTATGTAAATACTTATGTTATTAATATAATTTATTCGTTCCGCTGTTGAGATTCTAGTATTGTTTCTTCTTTCTCTTCTTTCTTTTCTTCTTCTATCCCTTTCTTTCTTAATTGATGGTGCAATTTTCTAGGAGTAAAAAGTCGGGTCGTCACAGTTGGTATCAGAGCGTTAGGTTGAGTGAATACCTAGGCTCTGGAGTGGTGTCTATCTTGAGAGAGCTTATTTGTAATTTTTAATATATATATATATATATATATATATATATATATATATATATATTTCTACCTATCTATTGGGTTGCCAGTTCGGGTTTTCCAATATGGGTTATAAAGGTAGATTAAGGTAGTGGTGTGTATAACACGACTACGATTGGTTGGAGTTTGAATGTTTGAGGTTGGAAGTGTATTTGTCGAGACTGTAGACCTAATACCGTCTCGAGTGAGTTTTGCTGTGGTGTAAGGACTTCATTGATCTCTGATGGTAACCTGTTAAGGTTCGGAGTTCATCTTTGAAGATGGATGAGTAGAGTTTGGATCTGTTGGCTGAGTAGATGCGATGGATGGTATCTTGATACCTCAGGAAGTAGTAGCTGCGTGATGAGATGCAGTGACTATGGATATTTCTGAAGATGATTTCTTTGGAACAAGTTTAAGGAAGTAGGTCTGCTTCGGTATTGTGGCTGAGTTCAGCAGGGTGTTTCTGTGTGGTTTGAAGTCCGAGTTTCTCGAAGAGCTTTGGAATAGGAATTCTTTGGCATTGGTGTCAGCAGTGCAGCTCGGAGTATTCTGAGTGTAGGCAGAATTTTCTGGCTTAGCACTTTTCTGGAGATGGAGTTCAGAAGCAGTTGAGTGAATCCATTCTTTGATGGGTTGGCAAGACCAACATAAGATGTTCTGATTGGTAAAGAGAGAACAATTTTCTTTGGATTTTAGTTTGGATTGATCGCAAAAGTGACTTGCGATGATTGGGTATTCTCTTGTATTGTTGGAGATTTTTCTGGATGTTTTCTGGAAGTCAGAGGTTGTCCGCATCTAGAGATTCAGTTTTCTTATCAACCAGGATTCCAAGTGTGGTACTGGTGGTTCAACTAGTTGAAGGTTGGTTCCTTGAGATGGAGTTGTTGAAGCAACTCAGGATTTGAGGAACTTCTAAGTTTTCTCTTAGTTATTTGAGATCTTCTTTGTTTTATTATCCAGTTGTGCTTGTGTTCTTCATCAGCATTCTTTTCTACTCCAGATCAGAGTTGTGCAGCAGAAGCAGTTGGGAGTGCATCTGTTTTTCTTTTCCGGATAGGAGAAGTTTGTTTTCTTCTGGTGGTTGTGAGTGGAGTTTGTTCTTGAACTTGATTGATCATGGAGGATCATTCCGGTGGATTGGGTTTGGTCCAGTTATTTCTTGAGACATCAGCAAGGATTGAGTGATCAAGTAGGTAGTAGACAGCTTAAGATCGACCGAAGGATTTTGTTGATCTGAAATCGGAGATCTGATTTTGGATAAATTTCTCAGTTCTTAAGAGCTATAAATTTTGGTAAGGTTAGGCAAGCTAGCTCCGAGATGTTTTGGATTTTTTCTGTGTTCTGTTATGGATATGTGTTGGGTTTTCTGGATTGAATTGCCAGTTTGGACAACTGGAATCCGATGTGATTCACGTATCTCTGAGGGAGTACGTGTATGATCTATTTCTGGTTTTGGAATCGGCTGTTCTGGGGGATTTGGTTTTTGAGTTAGACTTGTCTTTAGTCTGATATCTTGTTCAGTTATAGATTTAGATAAGCGGGAGTTCTGTAACTCAGTAGTGTTGATTGTTTGGGTTTTATACAGCGAGTATCCCGGTGTTTACTTGGGAAACTCGAAGGAACTCTATCCAGAATTTTGTCTGGATAGTTAATTTTGTTTGATTGGATGAATTGATTGTTATGGTTGTTAGCATATGTTTGATATATGCTTGGTTTTAAAATTTAAAATCTTGAATAGGTTATTAAATTACCTTTGTTTTAAATTTCGGGGACGAAATTCTTTTAAGGGGGAAGGAATGTGATATCCCGGAATTTTTGACAATATCAATTTAATAATCTTTATATAAAATTAAATTGATATTGACAATATTGATTAATAAAATAAGAATTGGTTGAATAATCTGAATAAATAAATGTTTAATTTGTGATTATCTTTTAAAAGCTAAAATAAATGTTTTAAATTATAATATATATATTACATATTATCTTTGTTTTGGAATATTGTAAATAAATAAATAAAGTTTTGTTTTTAGATTCTAATAATATATTTAGTAATTGGAAAATTATGTTTTAAATTAATTTTAAGTTTTCAATGTTATTTAAATTAACAATTATATGATTTGTAAATATTTAAAATAAATATTAATTTGTTTAAAATCTATCTTAGCTTAATTTTTAAGTTTAAACAAAAGTTGATTTTATTTATTTTTAAATATTATTTGATTAATATGATTTGGAAAATTTTTATATAAGTTTAAAATATAAGATAGCATATGATTTAAATTCATTTGATAATAAAAGTGATTTATAATCTTTTTATAAATCATATAAAATTTGTTAAATTATTATTTTCAAGCCATAATAATAAATGTATTATTTTCCATAAATATAAAAAGAATTAAAATAAGGAAATAGAATCTTCATTTTTAAATTGAATAAATTGATATTAATTTGGAATTCAAAAATTTAATTTGAATTGAAATTGTTTTTGAAATTCAAATTAATAGATTCTATAAAATATTTGTATAAGTTTTAATTTATAAGTTGTTATATTTACATTTTCTATAAAATAACAAAATCATATATATTCATTCAAACATAAAATAAATTAAAGAAAACTCTTTATAAACATTTAAAAATATAACTTAATTAAATAAAGACAAGTGTTAACTATTAAACAATCTAAGCTACATGTGTTAAGTTGTAAAACAAACAAAATGACAAGTGTCATTTGATTTTAATCTTTTCTATATATTAATTAAATTTTATTTCAGCCTTTTAGAACATTTCTCACTTTCCTTTATTCTCTTTTAAAAATCAAAATCTTAGTGTATCAAAGAAAGAAAGAAAAATCAAAAAAAAAAACCGAAACTCAAACTTCCTCTTAAAAACAAGATTGTCTCAAAGCAAATCCAAAATTTATTCACTCCTCAAAATTTAAATTGTAAACCAAAACTTGTAACAAGAAGATCAACCTACAAAAATGAATTCCTGCAAAAGAAAAATCAATCAACCTGTAGATTAAAAATCTGCATTTATTTTACAACCTGAAGATCACTGCATTTGCATCTCTGGAATCAACTTTGAATAAGGTCTGCATGCATGAAATTTGTACAGGGAAGCAAAAGCATTTTTAGACCTGCATGTATGAAGTTTATAATCTAAGCAATAACACTGCAGCATTTAAAATCAATAGACAAACTACTCCAAGCTATAAAATTTGGATGCTCTGTTCTCCTGTATAAAGGTGAGTAACACTTATTTTTAAAATTCTAAGATAAATCTGGTTGTTGAATCATGTTTTAAATAAGTTGTATTTGTATGTGTGTTGAAACTTCTGTGCATTTTTGATGTGAGTTACCTGAAGATTTTGAAATACCTGTAGAACATTTCTGTTCTAAGATTTCAAGCATGGATTCAACTTAAATCATTCCTGTTTGGCATTAATAATTAAAACTTAGGATTTAGGTAAATATTGTTTGTTTAGGTTATAAACTAAATTTTTAAAAATTTATTTAACTTGAATAAAAACTAAAATTCCTCTGGAAATAAAATTTAAAAAGGGAAAAACAAGTCTCTGTTAAAAATTCAAACTTGTTGATTGTGCAATTCAGATATACAAATCAAAACCTTAGAAAAATTCATGATTTTTAAGAATAAAATCATAAATTCTAAATGGGGTTTGACTGTGCATTACTGTTTTGACCCAAAATTGGGTTTTGGAGTGTCTCTGATGATTCAGGTGAATTTGGGGTTCATGTTTTTGTATGATGGTAGATGGGTGATCAGGGAATCAGGGAAAAATAGTTGTACGGTGATCAAATTGATATGGAGACAGCGGTGGTCAAATTTGTTATGTAACCCTAATATTAGAATCTGTTAGCAAATAGGATCGTTCCCTCTCAATATTGGATCGAGTGTTTAGCAACTCTGGAAATTGGTTGCTGGGCCCTAGAGGAGGAAGTAGCCGGAGTTGTAGCTTAAACGATGGTCGGAGGAAGGAGAATTCGTCGTTGACAAGTTTGGGGTTCTGGGTGTACTGTGTTTCCAGGTTTATGAAATGAAGTTGTCTTCTGATTTTTGGGTAAATGGAGATATTTGAGGATCGTGATGTTGCAAGGGGGTGTTTTCTGGTGTGTTGACATTGTCGGGTTGGCTGGAGAAGGTCAGAGCCACCATGCATGTGCACGGTGCTCATAGTTCTGATAATCAGAAAATGTTGGGTGTTGTTAAGTTTGGGAAGTGCAGATTTTACTCGAGTAGGAACTCGTGTCATATGGGGATTTACTCGAAGTCAAGTGAGGGTAGACTCGAAGTAAATCAGTTATGGCTCGGGTAGTTTGTTTTTAGTTTTCAGGTTTGTTTCCTGAAACCTAAACTGCTTCAGGTTTTAAAAAAAAATTAAACTAAATAAGAAAAAAAAGCAAAGCCTGATTCAAAACAAGAATTGAAGCAAGTTTAAACTATGAATTCAAAATGAATTTGAATTTTAGTTTTTGAAATTAAATAATTTTATAAAAGATGAAATGGTTAAACAACTTAAAACTTGTACAGTTTTTATATAAAGTGTTTTATAAATCTGAAAAAAATGAGATTTAAAACATGGTTTTAATTTAAGTTTAAAAATCTCAAGGGTATATCTGAATTCAAATTTGAATTTAAAATTTTAGAATTTGAAGAGGAAATAAGTTGATAAATTCAAATGTTATAATCAAGTTGAATATTTTAGTATTTTATAACATATGAAATGAAATTTAAAAAAGGGTTTTAAATTTAAATCTTTGAATCTAAATCTGAAAGCATGATTTGAATTTTAGTTGTAATATAAATAAGATTTGAATTTAAATGTTTCAATATCACTTGAAATATTTAAGGTATTTTAAATTTATTTAAATTGTTCATGGGTTAAACTATTTTCTTTTTAAATACCTTAAGTAATTCTTTAATATGAAATAAAAGGTTTTAAATAATTAAACCTTGTTTAAGTTTAAATTTAATTTCATTTTAGTTTTAATTTAAAATGGAATTTAGAGAAATTTAAAAGCAAATTTTTTTTAAATTACTTTGATAATGATATTTAAATCAATAATGAGATTAATGATTTTCATTAAGTTAATTTGAACTTAATAATTTATTATTTGATCAAGGTAATTAAGTTTATAATTAATTAATTTAATTAATTAATAATAAGGTTAATTAATTAAATAATTAAAGGTTTTATTTAATTAATTAAAGAATTAAGTAATTTAATTAAACTTGATTAAAGTGTAATTTAGAAATCAATTAATTAAAAAAGATTTGATTTAATTTAATTAATGAATTGAATTTATTAATCAAGTAATTAATAATTAATTAAGTTTTTAATTATCACTTGATTAATTTAATAATTAGAGATAAATTAATGAGTTTTATAAATAAAGAATTAATATTGATTAATTTTAGTTAATTACTTTAGAAAAGTAATTAAAGTTTTGTCGTTGATTAATGAAGGCCATTAATTTAATATTATTTTATAATTAATTAATGTGATTAATTTTAATGATTAATTGTATTAATTAATTTAAAGATAATCATTTGAGAATTATTTAAGTATAATTACTTAATGAAAGTAATTAAGAAATTAATTACTAATTGTAATTAATTGAGTTTATTTTGATTAATTAAGTTGATTAATTAAGTTAATTAATTTAAATTAATCACTGGTTGATTTGAGAAGTAATTGCCAATGTAATTAAAAATTAATAATTACTTAGTGAAGTAATTAAGAAGATAAATTACATAATGTAATCTAATTGAAGGATACTTGGATAATGGAGGAGTTTTGAAATTCAATTACTTTGTGTAATTAATATGTAATTTGTATGTTGAATAATTACTTAAAGTAAGTAATTAATAATTAATTGCTTAAAGTAATTAATTTTGGGTTTTGATAATTAAGTTATTTAAAGATAATTAAAGATGAAATTGATATAGTTAATTACTTAATGTGGTTAATCCAGAATGATTAATCAATAAGGATAATTGATAATTAATTTAACAGAGTAATTATAAATAATTTAGGATCATTAATTTAAATAATTAATGATGTAATTAAGGATTGATTAATAAGAACAATTAATCAATGAAGGAATGAATTAATGTAATTAATTAAGGATTAATGTAATTAATTATAATTAATTAATAAAGTAATTACAGATTAATTACTAAATTTGGTTTAGAATAATTAATTTATGAAATTAATTAGAGGTTAATTACTTGAATGTAGTTAAAGAATAATTAATCAAGATGATAAATTAGGGTAATTTATTTGAGGGTAATTAATTAATTGATTTGTAATTAATTAAGGAATATGAAAGCAAGATTTATATGGATGAGCAATTTATTTAATTCATTTTAAATTAATTAAGGAAGAAGTAATTAATTTAATTCATTTTAAATTAATTATAGAATGGTGATTTTTAAGTCATTGCTTGTGAATGTTGTTTAATAACTGATTACCCTGAATGGTTGAGATCTCAGTTATGAGATAAGTGATGTTGTGTGATTTGGATGCTATGGTTGCATTGAGTTGATGATATGAATTATCTGTTTGGAATGATAATATAGATTATCTGTTGTGATGTTAATATTGATTATCTATTGTGATGTTGTGTATTATCTATCTGTGTGTATATAGATAATATTGAATTGAATTGTTTTAAAAAATTAAAACAACTTGGACCTAAAAGACACGTTTTGGATTTCGATGAGACCGGGATCGGGTTTCCATATTTGGATATCCAAAAATGACATCGATCCAAATTAACGATAGGTCGTGAATCTCAAGTGAAGATGAAGATTCAGAGTGCAAGGGTTATCGTCGTTAACTCTGAGGGTGATTCCAAAATGAGTGTAACGAGATAATGCCTTCGGTTTCGTTCGAACCCGGAACGAACTTGTATGGATTGAATGCTTTCAGAACATCGTCAGGTGGATGATGAGCATTCTAAAATATGTGTTCTCTAAAGGTAATCGTAGCCTCAAGCCTCATCAACCGGGAATGGCTAAAACATGGGAGGTGCAGCAAGGCTTCGTGGGTAGCTCCCACAGGAGAGCTAGATTTACCCCTGTCTAGAAGTCCCTTTATATTCGACTGTGTGGGCAGTTGGTTGCAAACAACTGCGGGGTTGTCTTGTTCGGAACTGTTCAGTAAGGAATGGTGCTGGCCTTATGTTGCAGGGGAGCGGGCGTACTCCTCGGTACGGTGATCTAGGCCACGTACTGTGACGGGCGGTACCCCAGTAGCCCTGCCATTATATGGAATCCAAAGTCCAATAAGTGCCAACGGTTTTGATTGTATTACCCACTTTTGTGGCTAGTAGCTGGAATTTAATCATGTAACAATTTCGACTATTTCTTATTTACTTGAAAACCCTATACACTATTTTAATATCACCGGATTTCCTATCAAATGTTTTGGTTAGCGTAAGGTAAAAACTTTTCCTTGTTTATGTGTGGGAAGTCTTACGTGATACCTTTCTTTTCAAGGGTTTTTAAAAGTTAAGCAACCTTAACCTGTTACTCACACCAGACCCATGTCAGACCCGGAGTTTATCTTTGTTTTCTTAAACTCTTGGGTACTCAAATTTTTACGAATAGCCAAGGGATTCAGGTTAGCTTTGACGAATATTGAAGGAGCAATGGAGCAGGAGGCTTCTGCGTATAGATATAGTTTTCCGCTGTGTTTTCTCTGTGTTATGTTTGTATTAAGTTGTAAATACTAGACAGATGTTTATAACTGTCTACTATATGTGATGTGTATGGTGTGTATCTCTGATTGATATTGTATATTATGAAAATACTTATGTTATTAATATAATTTATTCGTTCCGCTGTTGAGATTCTAGTGTTGTTTCTTCTTTCTCTTCTTTCTTTTCTTCTTCTATCCCTTTTTTTCTTAATTGATGATGCGATTTTCTGAGAGTAGAAAGTCGGGTTGTCACAAGATGAATAGTGAAATTGAAATTGAAATCGATTTTGAAAATTGAAGTCGAGATTAAGGATGAATTGAAGTTTCAATTGAAATTAGATTTGAAATCTAATTTTTAAATGTGTTTAATCTGAAGTTAGAATTGAAATTGAGTTGAAATTGGAAATAAAAATTTAGTATTAAAATAATATTATAATATGGTAATAGTGAAAATATATTTTAAATCCTTTCAAAAGTGAAAACATTGATTTAAAATGATTTGTAATGATTTTATAAGTGATAAAGTCCAATTTGAATAGATTATTTTAATTATTGAAAAAAAAGTTAAAACTAGACGCGTCGCGCAACGGTAGTTCGCGATTTCGCACCGAAAAGTTCTAATGCATGTATAGAGTGAAATATAGCTCGGAATTCTTCGAGATAAGAAAATTCCGGACTATTATATCCATATCTTTGAAACGAAGAAAGAAAATAAAATTTTCATCTTGTAGATTTTGAATTAAGTCCAAAATAATTTTCTAGAAAAATCACGCTAGTGCGGTTAAGTGACCATAACAGGAAATTTGTTTAGATGAACGTTTTTAATTATGAAAAAATATGGAATGTATTTGATAAATCTATTTAAATGATTTATAGAAGATTTGGATTGAGAAATATGAATTATCGAATGTTTAAAAGTTGTTTAAATCAAATAAGCTTTATATAGCACTTTTCGCAACTTTTATGCTGCGAATTCTATAATTTTTTGAATATGAGTTTAAATATAATGATTTTTTCCAAAATCAATTATGAATGTTTTTAAAAGGTAAGATAAACGTTTGAAAGATAATTTGGAATCTTTATAAGAAATTTAAAATAAAGTTGATAACTGAGTATGCGGAAACGACTAGTGCATTTGTCTCGTCTGTGAGATCTGAAAAGATAAAAAAAGGCGTTTAACTAAAGTTAGGAATGGAGCAACTAGTGTCTTAAACTTACATGGTCTATGTTTTTTCTTATGTGAGGGGTGGAACAGATCGAAAGGAAAGCCTAGATGCTCTTAAATAAAAAGATCGTATCGAGTTTCCAAAATAAAATTAGATTGGTATTGTCAAAAATTTAAGCAGTCTCTAAAATTAATGGTTTCTATAATCCTATTTACTCAAAAATATTTTCTAAGATTGATTTAGGGTTTATCGTAAACGATGTCTTGAATAACATTGTTTTTTATCAGCCTAAAAAGTTAAGGAATTTGGATCGAGAGTTAAGTATGAAAATTTGAGATATTTTCCAAAGCAAAACAATGAATTACTTCGAATTATGCTAAGTCAAAATAAAGAAATTTTGAAATTAGCCGAAAAGAATTAAAGTGAAAAGAGAATAAATTCTATATACTCATATTCACTCTTTATCGATAATTGGATTTCGAAGGAACCGGTTCGGATTTGTGTGATTTCTCGAAAACCACTTCGAAGCAATATATACGTTCGAATACGAAGACATGTTGAAGATGATGATTACTGAAGACCATGGATCTTCATTGCGTGAAGACTGTTTGTTGAACATGCTCTGGGTAGCTCCCATTATAGAGTTATTTATAGCAGTGGTCTCCTCGTGGTAGAGATTTTTCGAATTGCAAGGACTACTCGCTACTAGTGGTAGTAGGAGAGAGCCTTCGGTTTGTCCTATTCCTGGACAGCTTGTATGGACGTTTGTCTGACATTGCATTTCTAAATATTACGTACATTGGTTTTTACAAACGTACATCAGTGGTGGCGGAGAAGGCAACTTCTCTTAGCTTTACACCCTCCTTGAGATGTACGAGCTCAAGGGTTGTATTTTTATGTAAGGCGATTAGTAATTAATGGAAATGGCAATGTGGCATTCAAAGAGGTGATATGTGCTCTGTGAAACGTTAATCGTTGCCTCAAGCCTCATCAAACTGAAAATGACCGAAACAGGATTAGATGCGGCAAGGCTAATGGGTCATTCCCAAGTAGGGTATGGTCATCCCCTTCTATATATATTTCTTCCCGCTATGACGTTCGGATTGTAAATTAATGTGGTGTACGGAAAATGGGCGCTCGGTTAAAGGTCGGTAATGGACGGGGGATGACATATTCAGTATTATCTAGTTACGGAGGTAGGCCGGTCTTCTGTTGGCAGAGGATTCTTTGTGCGGTTCCTCGAAGCATCCATCTAGAGGTGTACCCATTCAGAAGGTCGATCCTTCACCTGGTCATTTATATGGAAATCCATTCTCCAATAAGAACCTATGATTTTGTTTATAAATCCTAGTATGCTGGAATTCAATAATGGTAACAATTTCGGCAGAGATTAATAAGTTTATTTGCAAATGTTCATAAAGAGATGTCATTAGAAATAATATCAAAATTTCGATATAAAAGTGTTTTAGTTACCATAAGATAAAAAACTCATCCGTGTTTATGTATGGACGTGGTCTTATGAGATACTCTTTCTTTTCAAAGGATTTTTATTCAAAGGCTGATATATGACACTATCATTTATTATTGAGTTTTTATCACGCTGGTTTATCAAGCCTGATCCGGGTATCTTCAATACTCGGGTCAGATCCAAGTAGTTTCAGGTTTTGTGGAAGACGGTTGGAGTTCCCAGAGGAGAGTTGGAGATATTCATCTACGTATGGACATATTCTATTATCCGTTGTGCTTAGTTGTTTTAGTTGATGTTTTTCAATAATTGTAAGGACAGATGTTTATAACTGTCCAGGCTGAATTTAGGTTAGACTCTGATATATGTATTTTAAAAGTTTTCCGTTGTAAAGATATTTGATCAATGTTATATGTTATTCCATTCATGTGAGATTATGTTCTGTCTTATTTTCTTTATTCCCTTCATGTTCCGTATTTTCGTGCAATTTGAGTTGGACATATATGGTTTATTGTCGATTCAAAGGGTACGAAAAACCAGGCCGTGACATTTAGGGTATTAGAATGTTCATTTTTCTATTTTACTCTTACTTATTTCCTAACACTTTTATTCATGTTATCTCATTTTGATTTACATGTTAACATGGCATGGATACTCTTGGTTAAACCAAATCTCAATCTATTAATCATCTTGCATTATTTTATTTTATTAGCTAATTAAATATTTAAATAATGTTACTAAAAATATAGGATGTTACGTCAAAGGATATTGATAATATTTTGATTGATGCCTTCAAATCTCACGGCTGGTTCATGTGTAGAAGTTTAAAAAATATGGTGGAGAGGAGCAAGCACTAAAAGTCAACTATGAGGAAAGAGGAATCAGAGGAGGAGGATTTGTAGCTAGAGGTCGAGAAATGGGCAGAGGGAGACAATTGAACAAGGCCACCACGAAATGTTTTAATTGTCCTCAACTAGGGCATTTTCAATATGAATGCCAAGTTGGAAAATAAGATCAAATTATTCTAAGGTTAACAAGGATGGAGAGATTTTTTGATGGCTTTTGTGGAAACCAACAACGCAAAAAGAAAAGAACTGTGGTTTTTGGACTCCGACTGCAGTAACCATATGTATGGTAATAGGCATTGGTTCTTGAATTTTGATGAAACATACAAACACTCTGTGAAGCTTGGTAGCAACACAAGTATAGAAGTGATGGGGAAGGGAAACATATGGCTGGAAATTAGTGGCATGACTGCGATGACCACAGATGTCTATTATGTGCCAAATTTGAAAATAACTTACTCAGTATAGGCCAGCTTCAAGAAAAGGGATTAAATATCCATATACAACATGGAGAATGAAAGATTTATCATCTAAGAAGAGGTCTAATCATGCAAATATGGATGATAGCAAATCGAATGTTTGTATTAATAGCTAAAGTAGTAGCAAAAAAATCTAATTGTCTACAAATAATGACAGAAGATGAATCACCGTTGTGGCATAGAAAATATGGACATTTGAGATATAAAGGGTTGCAAACACTAAAATATGGAGACATGGTAAAGAGGCTTCCGCCTCTGAATGCTATAGAAAAATCATGCATTATATTCTTAGTAGGAAAGCAATACTGGGAGTCTATTTCGAAAAGAAGTCAATGGCGTGCATCGAAGAATTTGCAGCTTGTACATGCAGGCATATGCAGTCCGATTACACCATCTTCTAATGGTGCTAAAGGTACACTTTAACATTCATTGGTGATTATAATAGAAAATTGTGGATATATTTTTTGACTGAGAAGTCTGAAGTATTCAAAACTTTTAAACATCATAAGAGTCTTATTGAAATAGAATCTGGAGCATCTATAGGTTGTTTAAGTACTAAAGGAGGAGGAGAATTCACATCCAACGAGCTTAATGATTTATGTAATGATAATGGTATACATAGCCAACTCACTTTAGCCTACACCCCACAATAGAAAGGAGTAGCCGAATGAAAAAATCGAACTATCATAAATACGGTTTAGTGTATGTTGAGCGAGAAGGAGGTACCAAAGACTTTCTAGCCAGAAGCTGCAAGATAGGCATCACATGTCCTCAATGGAAATCTGGCATCGGTGATAAAAGATAAAACACTGGAAGAAATGTGGAATGGAGTTAAACCTAAAGTGAATTACTTTAGAGTTTTTGGATGCTTAGTTCATGTTCATGTTCCAAACCAGAATAGAAAGAAATTGGATGGTAATTTTTTTTTCTTATATGCTACTTGGAAGGAGTGATGAGTCAAAAGCATATCAATTGTACGATCCAGAAATAAAGAAGATTGTGATAACCTAAAATGTTAGTTTTGAAGAAGATAAGGGCTAGAATTGGGGAAGGACAACAGAAGAATTGAGGCTAGATGCATTGGTATGAGAAGATTACAATGCATTAGAGAATGAGAAAGAAGAAGCCATTTTACCGCCAAAGATATTGCTGATCAAGTGCACCAAGTCAAATAGTTCCACCAACAGATAGGCCTCAACGAGCTCCTGCATACTTGCAAGATTATGTATCTGGAGAAGACTTTTCAGAAGAAGATGACGAGTTAAACAATCTTGCTATGTTTGTTTCATGTGAAGATCCTTGTTCATTCAAAGATGCAATGTTAGAAGAAAAGTGGAGAAAAGCAATGGAGTGTAAGATGGAGTCTATGAGAAGAATGAAACCTGGCAGCTGACAAGGCTAATAGAAAGGGCTAAGAAAATTGGTGTAAAGTGGGTTTTCAAGACCAAATTTAATGAAAATTGTGAAGTGGATAAGTACAAAGCTCATTTGGTTGCTAGGGGCTATGCTTAATAATATAGGATTGACTACAATGAGGTCTTCACCCTTAATAGTAAGATGGGATATGATTCGGATGATTCTGGCACTTGCGGCATAGAAAGGCTTGAGTGTATTCCAGCCTAATGTCAAAAGTGCATTTCTTCATGGTGAACTGAATGAGGATGTATGTATAGAGCAACCACCAAGGTATGTTTGTAAGTGTGAAGAAGAGAGGGTTTACAAGCTCCGGAAGGCGCTTTATGGATTGAAGCAGACACTACGTGCTTGGTATAGTAAAATTGAAGCTTACACTATGATAAAAAACGAATCAAACGACAGATATGCTCCATTGTCTAAATGTATACCTATCTTTCGTCTATTTCTGTGCCGTCTCATTACATATCAGACTACAGATATGCACCTTCGTCTGATATGCACTAACGCATCAAAAGAAAAAAGCCATATGTTGTTTGATGTTATAGTATCATTTTTAAAATTTTCTATTAGACCACATATAAATATTGACATATATGCATATCAATTACACTTATGTTATATTTGCAAAATAAAATAATGAATCACAATTTAATTTAAATAAATATTTTTATTTCAAATCAAATTCAAATACAATATAACTTTCAGTATACTTACATTTTCAAATACAATACAACTTTAACTATTTTTACATGTTCAAATACAATACAACTTTCACTATCACTCTCATATATACAACTTTTCCCTACACTCTCATATATAATATATTTTTACTCGCACTCACTTACACTCACTCGAGTTTATTTTGATATTGATCTTCATTTGCTTGCTCCAGCTTGTGTCCAGTCATCTCTTATACCTGTCAAATAAACAACGTAGTAAAATGAAAAAGGAAACAAACCTAAATTACAAAAATTAAATTAAATTTTAATATTAATATTGCCTCGGTTTATGGGTTGTTTTCTCTTCATGTTTTAGACATGGCGGAACAAATATATATGTGTACGGACAAATTATGATATGCACAATGTATCACTATGAATATCACAAGGCCGGACATTGATTAAATCTCACGAACTATTGCAAAGGTTAAGCCCAAAGGCTCAACACAGTACAAGTGTGCACAAGGTCAGGCCAAGCAAATTTCAGCCCAACTCAGGTGCACCATATACAAGTGTCAGCCAGTTTACATAGTCACACATATGTACATGCATACATATGTATGGATGAACCAAGAAAGCATAAGTATCGGTCTCAGGTAGCAAACCATATGTATCTGTTTAAGGCAACAAATCATAGGAAAATTGAACGTGCAAGACTCAAGCAACTAGACACGTATGCACACACACATATACATATATATATGTATGTATGTATGTGTGTGTGTATGTATGTATGTATGTATGTATGTATGTATGTATGAATGTATGTATGTATGTATGTATGTATGTATGTATGTATGTATGTATGTATGTATGTATGTATGTATATGGAAGTTCAAAGAAAAAACAAGTTTCAACAATTCAACAACATGAAGCAATGAAAAGAAAAAACAAGATTACAACACACAGGAGACACATATATGGAAGTTTAGCGTAAAACATGGTAATATTTCACACATATATACATATACATGTATGAATATACATGCAAGATATTTCACAAACTGAAACAATTCAACAAGATCAACTAATTCCAAGAAGTGCTCAAATAGATATTATGCCAAAATGAAGTGCATAAATAGTCCAAGAAAAACAGACATGCATTAAGGACACATAGCGTCAGGGAATACATACATGCGCATTGGCAAAGAGTAATAACAAACCAACATGCAAATACAAGTTCAGGGACACGTATACATGATGGACTTAGACGATCAGGCAAAACAACTCAAGCAACAGAGATGTAGGCACAACGGTAAGGAGAAACTATTTTAGAGATATACATATGTACAAATGATGTGCACGTAAATGTGCATATTTTTACCGCCATATTTATTCTATTTAAATTAAATAAATGATCATATAGGGCATTTTAACTTATTTTAACCAAAATTCATATTAATTCCAAATTTTCACATATTCATCTTCGTATAAGGGCAAAATGGTCATTTGTGCACGTATATTAATTTGAGAGAATTTAATTGGAAATTTCTATAATGTTTTGTAGGAATTTAGCTTCTCATATTAGTGGGTTCATGAAGAAACATGCATGCACAAAATGGATATACAGGAATGAAGATGGAAATAATTCAAAGTAAAGATCATGGAGGACCCCACCTACCCACCTACCTTAACGTACAAATTAAAGGCTAATGCACATGCTTATGGAGTTAATGGTTTCATGTACACTTAATGGGGGATTAAGACATGTTAATGATTACTTGGCCTCCACACTTCCTAAGGGGCATTTTGGGCATTCCCCAAAAAGTGAATTAGGGTTTTAAAACTTGTATATATACCCCTTATGTTTCATGTAATCTCTTATCATCTCTTCTCTTAGTCTCTCTTAGGCCTCCTTCTCTTTAGTTTAGTTTAGATCAAAAATAAAATGAAAGCTCCTCTTTCTCTTTTCATGGCTACTTAGCCATTTTTATTTTATGTAATCTTTTTTATTTTACGCAATTTAATACATGCTCTTTCCTTTTCATGTTCATTTACTTTCATGTTGTAGTGTAGATCTCTTCTCTTTTATGCAAGTAGAATAATTTTTCCTTTCATTTTGCTCTCTTTTTCCTCTTCTTTTTATTCAATGTTGCTTGCTACACTTGTTCATATGATGACAAATATGAGAGGTTAAACCCCTTCAATTTAGGGGTAATGAAGCTCTCTAATCATGTAGCTTCAACTTAATTTGATGTTTATGCTCTCTTTTTATGCTTAATAAGAATGATTGAAGTGATTTAATGATGTTGTTTAGCTTTGAATTTAATAGTCTATGATGTTCATAACAAATAGGCTATGATTAAACAAACAAAACACAAATTGCCTCTTCATCTACATATGATTATGGCAAAGTAGTGATTGTTAAAATTAGAATTTGATGGCTTATATTTCTAATTAATAGTTAATAGGCCATGCTTAAAATAGATTTTGCTTTCAACTTTGTTGTCATATTTTATGAGATTTAAAAGTGTATTAGTAGTTGTGTTATAGTTTGATGGTTTATATTGAGCTAATTAATAGCACAAATATACCATACTTATGATAAGCACATCAACTAATTCACTAATGACAAGAAAAGAGAAATCATAACTTCATTTTGTTGATTTATGTGATTTAGAGAGTGGAAATTTCCTCTAAATTGTCATTTAACTCTCATATTTTTATCTATTTTTCTTTTGCTAGTTTTTGTTAGTTTCTTACATTTTTAGCTAATCACACTTTCAACTTTGGTTAATTTGATTGAATAGAATTTTAAAATCATAAATTCCCTGCGGATCGACCCGTATTCACTGCGTGCTACATTCGTACACCGTACGCTTGCGGTTATTTTTAATTTAAATTCGTTCGACGATTTTCTAAACCGATAGAATTTCCGTTGACGACCAAGTTTTTGGCGCCGTTGCCGGGGATTGTCTTGGTTTTGATTTTCTATTCTTCGGATTATTTTCGTTTGATTTTCTTGTGTGTTTGTTTTGTGTGTTTGTTTGCATATAAAAAAAACTATATTTGTTGTGTGTAAGTGTGTTTGTATTTTTGTTTGAGTGTTGTTATTATTTTCTAGTTGTTGGTTTATTTCAAATTGCATATCTTATTATTAAAAAAAACATTCACACAATCTCATTTGAAAAAGAAAAGAAAAAATTCCATTTCATTTACAAATTTTACATTTACATTTTGAATTTGCATTTTCAAAACCGCCTGTTTACAAGGCTAATTCACTGTTCTCTGGCCCTCCTCTCTGCATACATACATCTACAAACCTTCACAAATTCCATACTTCAATTTCAAACATACGCTTCAGTTCACCTTTCCTCCAACCATATTACATTCCACAACAACTTTCTGCTACAACATACTGTCAACTCTACCAATACCACCTCATTGCTCATCCACCAACCACCACTGCATTTCCTTTCAACCACAACATCCTCCACAACATCACAGAACATCACTGCAACACCTCCCCTTGCTGCTCACTTACCCATTGTTGTCCCCTGTGACTACAAAACTGTCACACAAGCAACATAAACCTCCTCGGCCATTCAACATATCAGCAAGTGTCACCAAGCAGCTGCTCACCATCAACCTCTCTCCTTAAAACCACAACATCAAACACTCAACCACATCACCACTGCAGTGAAACAAACATCCACCAATACAACGCTTGTTTCCGCTCCTTCATTCATATCAACATTAATCACCTGACCTGCCTACATCGCAGTAGCTTTCAACCACCAGTACAGCCTGAACATCCCTCTGCCTCAACACAAACATACGCTTGCACCACCTACTAACACAACAAACTTCTTCAAGACAAACCACCTCTGCCACTAACAAACGACAACACCTTCAATTCTCTCACAACATACCACTTTCCTCTTCACACACATCGACAAATTCCTCCTTTCCTCTTCAACGTCACAAACTACCACCAATTCCATCATCACACTCCTCACCAAAAAGTTCCACCTCATTCACTGACCAACTCATTTGCCAAACCACAGTGCAAATTGTCCCCTGCTAACATCTACAGCCACTACTGCCAAAAAAAACAACAACTTTAACTTCTTCTCCATCGAATCAGCAACCGTCGCACCCAAGACTTCACCGACTTGCCACAATTACCCAAACCTAGCTCGAGAATATCCTGGACCAACGTCTACAACCCCACTGCTTCAGTTATCAAGTCCTCATCTCAACCTCACCAAGACAAAATAGCAACCGCCTCTTCCCCAACGCAATCGCTTCCACATTCGCAATCGCCACCTCCTCCAAACCCAAGTGAAACTATGAAGTCGCCACCGTACTCAACATCGACAACAGACCACCGCAACACTCTCACTCAATCCGAACAGCTCTATCGCCTCCAATTGCAAATCGAGAACACTTCCGCAATTCCATTCCCCACTCGAATGCTACCCTCAAACAAAATCTGCACAAGTTTTGAATTGAAAATATGATTTGAGAATTGGGGATTACTCGTTGAAAATCTGAGTTGTTTCTTTGTTTGAGAAAGAGCTCGGTTATATTGAAGGAATCTAATTTTTTTTATTGGCTTGTGAACTGAATTGTTTGGGCCGGGTTGAAAATGTGATATTTGCTTTTACTTGGTCTTCTTATTTATTTAGTTTTAACTTTTAAGTTTTCTTTTATCTCTAAAAAAAGAGCGTTTCAGTTGTTTTTAGTTTCATTTTCGTCCTAATTTGTTTTGTTTTGTTTTGTTTTTGTTACATCCTTGTTTTTATTTGTTTTTGTTTATGATGGTTATGTGAATTGGTTTTGGATTCACTTGTTTTTGTTTATTTTTAACCTTAAAAAAACAAATTATTTTGGTTTCAAATTTTTCTTAGTTTCTTTTTGTAAAACCAAAAAAAACAAATATATATATATATATATACAATTGTATATATGTACTGTTTTTAATTTCAGGTTGCCAAAGCAGATTGGAAGAGTCGCTTGCTTCGTTTGGCTTGCCAAAAATAATTTCTTTGCTTTGCATGCCAAAAAATAAAAAAATAAACTGCTTGCTTGCTATATCTATTGTTTTTATTTGTCTTGCATCGTTGTTTACTTGCATTTTAAAAAAAATTCAAAAACAAAAGCAAAAATTCATTTGTAGTTGCATTGTTAATACACATTTAATTTCTGTTTTGCATTTCATCTTAGAATCTTGATTAATAATAACGATAGCTCTTAATTGTATATTGACAAGTTGTCTTCTTTGAACAATTTAATTTCTTGGTGTCTAGGCTACGGCTGAGCAATAATCAGTTATAAATATTACGGTGACTCGTAAATATTATACAGAATTGTTTCTCTAGAGGTACTTAAACCTTCGGCTGCATTGCTACGGTGATTCGTGGTGCACCGATAATTCCTGCCCGTTACCCGGCTGAGAACTATCTTGTTTATCTAAGACAATGTGTGAGTATACAATTTTGGGTTAACTTAGGATAAATCATTCGTAATTAACCCTTGCATTCATTTAGTTGCATTAGTTCATGCATATTTATAAAAAACAAAAAAAAAATTCAAAATCCAACACTAAAAAAAAATTGTAAATATTCCTTTTCCTTTGAAATTTTTAAATCCTTTTTTTTAATTTCAAAAATCCAAAAAAATTTAGAAAAACCAAAATCCAAAAAAAATTATAAAACCTTTTCAAAAACAAAGAAAAAGTTTGAAAAACCAAAAAACAAAACAAAAAAATCAATTTCCCTTTTGAAAAATAAATTTAATTTGTAAATATTTTTCCTTTATAAAAATAACATTCTTGAAAGTGGCCGAGTTTCCCCACTTACATGAATTTTACAATAGTTGTGAAAATCAATATAATTTCACTTCAAATTCTTATAGATATTTCAATGACAACTATTGTTCAAACGATTCAGATTTTGAACTACAAAATTTTCAAAATTATGAACAACCCTCGAATTTCGAAAATAGCATTGAAATGATTTCATCTTTACTCGAACTTTCTACACAAAAAAATCAAGAGATAAATGATTTATGTAATTCTTATTTTTGTAATAACTCGAGTCAAGGATTTCAAAATTTGAATTCAATTCAAAATTCAAACGATTACGATTATAACCCATGCCAATTTAATTTCGAACTCCAAAATGAATTTCAAACTCAACATGAAAATGGGAACAACTTTTCAAACGAATTTGGCAATGGGAATAATCTTAACCATGTTACGAGTGAAAAAAATTTGTTCTCAACAAATCCAAATCGAAAATTCTCAATTGAATAACTACAAATTGGATTTTGTTGAACAAATGAATGAAATTTACGATGATCAAACGGATTTGTTGTTTGAAACTTATATGAAACAACGTGAATAACAAAATCAAATCTCAACGTGTGATGAGTCAAGTGATAATCCACCTTTTACCCAAATCGACGATTTTCAAATAACAACTTTTGAATTTGATAATGACGATCTTAATCAAGTTGTTGAAAATTGGGTAATTAAGTTGGATTTCAATTCTTTTGAGGGTACGAAACTCGATTTAAACTTCGATCTTCCTTTTTCTGAAAATTTGAATATGATATATAACTTTGAATTTTAAACTCGATTTACATGATGAAGTTGTTGATAATCCAACAAGGGAAGTCGAATTTAACAAACACGAGTTTTATGGACTTTTTGAAAATGAGTTACTAAATTCCGTAGGGGACGATTTGAATCACCATTTCGATTTTGAAATCGATGATAAACTTGAATTTGGTGAAAATAAATTTCAAACAATTGTTTTATCAACCCCAAAAATCATTGAAAATAAAACAACTCATTCAACTTTTGATAAAACGAAATTCGCTTTTCCTAATCAACATTCAACTTTAACATTTTTAAAGGTTTGGTTTTTCGCGCTTAAGTTGTGTCTCGCACACTTGACGAGTCAAATGAATCAGTTTCTGAAAGACCGTTTCATTTACTTTTTGACGATATACTTTCTGATCTAGTGTAAATATTGTTAGTTCTCATGTAAATATAGGTCATCTTTTTATTTTTATTTTTTTCTCCTTCCACTTGGGTTGACTGTGGGGACACGGTCAAAATCAAGTGTGGGGGGAGACTCATCTTTAATTATTTTTTTCATGGTTTATTTTTGCTTTATAAATTCAAAAAAAAAATCACAAAAACAAATTTTCTTTTGATTTATTTTTTAAAGAAACACTAAGATAAATATATGGTTTTGGCTTATTAAATTGAAATTTTTGAAAATTTATTTGTCTTAACAAAAATAAAAATGAAGTTTGATTACAAATAATAATGGTTTAATTAGTATATAGGAAGATTCATACGTGTTAATTATGAAGTACATCCTAATTGAAAATCTTTATTTTAAAAAGTGGTTGATTTAAAGTAAAGAATATAACATTTTTTTGCCTTCTAAGTTAAATGGTGCTAAGATGATTTTGCAAAACTCTCTCTCTCTTTAAAAAAAATATATAAAAATAAAAAATAATAACATCCAAGTATTCACTCTCATTTAAAAGTCCTCACGGTTATGCATGGGTGAATTACTTGGAAACTTTGATTATGTGCTTTCATACTCATTTAAAAGTCCTCACGGTTATGCATGTATGGAACACATGTAAAAAAAAAGACTTAATAAAAACCACCTACGGTCGATAGGTGTATGCACGAAAGTGTGTGCACTCGCCATGCTCTGTACTCCCCTCACATAAGCCCGAAAAGCAGTGCATGGGTGATATATATGACCTCAGTTTACCTGAGCTAGGTGTGTAATTTTTCTTGCAAATAATGAGAGAGCAAGCAATTGAAATCCTAGCACTATTTTTACTTAGTTGATTTGATTTGTTATTGAAAATAAATGAAAATACCACTTTAATAAACTTTGATAATCAACTAAGGATCCATTTTATATTTACACTTTGTTATTAACCAAAACAACGAGTTAAACTATAGTCTATATGTTATGATAACTTGATTTTTGTTGGAAATTTTGACGAGTAAATGACATAAATTTTCAAGATAATAGCCAAAACCTATATTTAACTTATTCGTGTCAATTTAAAAATAAATCCTTCATTTGTAAATATATTTTTTAAAAAAAACTTGCATTCATCTCTTTGTAAATAAATCTTGCATTTTGTAAATATTTTTATCCTGCATTTGGATTTTGTGGGTAGTATCCGCTGAAAACCCTCACGAGACAACACTTGTCCTACTGGGGACACCCAGAGATTTAACGGCTTGTTGCATACACTCAATGAAATCGTGCTTCCTACGAAAACGGATTTATCTTAGTTTTAATTTATTCGAGGACGAATAAAAAGATAAGTGTGGGGGTATTTGATGTGCACGTAAATGTGCATATTTTTACCACCATATTTATTCTATTTAAATTAAATAAATGATCATATAGGGTATTTTAACTTGTTTTAACCAAAATTCATATTAATTCCATATTTTCACATATTCATCTTCATATAAGGGCAAAATGGCCATTTGTGCGCGTATATTAATTTGAGAGAATTTAATTGGAAATTTCTATAATGTTTTGTAGGAATTTAGCTTCTCATATTAATGGGTTCGTGAAGAAACATGCATGCACAAAATGGATATAAAGGAATGAAGATGGAAATAATTCAAAGTGAAGATCATGGAGGACCCCACCTACCCACCCACCTTAATGTACAAATTAAAGGCTAATGCACATGCTTATGGAGTTAATGGTTTCATGTACACTTAATGGGGGATTAAGACATGTTAATGATTACTTGGCCTCCACACTTCCTAAGGGGCATTTTGGGCATTCCCTAAAAAGTGAATTAGGGTTTTAAAACTTGTATATATACCCCTTATGTTTCATGTAATCTCTTATCATCTCTTCTCTTAGTCTCTCTTAGGCCTCATTCTCTTTAGTTTAGTTTAGATCAAAAATAAAATGAAAGCTCCTCTTTCTCTTTTCATGGCTACTTAGCCATTTTTATTTTATGTAATCTTTTTTATTTTATGCAATTTAATACATGCTTTTTCCTTTTCATGTTCATTTACTTTCATGTTGTAGTGTAGATCTCTTCTCTTTTATGCAAGTAGAATAATTTTTCCTTTCATTTTGCTCTCTTTTTCTTCTTCTTTTTA
Organism: Allium cepa; assembly: GCA_030765085.1. Taxonomy (NCBI): domain Eukaryota; kingdom Viridiplantae; phylum Streptophyta; class Magnoliopsida; order Asparagales; family Amaryllidaceae; genus Allium; species Allium cepa. The sequence continues at coordinate 534,940,631 of CM060942.1, forward strand.
TTCAATGTTGCTTGCTACATTTGTTCATATGATGACAAATATGAGAGGCTAAACCCCTTCAATTTAGGGGTAATGAAGCTCTCTAATCATATAGCTTCAACTTAATTTGATGTTTATGCTCCCTTTTTATGCTTAATGAGAATGATTGAAGTGGTTTAATGATGTTTTTTAGCTTTGAATTTAATAGTCTATGCTGTTCATAACAAATAGGCTATGCTTAAACAAACAAAACATAAATTGCCTCTTCATCTACATATGATTATGGCAAAGAAGTGATTGTTGAAATTAAAATTTGATGGCTTATATTTCTAATTAATAGTTAATAGGTCATGCTTAAAATAGATTTTGCTTTCAACTTTGTTGTCATATTTTATGAGATTTAAAAGTGTATTAGTAGTTGTGTTATAGTTTGATGGTTTATATTGAGCTAATTAATAGCATAAATATACCATATTTATGATAAGCACATCAACTAATTCACTAATGACAAGAAAAGAGAGATCATAACTTCATTTTGTTGATTTATGTGATTTAGAGAGTGGAGATTGCCTCTAAATTGTCATTTAACTCTCATATTTTTATCTATTTTTCTTTTGCTAGTTTTTGTTAGTTTCTTACATTTTTAGCTAATCACACTTTCAACTTTGGTTAATTTGATTGAATAGAATTTTAAAATCATCAATTCCCTGCTGATCGACCCGTATTCGCCGCGTGCTACATTCGTACACCGTGCGCTTGCGGATATTTTTAATTTAAATTCGTTCGACGGTTTTCTAAACCGATAGAATTTCCGTTGATGACCAAGTTTTATTGTGATGGACTTAGACGATCAGGCAAAACAACTCAAGTAACAGAGATGTAGGCACAACAGTAAGGAGAAACTATTTTAGAGATATACATATGTACAAACCAGACATAAAAGAACTTAAATGTATGTATGCATATACATATACATATATGTATGTACATACATACATATATGTATTTACATGTATACATGTGCACGTGGCCACTTCATACTCCATACGAACATATAACTACATACATAAGGAGCAACAAACAGTTTAAACAACACAACAATAAGGTTTATCTCTCTTTCAAAATAGCGCAATAAAATAGTTCACACAAAGAAATATTCAAAATGGCGGAACAACATGGTTGATGGGATATTCAAAATGGTGCAACAACTTGAGTTTTAAACCAAACAGCAAGCTTCAGGGGACAAGCAAAATAATAAGTGCAAATTCCTTTTCAATCTGAAAATTGGAAGCCTCAAGGGACAAGCAAACCAACAGTAAGCTTTAGAGTACAAGTAATATAAATATATACACATATGTATACACATGTATATATGTATAGAAATGTACCTTTAAACATGCACACAAGAAGCATGTATAATGGTACATATACGGCATGATGTACATAAATAGGCAGTTGCCAATTAGCATTAAAAGGAAGAAATCACCAAAATCAAGCAAGGCATCAAAAGGAAGAAATAAATTATGCTACATCAAAAGGAAGAAATCAACAAAATCAAGCAAGGCATCAAAAGGTAAGGCAAGTCAAGGGATCAAAAGGAAGAAATCAATTTATGCTATATCAAACACTAGTTACAATTAGCATAAGCAAGAATCATTAACCAAGATCAGGCAATAAGGCGCAAGGTCCACAAAGTCACAAAGTAAATTGCAAGTAGAACCAAGTGCAAGCTCAAGTAAACATCATGATGTAGATAAATAGGCAACATATACATATGCAAACATCATGATGGATACATAAATAGGCACCATATACATATGCAAATGTAGTAATCAAGCGCAAGGGCCCAAAAAGAAAATGCACATGGAACAAGTTCATGAATAGAGGTATTTCAGCGAAGAAACCAAGAATTTTGAAATGGAATCACAAGAAATAAAGTAAAATTGAATCTGCTCAAAATTGAAAATCAAAAAATCAAAAAAATCAAGGTCTAAGACAGTAAAATCAGTGTCTAGATTACATTCAAAATAGATTCAAGAATTTCAAAATGAAAATATAGGGATTCAAACTCTATAAGTTAACCCATATCATCATCGGCAAATTTAATCTGGTTCGAGCATAAATTGAAAAGGGGAAAAATTGCTAAACATACCAAATCGATAGTAATAAACTCAACAAAGAAAGCAACCATGTAGCAATCACGGCTAATCGAAGTGTGCGAACAGCAGAGAAGAAGGAGTGTCATTCGCACTTCAAATTCCAAGCGGCAGTTTTCGATCTAGAAACCCTATATCAGAACGAAGAGGGAATGCGACCATCAATTTATTAAGAGTGAGAGAAGAGGGAAGAGGATACATGGTCAATTTTGTTCTGTCGGTTTGAGTTTGAGAGTGAGATTAAAAGGTTTTGCTGATTTAGTTTTAAAAGGGAGAGAAGAGGGAAGCAAAATATTGAGAGGGAAAGAATTTAAGGACTGCAACCACCAAAATATTAGAGGGAAAATATGCAGCCACCAAAATATTTAGAGGAAAAACATGGAGCCAAAACTAAATTTTTTGATAACTTCAATCAGACAACATATATACCAGAGGGAAAATAAGCGGCAACCAAATATTTAGAGGGAAATATGGAGCCAAAACTAAATTTTTTGATAACTTCAAGCAGACAATAGATAAAATGTTGTCTGAATGACAAGCACAAACATTGAGATTTCAAGAGCTATTTAAACAATAGAGTATTTTTCCACATATTGTGTGAAATAGTGGAAAATGTTAGAACAATAGCAAATCAACCTTATGTTGTGTGATAACTGTTATCTGATTCACTTTATGGCATAGTGTTATTTCATCAAAGAAGGCATTACACGCTGCAACTATAAGCTTACTCTCTTTGTCAAGTCAGAAGGAGGATGCAAGAAGATTTTAATAATGAGTTTATACATTGATGACTTAATTTATACTGGTAATGATATTTGCATACTTGAAAAGTTTAAGAGTTCCATGAAGGATGAGTTTGATATGATCGATTTAGGGAAGATGAAATATTTTCTGGGTATCGAGGTAATGTAAAAATTAGAAGGCATCTACCAAAGTCAAAGGAAATATGCTAGTGAATTGTTGCAAAGGTTTCGTTTGCAAAATGGAAATTCAATTAAGAATCCCATTTTACCAGGCACTAGACTCTCAAACAAAGGAGGATGAGCTGAGGTGGATGTAACTGTGTATAAGAAATTGATAAGGATTCTCATGTATATCACTACTATAAGACCAGACTTAATGTATGTGGTGTGTTGTTAAGTAGGTATATGTCTAATCCCACCAAAGTGCATATGCAAGAAGCAAAGAGGGTGTTGCGTTATTTGAAAGGTAATGTCGATTTGGGATTGCTTTACAGGAGAGGTTATGTGAAGGAACTAGTTACTTATATAAACAACGACTATGTTGGAAACATTGATGATAGAAGGAGTACAAGTGGCTATGTATTCTTGATGAATGGAGGTGCAGTTTCATGGGTTTAGAAAAAGCAACTGACGGTGACACTATCTACCATGGAGGCTGAGTATATTGCCGCAGCACCTTATGCCTGTTAATGTTATTGTATGCATATAATCTTGGAGCATTTTGTTTATCTACAGTCTCAATGCATGACTATACTATGTAATAATTGCTCAACAATTAAATTATCAAAGAATCTAGTTTTACATGGTAGGAGCAAGCATATTAGGTTCCATTTCTTGAGGGACCTTACGAAAGAGGGAGTTTTGAGACTTGTTCATTATGGTACAAAGGAGCAAATAGCAGATATAATGACCAAGTCCTTGAAGCTTGATGTGTTTGAAAAGCTGTGTAAAGAGCTTGGACTGTGTGAAGTACCACTAAACATAAACTGAATGCTACCACTTTCCGTTTAAGGGAGGCATTGTTAAGTCTTGACTGTTTCCAAGTTGTTAGTAGTTTGATTGTTTCAGAAAATAAGATTATGTTTATTAGGAGTCAAAAGTAGATAGAGCTGTGTATGAATTTGTTTTAATAAATATCACGACTTGCATATGGTTGTTATTTTTGCTTCTGTTCTTCATGTCATGTAAACGTTATATAAAGCCTGCTGTTATTGTAATAAATCTATCGAAGTATTTTATAACTTTATGTGCGTAATTGTTTTCTCAACAAATAGGACTACATCAAACAACTTTTATCTAACTACATAATCCTAGGATATGTTAGATACGAAGTAATCCAACTATAGTTATATTTACCTATTAACCTAGGATCGAAGAAGATGGGAAATGAATGAAAGTGTAATAAGTTATTAAACATAGAATAGGGTAGTATTGTAATTGATGGTGCAATGCATCCACTTTTCTTCTTTCTAAACTCGATGCTTCTCTCTTTTGTTTGAAACATTAAACTCTCCTTAAATGCACTTTGCATCTGCTTCATTATTATACTTGAAAAGGAAGTCAATTCCTCTTCTCAAATTTCAAAGCCAAATAATCTTAGTCGAAATTGGTAAAAAAAATTCAAATTAAATTTGCAAATCAATGACTATAAATCAAAAATTGGTATGCTCTTCCAATCTGTTCGAGTATTTAAGATTTGGGTCTTTAATTTACACGATTTTATTTTCCAAAATGGTAACAAAGGGAAAAGATATTTTTTTCAATTTGGTCCACTTTTAAAACGTTGTAACAGTTATAGATATTAATCACTTTTAGCTCAATGTTACGCTTAGGATAAAGTGTATAGGACATTTCGAATGTCACATGTATTTCTTAATTTTTTAAAATTTACACTACCACTATTTCAAAATGCTCCATTAAACGAAAAAATTTATACTAGCGCATTTTCAAAAAAAGGTCAGTTCTATATCTATGTAAAATATAAACATTAGCGGTGACTTTTCAAAATGAACCTATGTGGTTTTAGAAAATAAACACTGGCGCATTCTGTAACGGTGCTAGTTTATGTTTTTTATTAAAAATACATTTGACATTTCAAATGTCATTTTTACAATTTAGCTCATGTAGCGCTAAGTTGACCAAAAATGGTCTATATCTATAATTAATTTTTAAAGTAGCCTAAAGGTGTGATGTGTTAAAAATCAGATCAAATTAATAAATTCTCAATGGAAAATTAATTGTGGTTGAAGATGAGTTGATGAAACAAAGTTTTTGATAAAATTAGCGAGAAGAATGAACTTTGAAATAAAAAATTAAACTGAAAGAGATAAGTTTTTTTTGGACTGAAGAGCGGAATGCTAGTTTTAACTAGCATTATATTCAGTTTTTATAATAAAAAATTCTAGTTATAATTAGCGTTATTATATTTTACTTTGTATAGAGTTCTAATTATAACTAGCATCATCTGACCTTAAAAAAATCGTTATCCTTTAAATAATTTTTTTGGCAAAGCTTGTCTTCGTGCTTATTTTCCTCTTTTGAATTAATATAATTTAAGTTAATGTTGGAGAGATTTTTCGGTAGGTGTAAATAGCACAACATTTTTAATTTAGTTTCGAAACATAATGAACCTTGATTATAATAGCTACTTTGATGTTCCCTTTAAAAAAATCCATTAATAATTCTTAAGTATAAATGTATAATAGCTACTTTGAGGAAGGATGAATTATCACGTAAAAATTCAATCAAAGTTTTTTTAAGAGTTAAAGCAAATTGGTAGATTTCATTAGGGTGATTGGTTAATCGGTCCAAATTATTCACTCCCATTTGAAAAGGGGTACCAAATCATATTAAAAATGATGGATCAAATCTAATCTGAAATTTGGTTATCAAATCGGGAGAATTGATTAATGGGTCACCGAGTATTAATTCAATCAAAAAATTATTATACATTAATAATATTAAAACACTTTTTTGGTTTACAGAACTTGTAATTTATTCTTGATTACAGATTTTAAAAAATGAAGCAAATGCAATCATATCCAATCAGTTATGATTGGTGAAACTTGGTTTAGCTAATACTAGTTTTTTCTTCAATCTTTCATTCTGTTTTTATATGGTTCCTGCTTTATAGGTTTAAATATCTTTTGAACTTTTACAACTTTTATACTAATTTGTTTACGGGTTTAAATAAACTTTTGATATTTTGACAAGTGGATCATTTCCATTTCAATAAATTGAATAATTATATGTATCGGTAGAATGAAATGCATGTTACTTATAATATCTCTATTTTAGAAATGTAAAACGAGAAAATAACAAGATTTAGAGTGGTTCAATCAAAGTTGATCTATGTCCATTATGAGGATTTTAATATTATTTTGTTTCTCTACAATAGCTTGGATTAGAATAGACAATGACAAGAAAATACAATACCTGAGAATTTTAAATGTTCAACCCTTATAAAAATGGGATGTATTTACTGCTGCTAGAACCTACTCAATTGGGATCATGCTATCAAGGCATTGAAAATCACTCTGAATCGTTAATTAAGGTGCTTGGACAATGCATGCTAGCTAGGATGCATGCTAGACCGTGTGGTGTAGATGATGCTAACTGGTGGTTTGTACTCGAGCATGGATTAGTCAGCGGTAGGCATCATGAGATCACGGAGTGGTTGTGCATGGATGCTTTGCCAAGGTGACAACAAATGATATATAGTGGTTACTGTATTGTAGTGCTTTTGTCAGATGAAAAGTGTCATAACCTTAAGTCTTTTCAAGAAAACAATGCATGCCAAGCTTCGTTTTGCAGGTGCAATTAGGCGCTTGTCATCAAAGCCTGTCGACCCAAGACAATAGCACTTTAGAAGGAGCAGACTCAAGACAAGATGACTAGAGAGAAGTGAAATGGATCAGCTAAGATACTAGCTTTTGAAAATGCAAGGACCGAGATACGAGCCTTGTTGCAGGCTAAGGTGCTGGTTGTTTGAATTAAGCCGGGCGGTATGATTATGCAAGTCGTTCCATTCTATATCTGAAGGGGAAAATGAACAACACCACATACATTCTTACACATGGTCTAGATCCATACATTTCTCATTTAATTTATCAAATTTTTTTGTATTAAATATATTTCACTTACTTAAGCTTATGGAACATGAGAAAGGTCTTATCTGAGTTCCTTAGATCTCCAGTAAATGCTTGCTACCGACTAGTTCAATTAGAAGTACATAAAAAGTAATTTGCTATCTTATACTTAAAGAAAAAGGCACTTGAAAATTTGGACTAAAAAGTAGCTAAGGAATAGTGCATTGCAAAGGTTAACCTAGATATAAACATAAAAATTGTTATATTATAAAATCACCACGTGAGACGTGAAACGATAATACACTCGGTTGTATTATTGACGAAACATCAGTCACTATGTTATAGAACAAGTACATGAAAAAAGTTGGCGTAAACGTTCAACAAGGAAGACATTCTAGATGTGTTTGCGAACAAATTAAATAAAATGTTAGAGGTCGGAGGTTAAAGGATAAAAGTCAAAGGTTGCGTAAAGTATAAAAAATAGGGTAGTATTTAGCTAAATAATTATAATATCCTTAAATAGATGCTTGAAAAAGCAAAATACAAAACTCATTTTTCAACCAAACACTACCTAAATATCAGGAAAACTGAAATAAAAAAATTTAAGTCTGACTATTGGAGATAAGTAGGACATAAAAATTAATCTTAGAAAAACTCTGGTAATCGATGCATTGAAATATTTCTTCCTCGGTCGTTGACATTTTTATTTATTTAAAGCTTGTATGATCCGAAGATCATATAGTCATACTATATGTATGAGTCTTACGGCACGCGCTTTGAACATGAATTGTTTCCCTTACAAATTTATGTTTAAATTAGTCAAAAAATGATTTCTTATTTTCAAGTAATATTAAGATTTGTATATCTGTAAAGAAGTATTTTGAATTTATAAAGGAAGTTTAATTTTAGGTCCTAATTTTAGAAGCATTTTGAATATTTAAGCATGTTTAATTGTTGGATCTACTTTTGAGGGCGTTTGAATTAGTAAAAGAAGTTTAATATTAGATCCTATTTTGAAGTGATTAAGATTTGATAATATATAGAGGGGAGTTTTTGCTAGTTCATATTGATACCAAAAAAGTGTGATACTAAAGCTATTACAACTATTACTAAAGAAAGATGATTGAAATCAATATCTAGGTTTGAATAGTCTGTTGTAATTATAAAGATTATAGAAGGATTTTGTCTCCTAATTTATTGGAGAGATCGTATCAAAAAACAGTTTAATATTTAAAAGTTATATATAGGTGTATTATGGAAAGTTCATGGTTGGACCAAAAGATTGCGCTTCCAAGCCAACTATTAACAAAGATGTGTGTGTGTGTATTCGACCAGCAAGGCTTGATCGGTAGCCTAAAAGTTGTCAAGGTGGACTTCCCACTGTCCAAACATTAAAGAGCAGGTGTGGGACAGAGGCGCCTTAACAACTATAACGACTGCCAACACGCCTAGATAGCTAGCACTAATCATCAAAAAGCCCACAAACTGACCGTGTGCAAGTACAACAACAGACAACGGTCTTAACCAAAAATCTTCCAACATGCCTGGCCGGATATCAAATAGCGTACAAGTATAAATAACTGAACAAGACCAACAACATAAAAAGGAATTCATAGCAAATAACAACAGTAATAACAAAGGAAAATAACAGTACTAAATCTCACACACCTATGGAACCAACCAATAAGTTCAGGGTAGTACCCAGGAGATCGCGGGGAGAAGATAAATTTCCAGTCCCAATCCAATTTAGCAAAAATCTCCTCATTGTTGGACCTAGTTCATCATTATTGCACAAGACAAGCTCGCCCTTTAAAAGCCTGTAGTTGAGTTCTCGTTCATCCTTCTCATCAGCAGAAATCTAGTTAGAATATATTTTCCATTTCATGTGATAGCATAATCCGCATTCCTTATGGGATAATGTTCCATGTTCATTGTTCTAGACTAATTGCATACCCACGGCCAATTTCTCAGACAATTCCACTGCTATTCACTCGGTGCTGGGAAGAGTGAAAATCAGGGCTAGGTTTTGATCCCACTTGAGGCTAGGGATCGGGAAAAGAGTGGGTAAAGGAATAAGGGCTGAGGCGATTAAAGTGGTATCTATGGGGGCGAGAAATGGAGGAGCTGATTTGTGTATGGGAAGAAGAGGTGAAAGCTCAAGAGGAGGGGGCATGATTGTAGTCTTGGAAGGTGAAACCAAAAGAACTGGAACCTGAGGATTCTTGATTGTCGACACCGAGCCAGGGCCTTAGGGAGATGGAATTTAGGACGAAGCTTAATAGCAACAGCTGAAGAATGAAGGCACGCGGAGATTAAATGGAAAAAAGAATGGCACTGGTCAAAAATTGGAGGCTATCCACTGGTAAGAAACGTCAATGTAGGCCACTCTACACTCGGCAAGGGTAACTGGAATGCGAATAGGCAAGTGCCTAGGGGGCGCAATCTCAATAAGGGCTTTGGTAAAACGAAAAAGCTTTCTATACTTAGTGGATACATCAAAATATATCAAATGACCAAAGTTACTGATGATCCAATTAACTCCCTCGAGGGATTGGAAAATTGAGGGAATGTTCGGGAGATGAGCCCAAATGGGAACGGAAAGAAATTGCTCATGGGCCAAGTCTACATACCACGACGAGTAATAATAAAAAAAATTCCATCAATAATAATAGGATCAGATCGAGAATACTATATCTTTTCTAGGGATAAGAGAATTTGAAAAAATACAACAAATTATCATGCCGAACATCAACCTTACCTTGCAACCCCCACTTAGCAAATGTAACATTCCCGGTTTTTAGGCCAAATTAAAATTGGTAATTAATAAAAAAATTGGTTAACTTGTGAATTAATTGAGGATTAATTTGAAATTTTGTAAATGAATATAGTTAGTATATATGTAAAAGCTTTATTATGTATATATCTTTTGGAAGTAATAAGTACAAAATTTAAAATATATACATGTACAAAACATAACTAAGTATAGTTGTTAAATATATAAGAGTTTAAACATAATACATCTCCTTTTATGTTTGTTGGTATATATATAAATATAAATACAAAGTATATATGTATTTAAACTAAATAAAAATAAGATACAAAATTTTATAAACATATTGAACATGCTAATTTACAAATGTAAGCTTAAGGCATCATGGATTTAACACTTGTAAGGGAAATAAAACATAGATTTAAAAGTGTAACTTAATAATACAAGTGGCAACAAATAAAGTTTTCTTTATTTAGAATTATAGGAAAACATGTATTAGAGAAAAAATTGGTTATTCATTTCAGTTCAAAAGTTAAAACATTTTTCTCCACAAACCAGAAAATTGAGAACAAAACCAAAATAGATTCAAAACCAACAAAATCAAGATCAAACTAAACTTCAACCTGGAAACAAACCTGTAATCAAGTAAAGGTCAAGTAAGTGTTCAAGTTTCAAAGACAATGCAAAGCTTCAGAATCAAGATTTAATCAAAATAAAGTTGCAAAACAAGTATTTCTAGATCAAATAAAAAGAGTAATATTGTCTCTGTTCAAATAGTTCAGGTGAGCAACTTTTACCTTAAACCTTGAAATTGCTTATATGATTTAATATTGTGGTTGTTTTTGAAGTTAAATGATGAAAGATGTTTGAAATGGATGCAATATGTTCGTATATACATCCAAATATGCAAATATTGAATATATTTGTCTGTGAACAGGTATACTGGCATCTGTTTTTGGTATATAGGTTTATAAATTCAAGAAAACCCCATATCTTCTTGTTTAAACTGATTCAAGTCATGAATCCTGAAGAGAAAATGTTTATAACAACATAAAGTTATTTTAAGAAATAGTCTCAAGTAAAAATATTAGGTAAATATTTTGAAATATAAGAATTACAGTAAAAATAAAACAAGGTCTGGAAATTCGACTATCAGTATTTCACAATTTAATTATGTGATTAGGATCGTAATCGAAAACGATGAATTTTAATACAAATTTCAAGATTTTTAGATCCGTATATGATGGGTAATTTCATGTTGAACGGAAAAGGCTAACAGGTCGATTTCCGATGATCAATGAAGAATTGATCTTCGAGCTTGATGTCAGAGGAAGTTTAGGTGATGAAGAATATAGGAAAAATGATTGAAAAATTGTTAGGCCACTGTGGAGGTCGATCGGTGGTTTTGTAGGGTTTAGGGTCGACAAAGTTTGAAGGGGTAGCTCGTCGTCGATGACGAATCGGACAAGGCCTGACCGAGGGGATTCGATGGGGCACATCGTGGTGTGGCTCTGGGTAGAGTGGCACGCTCTCTAGTGATCTAGGTTGTCGTCGGCGAGGGGTTTTTCATCAGTAATTGGTTCCAGTAATTGGTTGAAAGGCTCGATCTTGATCGACAGCGAGTTTGGAAGTTCTGGGCGGTCGAATTCGGCGCCGTGGTCGTAGGTGACTAGCTGAAGGTCTCAGCGACGATCAATGATGGGCAGAGTAGGCGTGCATATTCATGTGTGCACCTATGTGTCAGGAAATTTAAAAAAAGGAAGAAGAAGGAGGCGACTCGAAGTCGAAGGAGGGAAAAATGATGAGGTAGCTTGAAGTAATGCAGCAGGGGTAGATTGCTCGTGTATTTGTGAGTTTAGCTCGGGATTTTTTATGGGTTGGCTTGGGTTTTTATTCTGTTTATTAATTTTGAAAAGAAAACTGTTTTCCAGGTTTTAAAAATAACTTGTTAAAGGCCTGAATAATTTTTTCAAACAATTAAGTCAAAAGTTTTAAATGTACCAAAATGAACAAGTTTTGAATTATGTTTTCAAAGATTTAGTTTTAAAAATGTTTTTAAAATTTGTCAAGGATTAAATATATATATATATATATATATATATGACAATTAATCCATAAGTGTTTCAAATAAAATTTAAATAATGAAATAAGAAAGTAATTAAGGCAAATGTATTCTCAAATGATTTTGAGTAACATGATTTCAAACATTTAAATTTAAAAAGATTTAAATAATGTTTAAGTAATTAATTAAGATAAAAAGGTTTATCTTTGATTAATTAAAATTATAAGCAATTAAAGATAATTACTTAATAAAAATAATAAAAGGATGATTAAGTAATTAAGGGTTAATTACTTAATTAAGTAAAGAAGGATTTATTAATGTGGATAGTTAAAGAATAATTACTTAATTAATGAAATTAATTAAGAGTTAATTAATTAAAGGATAATGGCTTAATAATTAAAGGTTAATTAATTAAGGTAATTAACTAATTAAGGGTTAATTAATTATGTAATTAACTTAAAGGTTAATTTAATCAATGTGATTAATTAAGGAATAATTAATTAATTAAGGGTAATTAATTAAGATGGATAACTAAGGATTAATTTATTAATTAATTAATTAATATTAAATGATTTGTAATTAATTAATTAGGATTGAGTAATAAATTATGAGTAATTAATTTAATTGAAAATTAAATTGAATTAATTAAGGATTAAACAATTAATTATGCTTATAAATGATCATTAAATGCTTGGATTGCTTATGAATGTATGAAATGCCTTGAATTGATTGTTATCTTTGTACTGTAATATTCTGTTCTGTGAATTGAGCTGTATGTAATTTATTTATTTATTTGTCTATGTTACATTTACATATTATATGTGAATCTGTGAATAAAAAATAAGCGTTATAGGATAATACCACTTATCAATATTGATATGATTAAATATGTGATGGTTGATGATATTGCATTATTGTATAAATGTATCAACCTATATTTTAAATTGAACTGAATTCACATAAACAATTTGAATTAAAGATGATTTTGGATTCGAAGAGACTAGGATCGGGTAAATGTTGTAGTTTGAATCCAAATAGTTTTGAAATGGAATTGAATTGAATATGGAAAGTCACAGATCAAAATGTAAATCAGTATCAAGTATCATTATCAACTTTAGGCTCCAACCTGTTGCTCTGTTTCAAATTATCCAGGTGAGCAAACTGACACCCTATAAAGTTTAAAGCAGTTTTATATCTGATGATTATGATAAGTACTTGAATGTTGTTGTGAAAAGTATTGATTATGCTTGCAATGTGATATATATGTGTGTGTGCATGTTTGGAAACTAGAAAATAAGCCTCTTTTCTTTGTTTCAGGCATCTAAATCAAGTATAAAAAATTTGATACCTCTGTATATATTCAATTTTAGGTGGTGAAATCTAAAATAAAATTGTTTGTAATAATAAAAACCTATTTATAAAAATATAACTAGGTATAATCAACAAATAGATTGCTGAAAGAAAAAGAAAGTACAAGTGAAGTACGGGTGTCGATTTTCGAACGCTGAAATTCGGGTCGTGACAGCAAAAGCCTGTTTCTTAACCAAGGAGTAATGGGGAGCTTCATCAAGGAAGAAACCCACCAAATAGTCTTTCCAAAAGGGAATACCAGGGTCAAAATTTCCCTTAGGAGCTGGGACAGGCTTATCGGCAAAGGCAACATCGTACTGTTTAGGGATGAACAAGCCTACATTACCAGGCCTCTTCTTAAATAAAGAAGACCAACCAAAATTCTACATCGTATGTAAAAAACCGCTATCGTTTTTCCTTCCTCCAAATGCATGTCTGCAAGCATACTCTCTAAGTTATGGTGTGTTTGGATCTTACGATGCTTAGGAGATCGTATAATGGTGCTTCAGGGACTAGATAGAACATTGTTTATGATACATCATTAAAGAGGGACATAATTGAATGGGGTGTGTGTATGAGACTTGATAGAATAGATAAATACGGACCAAGGATACCCACATTGGGGTACACCATTGTAACAACCCGCATATTTTACGATCGAGTATTTAAATATTTTATTTAAATATTTCATCGTTCGTCGGATTTTCGTCCGAAAACCTACTTTTTTGCAAACAGTCAAATTGGGACTCATGACCACCCCCATTGAGTTCAAAATGACGTTTGCGATCTTTTTGAGTATAAACTTTGATATGTTTGGAGTTAGTGGAATTTTGCTACTTTTTCACTTAAGGCTTTGGTTTTGTTTCAGCCCATTAGACCCAAGCTTCACCCCTCTTCTCTTCATTACTTCACTTCTATTTCCTAATACTCAAGCTTTAGCAACAATGGAGAGAGGAATGGAAAATTAAAACTCCAAGCCCTAGTTTCCATTTGCAAAGCAAGTTCCATCCCCAAATTTATAGAAGCAGCTTTGGTAAGCCTCCTCTTCTTCTTCTCCAACTCATTCTCTTACCAATTTCAGAAATTCCTAAACCTAATTTAGGAGGTGTTTCTCTTTTAAGCTTAGATTCAAGCTCTTTGGGTTGGAATTGAAGAGTGATTGTCCTTGCCATTACTCTATAGCTTCTTCTTCATAGTTTTGGGTTTAAAGGTGAGATTTTTATCTCACATCTTTGTCTATAACTATCTTTGATTGTTGGGTATGAATTCCTAACACTTATTCATGTGCACTTGCTTTTGGTTTGGATTGAATTGGTGAATATCTCAATTTTAGTGTTTTGGGTTCAAATCTTTAAAATCCTAACCTGATGTTTGAACATGTTTTTGGTGATGCATCGAGGAGCCAATAGGACCGGGTAGCCGATGGGCGTAATCCCCTAGCGTCCGTGCTCGATCGGTTGCGAATGGAGAGAGTTTGCACTTCAATTAATAGGGTTGAAAACGCAGGAATTGCAGTTCGGTCGACCGAACTCTCTGAGTCAGCCGACCGAAGCTGAAGCCGAAACATTCTGGGCTATTTTCGGTCGACCAACTCAGAGAGTTCAATCGACTGACCTGCTCCTATTTCCCTGTTTGCCTATTTATGCTCGTTTTGCTTTGTTTTTCCAATTGTTAATCGATTCTTCTTCTCCGATTAGTTGTTATCACCTTTGTCAACTTTGATAACTTCTATTTTTGGAATTTTTGGGTATTTCCACTTTGATGGATTCGGTATCGATTTCTTTGGATTTTATTCACGTCTTCGTATGTGAATTTTATTGATTAATTGTTCCTACATCATTTTTGTGATTTGTCACTTTAAAGGTTCCAATACTAGTAGTAAATATCAAAACTCTTTCATCAAAACGATTTCAACACTATTTTATTACAAAGCTCGTTTCTTAAACCGTTTTCCAATCTATTAGTATATACAAACATTTACCTCACTCGTATGAGAAATCTAATTAAACACTTAGTAAAACGAGTGGTATGAAACGCTTGCGTTTGCTTCGTCGGTTAATTTTTGGACTTGTTCGATTGAATCTCTTGTGATAATTTTCGAGTGGAGACATACAGTTTGTTCGTAAATATTTAAGTTAAGCTAGTGGTTATGGGACATGAAGATAAGCTTATATATTTACTAGCTTAGTGTAATTGACACTTCTTGATGATCGATGATGATCATTTTGTGATTTAGACTAGCAATGTCGATGTCTCTTTATCTGCGAGGGAGACTAAACCCCGTTTCTGTGGAGCTTCGGCTCAAATTGGTAGGGTAGCGACCCATGGTCTTCGTACCGTTTTGTGGAGCTTCGGCTCAAAATTAATGGTTAGCAACCGTGGAATAGCGTTCCGTTTTGTGATACACGTGTTGGTGAGTTTTCATGCTCCCGTTTTGTGATAGGCCTCCCCCTTTTTTGTGATTTCTGGATTTCTATTGATGATTTCTAGAATTTGTGCTTCACCAATTTTCGTGATTTTCATTGATAAGTTGTATCAACTATTGTGTATTGGTCAATTTGTGTGTCATTTACTTTTTGTGAATAAAAATATAGAGTGTGACATTCTTTTTTATCTTTGAGAAGATTCTTGTGATATTGATTAATCTCTTGTTGATTTTCAATTACATACTTATCATAGTATGGTATTATGGTTTTTATATGTTTATGTCATATCTCTTATTCTATGTCATTACATCCGATATTTATAGCTAGACTGATCCGTTTATTATTTTCTTATTAAATAATACTCGGGTCAGACTGAGATGTTACAGGTTCTTCCACTTGACTCCACTTCTGGTGTTTACTATTCTGACTTTTGCCTAACTACTTAGATTAGTAGTTCATTTTGTTGTATACATTTGAGATATAGACTCTATGATGTATACTTATTCTCTTGTGTAGCACTTGTACCATTCTTTTGTGATATTGTGGATCTTGTTTGACCACTCCTCTGATGTACACTTCTATGTGTAATATTCATATCAGTTTCCGCCTTTGAGATATGAACTTCTGCTACTGATTTGTGCTATGCTTATTTCTATATTTGTTTCCGAAGATATTATAGCCACTGTGTAGTAGCTTTGAGTTTGCATCGGTATGTCGGATTTCCTTTCGAGATGAAAAGTTATACTTTTATCTGGCATATCGGTACTCGCACAAAGCAAGTCGCTCCTCAACAGCCTTATTCTCTATGCTAGTTGACGACATTACTCCGTAGTGTTCTTGGCTAGCATGTGTATAGAGATGGGGCATCACAGCTTGGTATCAGAGCGAAACTTCGGAACAATGTACTATAATTTAACAAGGATCATCGTCCTAAGTCCATCTTAGGAGTCGTGCTTTAGGATTTAATTCGAGTCTTCGTACCGATTCATCCTCTTTTCTTTATGATTCCTTGTTTTATCTATCAAGATTGCTTGATATCCATTTGGTGAATGACCTTTTTCTTCTTCTTTCTTTCTAAAGGAAGAGAAATGGTTAGACCAGACCGTCCTAGCGTCGGTCAATCTAGTGCTACTCCCCAAGATGGAGTATTTATGTCTGCCCAGCAGCTTCTTGATCTAGTAAAGAATGCTCAAGCAGCCGGTTCTAACCCGGAGTCTACTCGCCCTAAGTCTGGATTTGCACGTTTGTGCAACGATTATACCAATTTAGGTGGGAAGACATTCATAGGTTCTGAAACCATTATTGAAGTCCAGGCTTGGCTAAGAACATGCGATCGAGTCTTTTCTCGCATGAATCTTATTGATCTTCACAGAGTCCAGGTGGCCTCTAGTATGCTCCAAGAAAGAGCATTAGACTGGTACGAGCTTCTGATTTCTGAAATGAATGAAGCGGATCTTACTTGGGAGAAATTCCGGGAACGATTCGAATTAAAGTTTGCGCCAGAAGCTGAGAAAGTGACATTGGCTCGTCGTTTCACTGACCTTGTTCAAGGTGAATCCTCTGTGGCAGATTATGTCGCATCCTTCAAGTCACTTTCTAAATACGGGGTCGAATACATAAACACCCCATTGAAGAAGAACCAAAGATTTGTCTATGGCTTGAATAAAAATCTCAAGAAGCCATTACTTCTAAAATTAGAAGTTTCTTTTGATCAACTCATTGTTATCGCTCTTCGACTTGAAAAGGCAGATAAAGAGAGTGATGTTGAAGTTATGGGTGCCAAACCAAACTTCAATAACAAGAAAAGGCCTAATAAGTTCAAGGGTCCTTATCCCAATAAGAAAGGGAAGCAAGTAACTTCGGTGGCAAAGACTTCTACCTCTAGTAGTAGGCAATGCTACAATTGTGGTTCTAAGGACCATTATGCGAATAAATGTTCAAAGCCCCGCGCTTGTCGCTATTGCAAAAGCCCAGACCATTATTTATCGACATGTCCTCCCAAACTTCAAGGTAGGAAGGAGGGAAAGCTTAATGTGGTGAAAACTCCTAGTAACACTTCTCATGGTCAAGGTATTTCTCATTCTATCCTTGATGGCATTATTTTATTTCATGATCAACCTATTCGAGTTCTTTTTGATACGTGTGCGTCTCATTCTTTTATATCAAAAGAACTTGTTGATACTTTTTTTGGATGTTATGTGTTCAATGACTTCTTTGAGAATTACGAATCCGGTTGGTGGATCCGCAACAATCAGTTTATTGTGCAAAGATGTCGAAATTATTTTGTGTGATTACTCCTTCCGTGCCGATTTGCATGTTATGCGTTACCTTGGCTTCGGAATGATTTTGGGAATGGATTGGCTTAACCGGTATGAAGCTCAAATCCTATGTCCTGAGCGGACTATTCATCTTCGACATCCTCAATCTGTTAAGCAGATTTCTATTGATCTTAAAGATTCGGATTCCAGCTTGGTTACATCTTTATATTCTTTAAATCCTCATGATGACGATAATGATGATGAGGAAGATATTATTTCTCTTATTCACGTTATTCGTGAATTTTCCGACATATTTGAGCCCATTTTAGGATTACCACCTAAGCGAGCAATTGAGTTCAAAATTAATCTCATCCCTGAAGCTCAACCTATCACTCGTCCTCCTTATCGCATGTCCAATAAGGAAAATGAGGAGATGCACAAACAATTATCCAAGTTGGAGATGAAGCAATTTATTTGCTCTAGTTCGTCTCCTTGGGGAGCTTCGACTATTTTCGTGAAGAAATCCGATGGTACACTTAGACTTTGTGTTGACTACTGCAAGCTTAATGATCTTACTATCGAAAATAAATATCCTTTACCTCGGATTGATGATCTATTCGATCAACTTAGTGGTGCTAGAGTCTTTTCACAATTGGACTTGGCAACCGGTTTTCATCAGCTTCGTATTGCAGAGGATAGCATTCCTTTGACATCGTTCCGTACTCGTTATGGATCTTATGAATGGCTTGTTATGCCATTTGGTTTAACGAATGCTCCGGCTTATTTCGTTGACCTTATGAATCGAGTTTTCAAATATTTCCTCGATCGATTTGTTCTCATCTTCATTGATGATATTCTTGTGTATTCAAAAACCGAGGAGGAGCATGAAAAGCATCTTCGGATTGTGTTGGAAACTCATAGGAGTAATCAATTAAAAGCAAAATTTTCTAAATGCCACTTTTGGCAATCTCGTGTGAAGTTTCTTGGTCATATTATTTCCGAATCTGAAATTTCCATGGATCCTTCAAAGATTGAAGCGATTCAAAATTGAAAGAGACCGGAGAGTGTGACGGAGATCCATAGTTTTCTCGGATTGGCGGGTTATTATCGTCGTTTTATTAAAGACTTTTCTAAAATGGTCGTGCCTCTTACAAGCTTAACAAAGAAAGGTGTTAAATACATTTGGTCAAACAAATGTAAAGCTTCTTTTCAGAAATTAAAAGAACTCCTTTCCAATGCTCCTATTCTTGTGATTCCCGTTGGAAACCAAGATTTTATTGTTTATACCGATGCTATTCGCGTTGGTTTGGGTGCCGTTCTTATTCAAAGAGAACGTGTTATTGCTTATGCTTCTAGGCAATTGAAGCCAGCCGAGACTAGATATGCCACTCATGATTTAGAGCTCGCGGCTATTGTTTTCGCCTTTCGAATTTGGCGTCATTATCTTTTGGGAGAAAAAATTATTCTTTACACCGATCATAAATCTTTGAAGTATCTATTTTCTCAAAAGGAACTTAATTTGCGTCAACAACGTTGACTCGAGTTTCTTGCATCTTATGATCTTGACATTCTTTATAGTCCCGGAAAGGGAAATCGTGTTGCCGATGCACTTAGTCGTAAGCAACAAGCGGTTGTTTCTATGATGATATCCGAATGGAATGATCTCAGGATTTTATCCACTTGTGAGATTAGAGATCGTGTATCCGATTTATGTTCATCTCTTGTTTTATGTAGCCTTGAGGCTCGTCCTTCTCTTCTTGACCGCATTCTTGAAGCTTAAAAGCTAGATCCCGAATTGGCTCTCCTTGGCCAAAATTTTAGGGATAAAATTGATATTGAAGGTTTGAAAGACTTTGATATCGATTCTCGTGGCGGTATTCGAAAATTTGGTAGACTTATCGTGCCAAATATTAGCGATCTTCGTAAAGACATTTTAGAAGATTCTCATCGTTCTAAATTTACCATTCATCCCGGTAGTAGTAAAATGTACGTGGATATGAAGCGACTTTATTATTGGGAGGGAATGAAATCTGATATTGCTAACTTTGTTAAGTGTTGCATGACTTGCCAACTCATTAAGGCCGAGCATCAAAGGCCCGGTGGGTTATTGCAACCTTTACAAATTCCAATTTGGAAGTGGGACCAAATTTCCATGGATTTTATAGACGGCCTTCCCCGTTCTCATTCGGGTCATGATAGCTTATGGGTGATAGTTGATAGAATTACTAAATCCGCCCATTTTATTCCCGTTTGGTCTAACCGGACCGTTCCTCTTTTAGCCAAACTCTTTATTAAAGAGATTGTTAAATTACGTGGAGTTCCTACTTCTATTGTTAGTGATCGTGATCCATTGTTTACTAGTGAATTTTGGAAGAGTCTTCAAAAAGATTTGGGAACCAAGCTTAATTTTAGCACCGCTTATCATCCTCAGTCCGATGGACAAACCGAGCGTGTGAATCAAACTCTTGAAGATCTTCTTCGTGCATGTGTCCTTGATTTTGGTGGAAGTTGGGAAGATCATATTTCTCTTGTTGAGTTTTCCTATAATAATTGCTTCCAATCTAGTATTGGTATGACACCTTTCGAGGCACTCTATGGAAGGCCATGCCGATCTCCTTCTTGTTGGCTTGAGGCCGGTGAGAAGCTGGTTTTAGGTCCAGATTTTATTCATGATTCCATAGAAAAGATCGACCTTATTCTTCATAGGATGAAAGAAGCTCAGAGTAGGCAAAAATCCTATGCCGATAACCGGAGAAGGAAATTAGAATTTTCTGTGGGAGATCTTGTGTTTATTCGTGTTTCACCTATGAAGGGTGTTGTACGTTTCAGTCGATCGGGAAAGTTAGCACCTAGATATATTGGTCCATTTCCCGTCACCAAACGCATTGGTTCCGTGGCTTATCGCCTTTTATTACCGGCTCAATTTTCTACTATTCATGACGTGTTTCACGTTTCTCAATTACGGAAATGCCTTCGAGATTCCGATTCTATTTTTGAGCCCGGTGTTGTGGAAGAAATTGAAGTTTCGCCTAATTTAACTTATGAGCAACATCATATTCGTACTATTGCTTCTGAGGTCAAACGCTTTCGAAATAAAGATGTTCCACTTGTTAAACTTCAATGGTCCTCAAATCCTAAGGATTGCTCTTGGGAATGTAGAGAATTCATCGAGCGAACACATCCGACTTACTTTCTCGTGCTCTTTGAGGTGAACTTTCTATTTTAAAATTTTCTTCTTTTTGTGTTGATATGCTTTTATGGTTGTTACTTTTTGTTCATTTATTTCTTACGATTGCGAGGACGCAATATCTTTAAGGAGGGGAGTCTGTAACAACCCGCATATTTTATGATCGAGTATTTAAATATTTTATTTAAATATTTCATCGTTCGTCGGATTTTGGTCTGAAAACCTACTTTTTTGCAAACAGTCGAATTGGGACTCGAGACCACCCCCATTGAGTTCAAAATGACATTTGCGATCTTTTTTAGTATAAACTTTGATATGTTTGGAGTTAGTGGAATTTTGCTACTTTTTCACTTAGGGCTTTGGTTTTGTTTCAGCCCATTAGACCCAAGCTTCACCCCTCTTGTCTTCATTACTTCATTTCTATTTCCTAATACTCAAGCTTTAGCAACAATGGAGAGAGGAATGGAAAATTAAAACTCCAAACCCTAGTTTCCATTTGCAAATCAAGTTCCAGCTCCAAATTTATAGAAGAAGCTTTGGTAAGCTTCCTCTTCTTCCTCTCCAACTCATTCTCTTACCAATTTCAGAAATTCCTAAACCTAATTTAGGAGGTGTTTCTTTTTTAAGCTTAGATTCAAGCTCTTTGGGTTGGAATTGAAGAGTGATTATCCTTGCCATTGCTCTATAGCTTCTTCTTCATAGTTTTGTGTTTAAAGGTGAGATTTTTATCTCACATCTTTGTCTATAACTATCTTTGATTGTTGGGTATGAATTCCTAACACTTATTCATGTGCACTTGCTTTTGGTTTGGATTGAATTGGTGAATATCCCAATTTTTAGTGTTTTGGGTTCAAATCTTGAAAATCCTAACTTGATGTTTGAACATGTTTTTGGTGATGCATCGAGGAGCCAATAGGACCGGGTAGCCGATGGGCGTAATCCCCTAGCGTCCGTGCTCGACCTGTTGCGAATGGAGAGAGTTTGCACTTCAATTAATAGGGTTAAAAACGCAGGAATTGCAATTCGGTTGACCGAACTCTCTGAGTCGGCCGACCGAAGCTGAAGCCGAAACATTTTGGGCTATTTTCGGTCGACCGACTCAGAGAGTTCAGTCGACCGACCTGCTCCTATTTCCCTGTTTGCCTATTTATGCTCGTTTTGCTTTGTTTTTCCAATTGTTAATCGATTCTTCTTCTCCGATTAGTTGTTATCACCTTTGTCAACTTTGATAACTTCTATTTTTGGAATTTTAGGGTATTTCCACTTTGATGGATTCGGTATCGATTTCTTTGGATTTTATTCACGTCTTCGTACGTGAATTTTATTGATTGATTGTTCCTATAATCATTTTTGTGATTTGTCACTTTAAAGGTTCCAATACTAGTAGTAAATATCAAAACTCTTTCATCAAAACGATGTCAACACTATTTTATTACAAAGCTCGTTTCTTAAGCCGTTTTCCAATCTATTAGTATATACAAACCTTTACCTCACTTGTATGAGAAATCTAATTAAACGACTTAGTAAAACGAGTAGTATGAAACGCTTGCGTTTACTTCGTCGGTTAATTTTTGGACTTGTTCGATTGAATCTCTTGTGATAATTTTCGAATGGAGACTTACAGTTTGGTCGTAAATATTTAAGTTAAGCTAGTGGTTATGGGACATGAAGCTAAGCTTATATATTTACTAGCTTAGTGTAATTGACACTTATTGATGATCGGTGATGATCATTTTGTGATTTAGATAACTTCTATTTTTGGAATTTTAGGGTATTTCCACTTTGATGGATTCGGTATCGATTTCTTTGGATTTTATTCACGTCTTCGTACGTGAATTTTATTGATTGATTGTTCCTATAATCATTTCTGTGATTTGTCACTTTAAAGGTTCCAATACTAGTAGTAAATATCAAAACTCTTTCATCAAAACGATTTCAACACTATTTTATTACAAAGCTCGTTTCTTAAGCCGTTTTCCAATCTATTAGTATATACAAACCTTTACCTCACTTGTATGAGAAATCTAATTAAACGACTTAGTAAAACGAGTAGTATGAAACGCTTGCGTTTACTTCGTCGGTTAATTTTTGGACTTGTTCGATTGAATCTCTTTAGATAATTTTCGAATGGAGACTTACAGTTTGTTCGTAAATATTTAAGTTAAGCTAGTGGTTATGGGACATGAAGCTAAGCTTATATATTTACTAGCTTAGTGTAATTGACACTTATTGATGATCGGTGATGATCATTTTGTGATTTAGACTAGCAATGTGCGATGTCTCTTTATCCGCGAGGGAGACTAAACCCTGTTTCTGTGGAGCTTCGGCTCAAATTGGTGGGGTAGCGACCCATGGTCTTCGGGCCGTTTTGTGGAGCTTCGGCTCAAATTGGTGGGGTAGCGACCCATGGTCTTCGAATCGTTTTGTGGAGCTTCGGCTCAAAATTAATGGTTAGGAACCATGGAATAGCGTTCCGTTTTGTGATACACGTGTTGGTAAGTTTTCGTGCTCCCGTTTTGTGATAGGCCTCCCCCTATTTGTGATTTTTGGATTTCTGTTGATGATTTCTAGAATTTGTGCTTCACCAATTTTCGTGATTTTCATTGATAAGTTGTATCAACTATTGTGTATTGGTGAATTTGTGTGTCATTAACTTTTTGTGAATAAAAATATAGAGTGTGACATTCCTTTTTATCTTTGAGAAGATTCTTGTGATATTGATTAATCTCTTGTTGATTTTCAATTACATACTTATCATAGTATGGTATTATGGTTTTTATATGTTTATGTCATATCTCTTATTCTATGTCATTACATCCGATATTTATAGCTAGACTGATCCGTTTATTATTTTCTTGTTAAATAATACTCGGGTCAAACCGAGATATTACAGGTGCTTCCACTTGACTCCACTTCTGGTGTTTACTATTCTGACTTTTGCCTAACTACTTAGATTAGTAGTTCATTTTGTTGTATACATTTGAGATATAGACTCTATGATATATACTTATTCTCTTGTGTAGCACTTCTAACCATTCTTTTGTGATATTGTGGATCTTGTTTGACCACTCCTCTTATGTACACTTCTATGTGTAATATCCATATTTGTTTCCGCCTTTGAGATATGAACTTCTGCTACTGATTTGTGTTATGCTTATTTCTATATTTGTTTCCGAAGATATTATAACCACTGTGTAGTAGCTTTGAGTTTGCATCGGTATGTCGGATTTCCTTTCGAGATGAAAAGTTATACTTTTATCTGGCATATCGGTACTCGCACAAAGCAATTATACAGATGGTCACTCCTTAACAGCCTTATTCCCCACTAGTTGACGACATTACTCCGTAGTATTCTTGGCTAGCATGGGTATAGAGGTGGGGCGTCACAACCATCGATTGCATGAGATAATCACATCCAAGCTAAAATACAAGATTTAATGCAACAGATAGTCGCACTCACAATGGATACACAGTTAAATGTTACTATACATAGGATGCATTCTTGATGAAGCGAATGGAGCATTTAAACTGGGTATTTGAATGGAAAAGTTAGTTGAAAAGGGAAAATGTTTGGCGATGCAAAAGGGGTATTTGAGCAGAGTATTTAAAATATAATTTTTAATATAATTGATTTATAGTCAATTAATTATTATTTTTTATAATGTAATATGCGTTTAATAATTGCAAATGATAAAAATAAATTGCTCGATTTCATTAAAACAAACTAATGCATTTTCAAATTCATATACATTCACAAAACAAACTACAAACTACCGATGACGACCACACATCAAGTCCAACTCATACATCATATATAATGCTACTCTTCATCAGTCAATTTTTCCATGTATCCAAATTTGTGGATTCATTGCGAAAAGTTAACATAATCTCCTACCGTTAAACTATTATAAAAGGAGATAATATATCATAACAATGTTGCATGACATTATTGAAACAACTGTGTGAACGATCGACCTTCCAACGCTATGTAGTTAAAGCCCTGTAAAATCCTCGCTATTGCATATAACACTCTTCGACTGCTACTCTATTTAAATTTAGCGCTATTAAATAGTACATCCCCCCACTATTTTTCGCTACACCCGCTAATTCAAAGCGTTTTAGCATCCTCTTTAGCAAAATTAATGAACAAAGGTTGATTTAACTAGTTCTCCTTTAAACCAAATCAACAAAGTTATGGTAAATACCTACTTTTAAAGAATAAATGCTCAATATAAGTTAAAAATCTATTATAGTCACCAAATCTAGTCTGTGTAAATCATGATATTCTTCAGTTTTTGTTATATAAAATTAAAAAAAATTCTCTTTCCTACATTAATGATGTGAGAATGAAAATAAATTAACCTTAAATTTTTATTTTATCTCTAATGAAGCTTGTTTCACATCCGCTACATTCCCGCTATGACCTTTTCCACTTCCACCACTATAAAATCGTTAAATGCTTTAATTGTATCATTCCAACGTCATGCTTACTCGAGCTGCCTTGCTCGGTATGTCTACTTCATCTAAGCGGTGGAGTAACCAGAGTGTCACGTAATACCCAATTGAAGTAATAATTCGTATCGACAGCGGTAAAATGCTGAGTGGGTAGGGTAGGAGATGTTGGATATTTATAAGCCTCTATTCCTATCCAGCCTCCAAAAAGCTGATCCAACTCACTAAATTTAAAGGGTGGCTCTTTTTTGTATCTCTTAAATCTTCATGCAATGGTGTTCCTCCACTCCTCGGGACTGTCCATGTAATCATTCTTCAGATCCCAAATCCCTCCTCCTACTTTTCCCAGCGTGTCCCAGCAACCCAAAATTGCTTCAGGTTGTTACATTTGTTCTTTATTTGTATGGTTCAGTCAAGGATCAATCTGCTGTTAAATGCATTTATCGTCTGCGCATAAAATGAGCCGATGAAATTCCTTCTTTAGGGTAAAATTTTCATGCACAAGTCTATGAAAAATTCCATCCTTTCAGACGTCCATAAAGCAATAATCTAAGAGGAAGAAGAAGTAGAAAATCTATGAGACATGCTGAAAACTAAAAATTATAGAATATGACAAAAAGTTCATAGAAAAATAAATGTTATAGATCGAAACAAAATAAAGAAAAGAAGAAAATGAAA
This sequence comes from Allium cepa, assembly GCA_030765085.1. Classification (NCBI taxonomy): domain Eukaryota; kingdom Viridiplantae; phylum Streptophyta; class Magnoliopsida; order Asparagales; family Amaryllidaceae; genus Allium; species Allium cepa. The sequence goes on from CM060942.1 coordinate 534,966,780, forward strand.
AAAAAACCTTAAAAGAGAATTACATTGTGATGTACAAAATGGGAAAGGTTCGATTTTGCTGGTATGGAGGTGGAATGGTGGGTGGGTTGAATGAATAGGAGGAAGAAAGAAGGGGAAAAGAGGTACCAGTTGGAGAAAATGGCACGATGCTTCGAATGCTAACATATCGTTTTCCACCATTCGCCCCAACTGTTCAAATGCCTTATTTGGAATTTCGGACTTCGCCAACTTTAATGCGACATTTTTTGTCTACGGATGATGCCTTAGCACTAAAGCCAAATAGTTTTGTGCTTGTAGTAAGAAAACCATATCTTCTTAGATTTAAAACCACTTTTCTTAAAAAATGTGATGTTGATGGGTTCGAACAGCTATCCAAATGAGAAACTACTGCAAACTCTGTGGCGAGCGTTAGTTAGTTTGATTTATCCGACGATGAAAATTATTAATCCAAACTAAAACCAAAAAAATAAAAACCAAACCAAAACCAAATTAAATTTGGTTGGTTTGGTTGGTTATCATATTTAACCGAACTAAAAACGATTCATATTTTATATTTAGAATATTCATTGTAATTGACAAGCACCTTTATCCAAGTGGTTAATTGATTCTGCTTTGGTGCAGGATGTCACAAGTTCGAAACTTGCTTTCGAACGTTTATTTGACATGGGATATGTTGTCCCAATGATTTGTTGTATATAAAATACCAGTTCAAAAAAAAATTCATTGTAATTTGAAAAAAACCTAAATATCTAATTAAGACATTCTTATTTAGCATTCTTATACTTTCTAACAGTAATTTTAACACATATAATATAAATAAAATTTATTTAGATCATTAAATTAATCTAAAAAATTATTATAACATTGATAATATCGGTTAATTTGGTTATATCGATAATCAAACTAAAAAAAATTTACGGACCGATCATAAACCAACCTAGTTTCAAAGCGAAACTAAACTGACTGAAATGAATTGGTTTGGTTGATTTATTTGATTTAACCAAAGATTGCTCATCCTTACACAGATATGCAAGTGCAACAATTAAAGGTTTGGCGAGAGCACTTGACTCACAATAGATTGCAAGAATGCACAAATAGAAAAAAATATAATTATGAAGGAATTTTGGCGAGGTTGAAGCAAATGAGTGGGCAAGGTGGGTAAATGCTCAAGGAGCATCTGAAATAAACGAGAAAGTCAACTGAACAAGGAGACCTACAGGTATAAATGATCGATAGGCGAAGGTCGCCATGTATCAAAGTTACACAGTTAAGGCGCTTAGTGGTTCTATAATGATGGAGGTGTCACTACACCAGAAAATGGATTTCATAGCGTCCTAAAAATGCTACTAAAGCCTTTAGTAGCATTTTAATAAATGCTATTATAGACAGTGTAACTATAAGTCTAGACTTTTTTGTTGTCTTTCGATTTGTTGTCTTTAGATAAACACGGCAAAAAAATTAATACATCGCAGTGTTTACCAACACACTACAAAAAAGGATTTCATAGCATCCTAAAAATGCTATTAATATTGTAGTATCGTTTTGATAAACATTGTTATAAAAGCTATGGTTAAAGCCCATGACTTTTGTGTTTCGGTAAACGCTATTAAAAATGATTGATCATTTTACCGTAGTTTTTACACGATGCTTTTTTCAGTTGGTATCTTGGTTAATTTCGGCTATATTTTATTCACAGCATATATATTGTATAGTGATAATTAATAGATTTCGGTATAATACCAATAATCACTCACATAATCATCATATTCAAACAAATGAAAAACTCATTAATCACGTAATCAAATACCATATCAATAACCATTTTGATACAATAGTTTTTAGAGAAAATAACCAAGTTCACATAAAATGGATAAACATGCATAAACAAGTTTACATAAATAGTACTAACAAAATGTTAAAATATAAACAACGATTAGAGCCAAGTACCAATTCTTTGCTTCAATTAGTCTTTTCTTCGAAAAAGCTTAAGTACATGTGAACAAGTTTGATAATCAACAATGAAATCTCATACAAAAATCTTCTAACTATTTTTTTTATAAAACTTAGTCAACTTAATTAATGTTTACAAATTTATTTAACTATTGTATAACTCAGTTAAGTTTTATAAAACTCGGTTAATTTTTAAAAAATTGGTTAACTTTTATGAATTAATAGAACATTATTTACCTTATAGGCTGAAGACAAGCTAGCGAGCTAGTTCTTGAGCAGACTCTAGTTCAGGCACCCCTGCCCTAGCATTAAACCCTAGCCTTAGCAATGCGTATGCCCGCTTGCCTGTAACACCAGCAATAAAAACTGGTTAGGGTCCTTCCTTCTTGGACTCACAAACAATGAAGAGGCAGGAGCACTGAGAAAACCGTGGCTTGTGAAACTTTTGTGCTGAAACTCCTGCCAAGTATACTAGAAAAGGGTAACGTTGTGCTTTTTGCTAGAATCAGATATGAGATGTGTGAACGTTGCCTACTCTGCCATGGATGGCCTTTTGGAATTGGCCACATGTAAGATTGTGCTATCTTCAATGGAAGATTAAACACCTAACATTTGCATGCCTATATGTTACTTGAATAGGAAAAAAACTTTGCAATGACTGTAAATTTACACTGAATAAAATTCCATTAAAAAGTTGCCAGCATCGGGAAAATAGTGTCATTTTAGGTTACCTAATTTTAACTTGAACATAGTTCCTACCATAAAACATAATAATATACATGGCAATAGATATCAAGTACTATTATGCGGCATATCCTTTTATTATCAAACCCACCAAGACCCGCATGGAACAAATGAAGATGACTACAATAATATTGATAGATTTTCAAGAGGAAGTTTGTGAAAACATGGTAATTACAGACACAAATATTGTCTCTTAACAATTTGAGCCAATAGATAAAATGACGAAGACATTCCAAATATTTAACATCTTAAATTATTTCAATACTGATATCATCAAACATGATTGCGTCGGGTTACATGACTGAAACAGGCACAAATACATTGATACTAATTCAGCTCAAATGAGTCAACATAATTGCAGTAGTAACATAATCATCTTTGATGTAGTTGGAAAATAAAGGTTACACCTGTATTATCCAACTAAATTTTTATAAAATTAGCAAAATGTGTTTTAAAATGGAAAGTTAAAAGCTTACTTGATCCCATTCAGGAATCACTTCCAATGGCAATATCCCTTTGGTTCAGGAACATTTAAGAATGCAATTACTACTGCTCCCCTCTTTGCAATTACTGTTGGTGTAAACCAAAATTAAGAGTCGTGTCTGCTGATGTGAAAAGTCATGTCTATTCGAATGAAGAGTCATGTCTATTCGAATGAAAAGTCATATCTATTCAGTGAAGAGTCGTGTCCGTTCACTGAAAAGTCGTGTCTATTGAAATGAAGAGTCGTGTCTATTAAGTAAAAGTCATGTCTATTGAAGTGAAAGGGTGTCTGTTCAAAAAGGTTATGTCCGTTTGTAAGGGTTGTAAACCACTATATATATGTGGTCATTTTGTTGTGTTGAAAGCAAGTTGTAGACAAGACAAAAAGCAAGTTATAAAAAAAAATTGTCTATTCTCGTCTAAAATTATAATTCTCTCTCTTTTTCTACTTTAACAAATTGGTATCAGAGCTTGGTTGAAAAATGTCAAACAATCTTGTCTCCCTTGTTCCTCGATTCAACGGTGAAAAGTTTGATTATTGGAGCAATCTAATGAGGCTCTGTCTTGAATCTCAAGACTTGTGGACAGTTGTTGAAGAAGGTGTTGGTGCGCCGGAAGATGAGACGCAACTCACAGTTGCCCAAAGAGATCTTCTGAAAAGCAAAAAACAGAAAGATCGGAAGGCTCTCTTCCAAATCTATCAGACACTTGAAATTCAAGTTTATGAGAGAATTTCAAAAGTTGCAAATGCTCAGGAGGCTTGGAAAATATTGAATACAACGTATTCTGGCCAAGATCAAGTAAAAAAGGTTCGCCTGCAGTCACTACGAGCCGAATTCGAAAAGCTCGAAATGAAGGATAGTGAGAAAATCTCAGAGTATTTTACTCGTCTCACTTCCATCATAAATCAGATGGCTTCAAACGGAGAAGTCATGGAGACTCAAAGAGCCGTTGAAAAAATTCTACGGAGCCCACCAATCAAGTTCGATCATATTGTGGTTGCAATTGAGGAATCAAATGATATTGCTTCACTTTCTCTTGAAGGCTTGCAAGGAAGGCTGGAAGCTCATGAGGCTAGGATCTTGATGAGAAGTAAACAAACAAATTCTTCTCAAGATCAAGCCTTAAAATCTCAATTCACATCCATATAAGTTCAAGGCTCATCCCATGGCAAAAGTAACAGCATGAATAGTGGAAAACGTGAAGAATCAAAGGAGGAGAAGCGATCATTCCAAAATAACAAGGCGCAAGGCAAATACAAAGGCAAAAAACCATATTTTGAATGCAATTTCTGTCACAAGCCGGGTCATAAAGCAAATGATTGTTGGGAGAAACATCCTGAAAAGAAGCCAGTTGCTGGTTTTATGCATAATGAAGCAGAAAAATCTGAATCTTTGTTGATCGCTTCGGATGGAAATGTTGAAAACGTATGGTACTTGGATAGTGGTGCAAGTAGGCATATGACTGGAAATAAAAATCTATTTTCAAGTCTTGTGGAAGCTGATGATGGTCAGGTTACTATTGGAGATGCAAAATCATACAAAATTCAAGGTGTTGGCGAAATTTCTTTCAAAACCAAGGCTGGAAAAGTTGAAAAAATGTCGGAGGTTCTTTATGTACCAGGCATACGTAGCAATCTTCTTAGCGTCGGTCACTTGCTGAAGAAAGGATTTGATTTTCGATTCGTTGGAGATCAATGTAGCATGAAGAAGAACGACCAACAAGTGACAAATATTGTGATGGGATCCAACAAATTATTTCCGATCAAACTTGACATCGTAAGCAGTACGTGCATGATTGCTACTTCTAATGATGAAGTTTCCAAGTTATGGCATGAGAGGTTTGGCCATTTAAACTTCCGGAGTTTGAAGGAAATTTCTACCAAAGAAATAGTCCGAGGGCTGCCTAAACTTGAAGTGATAAACGAAGCATGTGAGGAATGCCAATTGGGAAAACAACATCGTGAATCTTTCCCATCCAAATCGAAGTGGATTTCTCAATCACCTCTGGAGCTTGTTCACACCGACCTCTGTGGACCAATGCAAGAGCCATCGCTTGGAGGCAGCAGATATTTCTTGTTATTTGTTGACGATTACACAAGAAAAATTTGGGTTTATTGTGTCAAAGAAAAATCAGATGCCTTTTCTTGCTTCAAAGAGTTCAAATTTCAAGTTGAAAAACATTCCGGTCATCAAATAAAAAATCTAAGGAGTGACCGTGGAGGAGAATACATGTCCTCTCAGTTTGAAGAATTCTGCCAAAATCATGGAATCCGCCATGAGTTAACTGCTAGGTACTCACCTCAACAAAACGGAGTCGCAGAGCGCAAAAATCGAACAATAATGAATATGGTCAGATGCATGTTGAAGAATAAGAACTTGCCTGCATGTTTTTGGGCTGAAGCGGTCTCTTGTGCCGTTTACTTAATCAACCGATCACCAACAAAGAGCTTAAAGGATTCCACTCCAAATGAAGTCTGGTATGGCAAGAAACCAAATGTTGCTCATTTAAAAACTTTTGGTTGTCTTGCATACTCTCATATTCCTGATGCTTTAAGATCGAAGCTCGACGACAAATCTGAAAAAGTCATTTTCATTGGTTATAGCCAAAGGACTAAAGCATACAAGCTTTACAATCCGAAGACGAAGAAGATGATTATCAACAGAGATGTTCGCTTTGATGAAAATGGGTGTTATAATTTTTCAGATTTTGCAGAATTACCTGGATGGCAAACTCTAAATCTTGAAGAGGAAACTTCTTTGGAACAAGATGTTGATGCTGATGTTGGTATTGAAGAACAACAGCCTAAAAATAATGGGGTTGAGCAGGAGCAAAATTCACCACCAACGGCGGAAAGAAGGACGCGATCCTTGAGAGAAATCTATGATACAACCGAAGAAGTTGACACTATGGATCATGTATATTTTGCATTTTTTGCGGGAGAAGATCCAATCACTTATGAAGAAGCATCAAAGGAAGAAAAATGGGTGAATGCAATGAAGGATGAAATCAAGTCTATTGAGAAAAATGGTACGTGGGAGCTTACCACATTGCCTTCACACAAATCAGCCATTGGTGTAAAATGGGTGTTCAAAACCAAAACAAATCTTGATGGCTCCATCAACAAGTACAAAGCACGTTTGGTTGCGAAGGGGTATAAGCAAAAGGAAGGGGAAGATTTCAATGAGGTATTCGCTCCTGTCTCTCGACTTGATACAATTCGATTGTTGATTTCTCTTGCTGCCCAAAATGGATGGAAGCTGCTGCATATGGATGTGAAATCAGCTTTCTTGAATGGTTTTCTTCAAGATGAAATTTATCTTCAACAACCTCCTGGTTTTGTGAAGAGGGGCGAAGAGGAAAAGGTGTATAAGCTGCGGAAAGCTTTATACGGGCTGAAGCAATCCCCCCGTGCATGGTATGATCGTATCAACAATTTCTTCTTAAAGAATGGTTTTGAAAGGTGTCCTTTTGAACACACTCTTTACATGAAGAAGCATTCAAAAGGAGGTTTCATGATCGTGAGTTTATACGTGGATGATCTGATTTTTACTGGAGATAATATGAAGATGTTATATGAATTCAAAAATTCAATGAAGAAGGAGTTCGAGATGACGGATTTGGGAGAATTACATCATTTTCTAGGGATAGGTGTTCAGCAATCAAAATGTGGGATTTTTATCTCGCAAGAAAAATATGCTGCTCAAGTATTGGAGAAGTTCAATATGATGAATGCAAATCCAGTTTCAACTCCTTGTGTTACAGGTTCGAAATTGTGCAAAAATGGTGAAGGAAAGTTTGTGGATCCAACTATTTTTCGAAACCTAGTTGGAAATTTGATGTATCTCACTGCTACAAGACCCGACATCATGTATGCAGTAAGCTTGATTAGCAGATTCATGGAGAAGCCTTTCTCAAACCATTGGGAAGCTGCAAAAAGAATTTTACGATACGTTAAAGGAACTATTGACTATGGCATTTTCTATGAATCTCATGTGCCTGTGAAGCTTGTTGGATATACGGACAGCGATCTAGGTGGAAGTATCGATGATTCAAGGAGTACTTCAGGTTATGCATTTAACCTTGGAAGTGGAATTATTTCTTGGTGTTCAAAAAAACAACCAGTTGTGGCACTTTCTACCACCGAAGCGGAGTACATCGCAGCATCTCTAGCAGGATGTCAAACTTTGTGGCTAAGAAGAATTCTTGAAAATCTAAGCTTCAAGCAAAAAGATCCTACGATCATTTATTGCGACAATAGTTCTACTATCTCTGTCTCAAAGGATACTATTTTGCATGGAAGAACAAAACATATTCGTCTACGTTTCCATTTCCTACGAGAACTCGTTCGTGAAGAAGAAGTGAGTCTTGAGTATTGTCGAAGTGAAGAACAAATTGCTGATATCTTCACAAAGCCGCTTGGAGGGACTTCTTTCTCAAGAATTGTTGCTGCATTAGGTGTTCGAAGGAATTTTGGTTTAGGGGAGGCATTGTTGGTGTAAACCAAAATTAAGAGTCGTGTCTGCTGATGTGAAAAGTCATGTCTATTCGAATGAAGAGTCATGTCTATTCGAATGAAAAGTCATATCTATTCAGTGAAGAGTCGTGTCCGTTCACTGAAAAGTCGTGTCTATTGAAATGAAGAGTCGTGTCTATTAAGTAAAAGTCATGTCTATTGAAGTGAAAGGGTGTCTGTTCAAAAAGGTTATGCCCGTTTGTAAGGGTTGTAAACCACTATATATATGTGGTCATTTTGTTGTGTGGAAAGCAAGTTGTAGACAAGACAAAAGGCAAGTTATAAAAAAAAATTGTCTATTCTCCTCTAAAATTATAATTCTCTCTCTTTTTCTACTTTAACAATTACTGCTACAGTTCACTCCAGTTGCACTTTCAGCTTCATAGGTTCGCCAGCAGTCCTCATGAGTTCAGCTTGCCTTCGTCATCAACACCCAACTTCACAACCTCAACACATTACACTCAGTTCTCGTGGTGTTGAACTTTCAGCTTTGTAAGTTGCGAGCAACGCTCATGAGTTTAGCTTGCCTTTGTCATCAACATGAGGTTTCTCATCTCCGGCTGCTAGCTAGTGTATTTCTGAGCACTCCTCATATTAGCAAACTAGTATATTTCTAAGCACTCCTCTACACACAGTTAACTAGTCCATTAATACACAGTACTTCTAGAACTTGCTTCTGTCTAGCTGCATGCATCTAACTGAGCAGCTCCATTGCAAACCAAAAATGCAAAAATATGGTGTTTCAGTTATGCCGATGTCTGTCTAAGCCATGCACTCTAGTAATTTTCCATCTATCTAACTACATACAACATATAATGAGTAGATCCACTTCGGAGTAACTCCATTTCATAACTCTAAATGCTTCAGAACTTGTTTGCAGAAGCCCGTGAACACCACATATTAAGTGGTTATTTTATTAATACCATATTATTGTCTAAAATAAGTAGTTTGCACCCTTGTCATGTATGTAGCTATAAAAGAAATAAAATAAACTTGATTTTATTGATTGAGAATGCACTGTTAAACAAGGGTTAGGGTTTGTAAAAAATCCCAAATCTAATCTTCGTTCAGTAATGATTCCTTAGCTCCTTCTATTCTCAGGAGGATTTTGGACTGCTATTTATTACTTGCGACCTAAAATTGCGGTCCACTTTAATGATGTTGGCTGCTTCGATTTGATAGGGTGTTCGTCTCAGTAATCATTCTCAGCTCTTATTGTTGTTGGATGATGTCTGGCATGTAATTTAGGGCTTGCGATCTCAGATTGAAGTCTGCTTCATTAACATTCAATCACGTTTGAATCTGGTAGAATTCTGCTTTGATAAAGCCTTTGTGAGTATGTTCGCTAGCTGGTAAGTTGGTATGTGATTTACCATGAGTTTTCCTCTTAAAACTTGTTCTCTAACAAAATAAAGATTCAGTTCCATATGTTTTGTTCTAGATGTAACACTGCATTTGCTGTAAGTGAGATTGTACTAAGGTTATCACACCAATGTTGTTTTTCTATTAGTTTAACCTGTAATTCACTTAACAGCAACTATATCCACATAATTTCAGCTGTAGTGCTTGCTACACTTTTATATTCTGCTTCTGTGCTTGACCTTGATATTGTGGGTTGTTTATTTGCATATCATGACATTGGATTTTTACCTAGAAAAATGAAGTAATCAGTTGTTGATTTTCTGTCATCATGATCAAATGGTCAGTCTGCATCTGCATAACCATTGATGCTCAGTGATTTGCTTGATTGTAAAATTAGTCCTTGATTTATAGATCCTTTGTGATATCTTAATATTCTGTTAACTGCCTTCCACTGGTCTATGCATAAACTGGCTTACTTTATTCACACTGAATGAGATGTCTGGCCTGGTTATTGTTGCATATTGCAATGCTTCAATTATACTTCTGTAATATTTGTCATTTGCTATTGGTTCACCTTTGCTCTTTGATAAATGTGAATTACTTGTCATTGGAGTAGGAAGAGGATTCGCCTTGTCCATTTTGGCTCTCATCGATATTTCTATGATATATTTTTTCTGACATAGATGCATTTCAGTGTTTAATGTCCTCTGAACTTCAATGTTAAAAAGGTAATGTAGACATCCCAAATCCTTGATTGAGAATTCTTTGTTTAGATGTTGTGTAACGCTGTTGAGTTCTGACTCACTACTATGTGTAATTGTAATGTCTTCAACATAAATCATTATGTAAGTGACAATATCATTAGTAATTTTAGTAAAAAGTGAGTTGTCTGATTTTGTTGAGCTATAGCCAAGCCTTGCTAAAGTTGACTTTAATTTGTTGAACCTTGCTCTTGGTGTATGTTTGAGTCCATAGATTTCTTTGTTCAGATTGCACACCTATTCTTCATTGCCTTTTTGTTTGAATCCATATGGCTGCACCATGTAGACTTCCTCCTATAAAATGCCATTTAAAAATGCATTATTTACATCAAATTGCTTAATAATCTAATTCTTTTGCAAGGCTATTGATTAGATAATTATGATGGAAGTGTGTTTCACAACAGGTGAAAATGTTTCGTTAAAATCAAAACCATTTTGTTGTGAATATCCTTTTGCCACCAATCTTTCTTTGTATTTAAGAATTGAATCATCATGAATTTTTTTTAATCTATATGTCCATTTATATCCTATGATATTTTTATGTCTTGGTAAAGGAACAAGATCCCATGTCATATTCTTCATCAGTGCTTCATACTCTTCAATTATGGTTTCTTTCCATTTTTCACTTTGTATGGCTTGGTGATATGTGCTTGATTCATTGGTTTCCGGTTCTACATTGTATGTCTTCGGTTTAAATATACCACCTTTTGCTCTTGTTATCATGTGATATCCAGTATTTACAAGAGCAGACTGTTGATTTATGTTGTCCATTGTGGTCTCTTATTGAGTATTGGGTGATCGATAATCACCTAATACTTGACGGACTCTGAATGGGTACTGATATTGTGTTGTGGTATATGACTTGAGCTCTTTCATGCTTCATCTTGCTTATGATCTGGCTCATTGTTGGGCACTATGTGTTTTGGGATGGAGTCCACTTTTATTTAAACCGCTTCATTCTGAACTGGTATGATCACTTCTAGTTGAGAAGGTATTACAGGTATTGAATATCTTGGATTATACAATTTCTGAGTTGTCTTGATTTCTGATTTACTGAATGGAAATTCTTGCTCATTAAATACCACATGTCTTTTGTAGGCAACCTTTGATAATCTGGCCTGATCTTAGTCAATACTTCCATTAGACTTTTGAGCTTTAATACTTTTGTAGGCAACCTTATAATTAAGTATATAGCCGTAGAGAAAGCATCAAGCTAGAATTTTAGTGGTAGAGATGCTTGTGCAAGTAGAGTTAGCCCAGTTTCAACAATATGTCTATGTTTCCTTTAAATAAGACTATTTTTCCCAGCAGTGTATAGACAGTTGTTCTCTGAGTTATTCCTTTCTTCTGAAAATATTCTTTGAGTGGCAAAAATTCTTTATCAGCATCCATCTACATAATTTTTAATTAAAAATTTGTTTGCTTTTCAGCATTTGCAATAAACTGCAACACTGCATTGTAAGTCTCAGATTTTTATTTTGAAAATAAATCCATACATATCTAGAAAAAGCATCAATAAATGAAATATAATAATTATATCCATAGTCAGTGCATATTAGGGCCGGTACCCATAAATCTATAGCAATTAATTCTAGAGGTTTATTATACTTAGTCACTGAATCTGGAAATGCAAATTTATGATTTTTGCCCATTTGACAACATGTGCAACTATAAGATGTGGGGATATTATCAACGATAATATCATCATTACTACTCAAAACATGTTTTACAATGTTTATACTGGGATGTCCTGGTTTATAATGACAAACTTCATATTTCTTATAGTTTTCCTCTAATTTCATTTCGGACATATTACACCAGTTTTCCTTACATCCAGAATTTCTTGGATTTGCAACATCAAATTTGTATAATCCCTTACATTCTCTACCCTACAAAAGAATTTCTTTTATTAGAACATCTTTTACCAAATAGTACTTTGAGTGAAATTCAAAATATACATTGTTGTCTTTTGCAAATTGTGATAGACCCATCAAATTATTTCTAGTTAATGGTATTCTTAATAAGTTATTGAGATAGAGTTGTCTTGCACCTTTAATACTTGCATTTTCAGTGCGAATAATGTGAATTAACTTAAAATTACCCATATATAACAATTGTTTACCTATGTACTCCTTTTTGCCAAGATTTAAATTGCTGAAATTGTTGTCACATGATCGGTTGTTCTAGAATCTGGATACCAGCTTTCATCTTGTATGTCTTCAATCTTTTCTATATCATTACCTGCTTTTTCTACATGACTTTTAATCTCTTGTTTTGAATTAACCATATTTTCACTTGGGTTATCCATTCTTGAATTGTTATTGCTCTATTGAGATGGTGTGTAATTTTCATCAAACCTAAAGTAACATTTGCTTACAATATAACATATCTCTTACATATTTGACATCTTGGTTTATTATTGTTGTTGTTGTTATTCCATCTACCACCTCTTCCCTGGATCTGTAGTACTGTCCACCTCTTTGGTTGTTGTTTAACTGATTTATATTACCATGGTTTCTTTCTTGGTTCTTGTTTCTATTATTTATGACATAATTGGCATAATACTCCACATTAATAGATTTTTTTTCTCCAGTCTACCCTCATGAGCAAGCAATATAGAATGAACATATTATAGTGTGGGTAAAGTTTCTATAGAGTATATGACTACTACTACTGCTTCATATTCTTCACCCAATCCACTTAGTATTGATAGTATTTTCTTTGTATCTATTATCTTGTGGCCTTCTGAAATAATTGATCACATAGTGTTTTGGCTTTTGACAAAAATTCTTTCATAGACATATTGTCTTTCTTCATATTCTGTAGTTGTCTTTTGCACTGCAAGATTCTTGCTACAGATTAAGAATTGAATATTTGCTTAATTATGTGTCATATTTCATATGTTTCCTTGCATCCCATTAACTATGGTAATAAACTTTCACTTATTGATGATAGTAACCAAGAACTAATCAGACTGTCTTGCCTCTGATGATTTATTTAATCATTGTTACTCACTAACTTTCCTTCATTGTCTGCAATATATCTCGGTGGAGTGATCAGTGTTCCAAGAGCATACTCTTCTAGGCCATAACCCCTAACTGTAGTTTCAATATGAAACTTCCTAACAAATAGTTGGTTCATCTAGTTGAATGGTGATAATTTGGCTTTGTGGCTTAATTATGGCTTTTACGAGTTCTCGGATGACATTTGATTGAGACTAGGAATTTTGTGGGACTTGAGATCGAGTGGTTCTTGAAACCGAGGTAGGGGAGGTGGATTCATCTTTGTCTCCTTCTGCCATGTTTCAAAACTAAAGAGTCAAGTCATGTAGGTTAAGTCATTGAATACCTAACTGGTGAGCTTTCGCCGATGAGATTAAAGAATGCAGTCGAAATGGTGCTAATTGATGAGGAATCCCTAACACCAATTCTTGGCATGGAACAATAGGTAGAGCTATCGGAATTAACACTTCTCTGATGATGTTGATGCAGCCAGTAGGTTGTTGTATGATGATGCTACTCTAACTCATCTTACTTTGGCAATGCATGGCAATCAGATGATAAGAAATTGAATCGTCTTTATATGATTCTGCATACAGATGTTAATCTACGTCAATGGTTCCTCAAATGATGATTCTTTTCTAATTAGACCAAAACTGTGTAGCCAAATTCTCAAGTGACGAGAACTTTCTAATGAGAATTTTTGCATGGCACTTTCTATTAAGCAATTATTCGCTCTCATACCATATAAATGAAATTGAATTAACTTGATTGAGAATGTAGTGTACAAGATGATAGAATCGATTGAAATACAGTTCTATTTATAAAGATACAAATGCTCTTTTTTCTGCAAAAGGGCTGCGAGTACCCCCATATGTATATCTAAACCTTTACCATACACTTGAGATATATTATACTTTGACTGTTCGGTTACGTTGTATTCTTTAATAGTACCTCACATATCTTGTATAAATACAATCAGGGGCGGCCTAAGCAACTTTGTTGCCCCAGCCCACAACAGTAGGTATTGGCAAAAAATAATGTACCGAGTGCAGATTCGAACAGAGGTTTGTCCCATTCAACAAGTTGTGAGGTTGCCACCACAACATAAACTCAATTTACATTATTATTATTTAAAACCTTTTTATCACCGTAAACTACTAAACCTATCACCATCTCTCATTGATGCCCTACCGGATCAATTTCCCTAGGGGACTGTCTTGCTCGCCTTGCCCTAGGGCTGGGCCTGAATCCAATTATTTAAATCATCTATCTAATGACAGAAATAAAAAATTTATTTAATACCTCCTTGATTCATCTTTTAAGATGCAGCATTCCTTTAGCCGTGAATGACATTACCTAAACAAGGAGAACCAAGATGTTATGTTTGTTTGCTGACTGAGATAAAATGAAACTGATTCAGACACAAGTGTTTGTGTACAAATCCAAACAAGTACCTCTGTGTTTTCAAGCTTAATTACTTGATAAAAGTAAAAAATAAAAGCACCCACGTAGTATAGTTTTATAACAAGCAAAGTTACTCAAACATGTCTCTAATACAAAAGTTATTATCTTCAATTTTCATTTAAAATAGACTAATATTTGGTCATTTGATGAAATACTTTGCAGTTTAAACATGAATTATACTATAGTTCTATGTATGTACCTATACTTGAATCTTTAAATGTGCCTGGAACATATCATCCTTAAAGCCAAATTCCAAAATCCAAATGGAAAACTTATATAATATTAAAGAAAAGTTATATAAACAAGGAACTTAGCTAGCCTTATGACTACATTTATATGTATGAAAATTCCACTACCAAAGCACACATCTACTTAAAGAAAAATAAACATTGTATGAGAATACAATGTTGACAAAGTTAGCATATGTATTATAGTTGATTAAATCTCTAAGAGGAATAAAATATTGAAAATCCTAAACATAAAGAAGCTCTAAACATATATATCGTACAAATGTAATTATGTGTGTTTAAATTCATATATGTAATATCTTATGAACACACACACAGAACACTTCCCTACCGATGCATTTTTGACATCATACAGCTTCGACAGATTACTTAGCCTTGTTCATCTTCGATGCAAGAGCGCCTGATCAGTGATCGGAGCAAAAAAAAGAGGACTCAAAATTTTGTGAAGAATGTGGGGTGGAATTTGTTGCTTCTCCGATCCTGGAATTTTTTTTAGTTCAATACCTATTTTATCTCCACTTGAACTAATCCACCTATCATCATGAATCGAAATTCTAAAGAATTGTGTAAAGGGGCCATTGAGCAGCTCGAACGAGCATTGGCTCGTTTATGGAAACTGGAAATAGAAGTAGAGGAATATCGAATAAATAGATACTCTAAGATAGAAAGAGAGAAAGTAAATGTGAGTGTGTATACATATGTATGAATGTAAATTAATGAAAAAATATTTTAAATAAAATAAAATTTATTTATTTTATTATAGAATTCGAAAACAAAATATAATTGTATGTGTATATATATATATCAAATTTTGTTCGAAAATTAATAGATTAAAATAAAACTATTTTCAAATATAAAATTTGCACATTAGAATTTTTATAAAATTTTGTCGAATATTTTAACATTTAAATATATTTTTATATATTATATTTAAAATCAATTATTAAACTTATCTATTAATTTCAAATGTACATATTTAATTTGACTATATAAGAAAAATTAACTGTTTTTTTGCCGAACGCTTATTAGATTTCGAATTAATTTTATAAATTTTAAAATATATTTTATATGATATATTTCTTATGTTTTATATTTATAAAATTTATTTGTTTTAAATAAGATATGTATTTAAAAAAATAAATTTAATGACGAAAGCTTATTAAGCATATAATAATTTATAACATATATTTTATATGATATATTTACTGATATTTTTTATTTATAAAATTTATTAGGTTTAAATAATACATGAATAATATTTGTTAATGTTGAAAAGCGTTTCAGATATAAAACTAATTTATAAAATTTTAAAACATAATTTGCATTATATAATTTTATATTCTAAAGTATGAAATATATGTAATTTAAATAGTATTATTTTAATACTAAATTAAAATATTTTTCAAAACTATGCCATGAGTATTATTGAGTTTGTATGTGTGTGCGTGTATATATATATATATATATATAATTTTATATACACACATAAACAAACAACCATTATAAATGTGATGATGTACTAGATTCATCACCTATCGATCTAAATATCATGTGATATATGAATTATAGAACATTAATTTATAATTACACATCTAAAACATACATTTACCAATTGAATACATGTAGAAGCGAAGAGATTGACTCCTTAAACTAGATTCCAATTCAACAAGGTGCTAGTTCCTGAACTGATTACCACCGGCTATTGAATAGCGTTGAATTTGATGTGAATTTGTGTTTGAAATTTTGAGGTTGGGACGTGGACTTGCTGGCCAAAAATGCAGCAAAGGGAAGAGCAAAAAGGTTGTAATAAGTGAGGGATAAGATTTAAATAAAAAGGAGAGACTCAAGAGTGAAAAGAGGATCATGATCTTTATTTCTGTCTTGCTCTTTCCTTTCTTTTTTAAAATCAAAAAAACCCCATTTCATGCCATCAAATGGTCGGCCATTGCAAGGCCAATCAAGGTTGGCCACTTCATGTCCCATTCTGAGCCTCAAAACACTTCAAACCCAAATAATGTTCGTTGCATTTAAATTCAAATTTAAAAGTGTATTGATATCTTATATCGATCAATATATTTATAACTATTATAAATACAATATTAATTAATCTATAACACTTATAATTAATTAAATTGGAAGGTAAAAGGAGTATTCAATGTTTCAGCTGTGTGACACCTTTATGTGTAAATTCGATCAACAACTAATACTGAATAATTCGAATATTAACATTTGCATGTCACTTAAAAGGTGGTGTGACATTTTGGTCAAATTTATCTCTTGCTTGGTTTAGGTAAAATCCAATTTTACTTCATTAAGCGTTACCTAAAAGTGACGATTATTTACACAAATTCTTTTCGTCAAAACTATATGACTTTGAACTTATGGAATTTGATAATGGTCAAAATTCAAATATCATCCATATTCAACTCTATAGTCCAAACGCAAAGTCCTTCGTTCAATAATTGTTAATTATTATTAACCGAACTACTCTAGTCAAAGATTTTGACTTTGAGCTGATTTCAGTTGATCATGATACTAACCCCATATAACTAAGAAGACGAACCTTCTCTTGGATAGTGTTTCACTTCTAATACTTCCACTCGATCCAACTACAGTCACTTAATGAACGTCGTGCCATGATTTGACTATAATCAAATGGGAGCTTTCATACTGAAGATCAACAGTGTTCTCAAGTCGGGAAAACTATGTAAATTTGTCACATCGGTATTTTCTACTTGACCTTAGTCGTATTAACCAACAGAAAACTATCGGGTAAGTCATTCCGTAGTTATCCAATAACTATTACTACGTAACCTCCTGGTGTTCTAGCAGTCATGACTATTACACTACCTAACATTTGGAAAGCGTTATGCACTCTAGTCTCAACGGATGCATCGATATCTAGTCTCTTGATGCATCTTGATTATAAATGTTTAGAATGATATGTTTATTATATCGTGATACAATACCCATGATTACAACTACTTATAGTTACTATGAAAAACACACCATTTATGGATTTTGATTTACTAAATATATTTTAATTAAACATTTAATTTAATTATAACATGTTATAAAAATACAGAAAGAAAAAACATCTTTATTACAAATAAGAATTGATTACAAAGTTAATAATTTATAATAAACTACAAAATTGCCCCAAGGACATACCCTTAACTCTATCAATATCTAGGTGGATCCCTCTGATCAATACCATTATCACAGTATTCTCTTTGGCATTGCTTACTATAGTCACATATGTATTGAATCCATTGAAGAAATTTTTCAAAGACTTATTAGGACCTTGAAAAATGCGACATAAGGACATCACATCCTTGCGTTGAGCAATATGCATCCCGAAATCCTCCACAGACTTCCTAGCTAACTGATAAAATGAATATATGGACCATGGCGAGAGCCGAGTAAATCACATTGTAGCTACTCCTTCGGGAAAGATAGGGAAACACCAACAGCTAATAGTGTCGGTTGCCCTAGCACCATCCATGTCCTGCACGTACTTCAGGAGCTGCTATCTCGGATCGGTCATTCCATTGTAAGACAGCATCAGAGGCATCAAAAATCTTTTGGAATATTCCTCCTACAAAATATCCTTAGTGAATGATATTTTGCTAGGAGATGAACTCTAATCATTATTACTTCTATGCATGCTGTCATTAACCATCCTTCTTACCATATTAGCAATATATTTCGAATCTGTTGGATCGATCGAATGGCAATCATCAAGGTCTACCCAGAGTGTTAGACTCCACAAACAGTCTCGGTTAGTTCCGTGATATCTAAGTTATCCTATCTTTGGGAGAACCATTTGTCTAGTCATTCGACTTCTACGTTCTTTGTGTGATGGCTCACATGTAGTTGTTTTGTAACATTCCTGAATTTCAGCTAAAAATAATTGATAATAAATTTAATCTTTAGAATTAAATTATGAAATTATTGGTAATTAATTCTAAATTTTAGATTTAAAAGTTGAATCAATTGGAAAATTTTCAGAATAAATAATGATATGTATTTTTAAATTGAATTTGGAATTTGAAAATTCAAGAATAAATATTTTTGAGAAATAAATTGGATTCTAGAGATAAATTGAATTTAAAAATTTTATTTTTAAGCTAATAAGAATTTGTTTCTAATTTTATTTAAACTGTGCATTATAATTTGAAAATGAAGTTTTGAATTTGATTATAAATTTTTCAAAGGCTAATTGAGAATAAAATATAAAATGTGTTTGAATTTTCGAAATTAATAAGATGTATGTTTATATACTTTTAATTTGGAATTTGATTTAAAAATTATATGTACAAAACAAAGTGCGATTATGTAATTTAATAAATATCTTGAATTTAAAATTTCTGTATATTTGAAACTAATAAAATCTTGTTTCTTAATTTTTGTAAATGTGCATTTTGATTTGAAAGATATATAAGTATAAGTAATTAAAATTATCTTTTGAAAATAAATAAGAAAACATGAAAACATAATTTATGAATAAAAAATAAAATAAGGTTTAAAAACAAAATGTATAAATTAATTTAAGTTAAGGATTTAAACACAAATTTGTCCATTATGACAAATGTAAACCGAATGAGATCATGTAATTACATGTGTTAACAAACAATACAAGTGGCAAGCAAGTTTTTTTTCTCTTTTAATCTAAAATTACAAAATATGAATAAGAACTAAATTTCATAAACACATATGTAAGAGAAGGAAAGTAATTCACAGTTCATAATTTTTTTATAAAAAACCTTGAGAACAAAGAAAAGCAAATTCAAACTATAACCTGAAACATTCAACCTCAAACTAAAAAAACAGCATGTGCAAATTCATCTCAGCAAATTCAAATCTTCAACCAAATTCAATTTGAAGCAAGTTTAAATCAAAACTCCAGGCTGTTTCAAATTGAAAACAAAATCAGGTAAAAGGAATTTTCAAATCTGGAAAAGGGAAAAGAGATCAGTGCAAATGCAAGAAAAACAAACGAGTAGTGGTTCAAATTCGAATACATTCAACTCGGTTCTGTTAGAGCTCCAGATCGTTTTCAATTCCAGATTTTCAAAAAAAAATTCAGCTGCAACAGGCTTTGTGCTCTGCTTCCAAAATCAAGGTGAGAAAACTCCTTTGACCTGGTCTTTGAATTGATATGATGATTATGTTTGCATGTTGATAAATATAGAGATGATAAGTCTGTTTGGCTGTGTGTGTATGTATATTCACATATATACACTCTCTGTTAAATTTACAGACTTAAAGAAATTATAAAAATCTACTGCTCCCTATATAATCACTTTTAGTTTTCGATTTATAAATAGAAAAGGATTAGAACAATGTAAATTCTTTTTCAAAAATAGTTTTAGGGAAAGTTATTTTGTGAATACTTTGGGAAATATGTTTTTACAGTAGAAAATCATTTTTATCAGAAAATCAAATATTTTAAATTCTTGAATTGAATTCATAATCTGATTTATTATAGCAAATAATGAATTTAGAAATAAAAATCTTGATTTTTAGATTGGAAATTGTTGAGATAATTTGGAATGAACTGATTTGGGTTTATTGATGATAGTCGCCGAATTCATTGACGAAGATAGTTTAAAGAACATTAATCACTAGAAAAATGAGTGCATAATTTAATGATGATTTTGGTGGCTCGTCTGAGTTAAAATAGGGTTTTGATGTCGAAAGGGTAGGCTGGGTTCTTGTGGCCGCTGCATCGATATGGTTGATCTGCAAGCAATCGCATAAGGGGGATCGAAGCTGGGGGTCATGGTATCGCTCAGAACGGAACCACAAGAATTCTGGTGAACTAATATGTCGTTGGCGATCAATTTTGTAGATCTGGGTTCTTTCCAGTTTTAGGTGTGCTCGAACTAAATTTTGATTTCGAGTTTAATTCAACGTCTTGGGTGATAGGGCTTTTTTGAGGGAAGGTCGGAGACCTATAGACGTTGGCAACGATGGTCAGGATGATGGCGAATATATGTGCATGTGCACACGAGAAAGTTGTGCATCTGGAAAATGGGATGGAGTTTGGGAAGAAGATGGAGGCTTTGGGTTTGTTTTCTTCGGTTTGGGCTTCGGCCCAATTTGCGTCTGATGAGTAAATTTGGGTTCGGGTTTGTATTTTAGTTTGGGCTTCAAAGGAATTTATAACTTAGGTTTTCGAAGCTTCAAATAAATATAGATTAAGTTTTTTTAAAATTAGAATTATAAACAAGTTTTAAGCAAGATTTTAAAGATTTAAATTGAAAATTGAGAATATTTTCAAAATTGTTTTGGTGTTTAAAATCAGATATTAGTTAAATAAATTAACAAGCATTTTCAAAAAAATACAATGTTGTGATGAAATAGTGATTAAGAAATGTTTTTAAGCTTTAATTACCTTAAAGGTTTAAGTTAATCTATGGGCTAATAGTGAATTTTATTTTAAAGGTTAAATTTCAAAATTTTAATTGTTTTGAGAATTTATTGATTAATTAAAAGTTAATTAATTTAGGATAATTAATTACTTAAAGACAATTAAGTAATTAAGTTTTTAATTAATGATTAAAATGGATTAATCATGTAATTAAAGTATAATTACTCAAAATAATTAAATTATGGTTTGTTAACATAAGTGATTAAGGGTAATCACCTATTTGTAATTAATTAAATGGTAATTAATTAAGGGTTAATTTATTATGTAATTAACTTAAAATTTAATTTAATTAATATGATTAATTAAGGATTAATTAATTAATTAATTAAGGATAATTAATTGGAAGGATAATTAATGGTTAATTAATTAATTTCATGAATTAATATTAAATGATTAATTTGGTAATTTATTCATAAGCAATTAGTTTAATTTAAAATTTAAATTGAATTAATTAAGGATTAAACAATTAATTAATCCTGTTTAAAAATGAGTATTGGATGCTTGAATTAGTTATGAATGATTGTATTATATGTGATGCCTTGAATTTATTATCCTATCTGATTTGTGATATTCTGATTTCTGATTTGAGCTGTGAATGGTGATGTAATTTAATCTTCTTTGATGTAATATAATTATCTGCGATGAACTTATATTTACTTATCTGCGATCTGCAAATAAAGATAAGCGTTATAGTTTATACCGCTTATCAAATTTTCTTGCTGTGTTAAATCTGTGTTGATTGATGTTGTTGCACTATTGTGTAAAACCCCTGGACTACACTATGCACACACAAATATGGATTACACGATAAAATTGGTTAAGTCATGGATTTTCGAAATAATTTTAAAAATTGAATATTTAAATCCAAATGGTTTTGAGTGTGGATTGGGTTTAAAGTGAAAGGCTTTTGGAAAAGAATTTCAAATATAAAAGTTAATTTTGAATAACTTGATTTAGTTTTGAAATTTGATTTAAAATTTGAATTCAAAATTTGAAATTTGATTTAAAATTGAGTTCAAAATTTGAAATTGAATACTATGTTGAGAAGTTATGATGTAAAAAGTTGTACAACCTATAAATGTGTTTATATGGGTTTTTAAAATATTTTAAAAGTATGGTTTTGAGAATATGAATTTAACCCAAGTTTATTTTTGAAAGGCCTTAACTCATGCAAATAGAATCAGGTTTTCCGAAACGGAAACAAGTGATTTCAAATAATAATAGCTTTTATATAAGGAAAGAATTTCCAAAATTATGATAAAAAGATTTCAAATTTGAAATGGAATGGTTTTGAAAGCTAAAATTGAATCTTTGTGAAAAATAGTTGAACCTTATTTAGAAACTGAAGAGGATTTTTAAATGGTGTATCTTTTATATATAAAAGATTGAAACGGGAATTGTTTTGAAAGTTATGAATGAATCTTGGAAATTGTTTTGAAAGCTATGAAATGAGTCTTTGATTTAAAGACCGGATGAGTTAATCCGGTTTTAAATGGAAATCGTTTTGAAAGGCTATGAATGAATCTTTGGAAATGATTGGTGAAGTTTGTTTTCAAATTAAAAAGGGATCTTAAAAGCATATCTTTTGTATAAAGGATTTGAATTAGAAAGATATTAATGAATCTTTGTGAAAGATTGATAAACTTTGTGAACTCTGTGAAGTGAATCTTTTGTTTAAAAAGATTTGTAAATGGTAATTTGTTTAACCATTTGAAAGAAAAAGTTTTGGGTAATAAGTTGTGACTTAACTGAGATCCCATATCCATATGTTTTTAATATTGCGCTCATTATTCGGTTTAGCCAGGAGAGGACCTTGTGTCATATAACCCATTCCGAATAGTGATACGACGTTATGGATATCAATTGAAGACCGGTGGTGAAGACCGGATATTTTCAAAAATGAAAGGATTTCTAGTCAAATGTCTCTGCATCGGCTGATCCCCGGTATAGAGATTTGAGCACCCTTTGTGATGGGAAGTCTGAACGTGATTAGGAATTATCCGGATTTGCAAGGACTTCTTCGGTAGTGCCTTCGAATCTGTTCGAACCCGGAACGGACTTGTATGGATGTGTGTTTGATGTTACACTTTGAGATGTAAGCTGGTTTCTTCAAATACATTTCCGTTGGTGGCGGAGAATTTATTCTCTTAGCTTAACACCCTTCTCTAAGACGTACGAGCTCAGAGGTTATGTAGTTGATGGTTACTAGTGATACATTCCCAATTTGGCAATGTGGCATACGAAGTATTGCTGATCATTTGTTGATTAAAGCATGGCTTTTATGTAAAGCGTAGCTTTGTGGACGAGACCTCATCGAGCCTCACAAACCGGTAATGGTCGAAACAGGAAAGATGCGGCAAGGTTTAAGGGGTAGCTCCCCTAGGGTATGACCATTCCTTCTGGAAAATGGTAGTATCATGGTATAGAGCCCAGATACTTACTCATGTGGATACTGTAGTATATTTATTACTGTGTGATGCTGATGGAGGGCCCTCGGATAAAGGTCCCAAAGGACCGGGGGTGGCATATCTTAGGTTTTATTCCCCGGGAAGGGGTAGCCGGCCTTATGTTAGCAGAGAGCCGGGTAGGTTCTCGAGGCGTCCAGCCAGAGGTGTTCCCATGTGGCAATAGGGAGTTCCTTAGCCTGACCATTTGTTGGAAATCCATTCATCCAATGCGCGCCTTGTATGGTTTTAGTTGTAGAACCTGCCATCTACTTATGGTGGCGCCCCACTGTTTGGATGGTAACTATAGTAAGCATAGTTCAAAATGTCTATGCTGGCTAGGATTAATATTATACTTTCGAAATGTTTTTCCACTATGCACTAATAATAATATCAAAATGGTTTTCGCGTATCAAGCATTTTTTACTATCATAAGGAGAAATCTCCTCCAATTCTGCGTTTGCATGGTGTGTGTGGCGGGAGGCCTTATGGTAGTTTCATTTTCCAAAAAGCATTGCGAATTTCAAATTTAAATTCTTTTGTTTGTTTTAAAAGATAAAACTGTTTTCGTTTGCTCATACTAGTCTCATGACTGACCCGTAGTTCATTGTTCCCTTCCTAAACTTTGGGTGCCCACTATTTTCCACACGAGCAGTCTAGAGTTGGGTTTTTCAAATAGTAGATATAGATATCGATTCGGTAGCTTTCAGCTTTCTCTTTGGTATTCTTTGTAGACTCTGAATATTGAAGTTTTGGATTCATGGACGAGACTTTCTTAGCTTGGTGCAACTTGATGGTGGTTCGAGCTAGTGGATAGGAGTTTTTGGATTTGAGCATTGGATTGGAGTTGCAGTTTGATCATTGGAGTTATCTCTTTTGCTATTCGTTTTCCGCTGTTGTTTGTTGTCTATGATATTCTTGTTACCTCTGATATTGATCATTGTTGTATCATATTTGGATATTGTATTCATTGGAGTTGTATATGATATTCATTTCTTTTCTTCCGCTGTGTTGTTATACTTAATGTGTTATAAGCTCCAGCGAACCAGATTCGACGTTTTGATCTGCGGCATTTGAATACGTATGTCGTATTCGGTGCCGATTTTCGAAGGTCGAGTCAGAGTCATTATATGTTTGAACTCCACCATTATGGCCACTAGCAGCATGACCAACGTCAACATCATCTTGCAACTCAACATCTACATCATCAACCATGACTCGAGCCTTAGATTGGCATCGATCAGTGATGTTGGTTCGATATTGTAACCACCCTTACCTATATGGAACTAAATTTCAAAAAAAACAAAAACCAAGTCCATCAAAGCATAGATCGTTGGATTTGGTACCTGAAAATAAGCACGAGCATTATCAGAGATTGATAGAAATCCAAACTCACAACGGAAACAATAATAGAATATGTATACTGATCATGACTACTACCTTGGAATTAATGGTATTCCTTAGTAGAAGATTGTCACATCCGCATCGATCATGAGAGAAAAGAAGACTTTTCCAACAACTAAACACATCCAGCTCCAGTGGCATGTTCCTCTATATCTATCATATGGGTTGTAATGAGGAGGGGGTTAGAACAACTTTCTGTTGATTGGAAAATTATAAAATTTCCATAACATAAATTTATACCGATTGCTTTTCACTTAATTTTTATGTCTATTAACGTTATCAATTCTAATCTAACCTTGTATTGCACACGATTACTTACCTATCCATTTCCAAGGTACAAAATACCGACGAAGCCTTATCAATCACCTAATACTTCCATACCCATTTGCCACTTAATACTTCAAAATATGAAGTGGGCTTCTACTATCACCACATAATACTTTTAAAAGAGAAATAGGCATACTTCGCCGTTTAAGACCTCAATCGAGGTAGACTCCATCATTCAAGGCCTATTCCCAAGATGGACTTCTAGCGCCATCATTATTGGTCTATTGGTCCTAGCTATAGAGGCCTTTGACCACTATCTATGGCCTTATAATTTATAACAACCATATTACTAGTGCATCTATCGTTATTAAAGTCTTAGCAATTAAAGAAACTGTAACAGCCCTAGTTTTTAGATATTTATTTTATTATTAATTATTTAATTTTAAAAATGTATTTATATAAATTGTGTTTAACAATATAGTTAATTATTTAATTTGAAGATATATTTTATAAAATTGTATATGTCAATAAAATTTAATATTAACTGTAAAAAATTTAAGCTATGTTTAAACTGTAAAATTTCGCGTTTAAAAGACGCGTCAAATTTTAGGGTATAAAGCAACGTAATAAAACGTGTGTTTTTAAAATGTTATTTTACAGAAATTTTTGATATTTTTGACTGCGTCTGTTTAACGTAGTGTAAAAAATCGTGTTTCCAAATATTTTGGAGAGAAACATCAGTTAGTGATTTTATACCAAACATTATTTTATTATTCGTTAACTGACCGATTGATAAAATAAATTGTATTACATACGTTCATCCCTACATCAGTGCAAAATCAACCCCTGTGTACAAATCTTTTTGTTACCATTCACATCTAAGAAAATCAACTCTCCCTCTTTTAAATTTCCGTTTCAGTTTTGATTTTTAAGTAACGTTCAAATCCCTCTCTGATATTTTTCCTTTGCACTTATATCAGCCATCAAACTTAAATCACGCATACATTAAATCCAGTTGTGTAACTGCCTAAATCTTATATCACACTGTTTAGTTTGCAACAAATGGGATATTAAAAGTTTGCATGTCTAAAGATAAATCAACGTATGCCTTAAACCAAGCTTTTGCGTTACAGCCAAGACATATTATTGGAAGCAAATTCCAACCTTTCCCATTTTCTGCTTGCAAATGGCTCTACCTTAAATCACGCATATAACACATTTACCTTCCTATAAACTAATAGCTCTCTCTCCCTTTGACCGTGCAACAGTTTAAAACATTCAAGTGCAAGGTTAGAAATTGTTAATTATTTGAAACGGTTAACATTTACCATTCTTATGTGACATGCTAAATCAGGGGTTTCCTTAATCACGTAATATACTCATTTACACTTGCCTCCGCATGTCAGTTTTCTTTCATAAATTAATTCTTAAGTCTGGCCATTTCATTTATTTTAATCAAACTAAATAAGGGATTTAAAGCATGCTGAAATCACGCATTCATATTTACATATTTTTAAACTTTATATGTGGTGTAACTCTCGGTCCCTCCCTTTATTTCATTCCTTTTGTAACTGATGTCATAAACCACTGATTGCTCTTCCTCTGATCTTGCCACAGATCATATTTTTCCAATTTTGCAACGTCCAAATACATTTGTAAACATATTTAATACAAATCAAAATTTATTTAAAAATAAATGAATCATCACACACGTATTCATATTTACACAGTTAAAAATAAAACTGATACTTAAGAAAACAAATAAAACTGAGACGAATCAAATGCATGGTCCAAATATTTGTCAGTATAAAAATCAAGTTTTCTACTAGAAACGTTCGAACCTCTTACCTATTTTTAAAGAATAACTGATGCACTCCTTCCTTTCAGCCATGTAACTCACTGACTTTTGCATTCACACATATTTTCATACAAAGATTTAAACCACTATTTATCAACAAATCAAGGCTTGCAATTCTGGCATCTCGCATAAATTATAACTATTGATTTATCTCCTCCACTGATGTAGCTCATCAGTTACATTCAAACCACTATATATCTATCCCATTCCTTAAATCACGTAAGTAAAAGAAACTGATGCCTCAAAAATTAAGTTTTACTATATAACGTTCGAACTATGCACCTATTCATAGCCTATATACATATCAAAAGTACAATCACACATGAAAAAGCTCTTTAAAAACTGATGCGTTATCTACACTTATGATCCCCATGGAACTTCACAAACATCATCTATATTTACACCAGCTCTTTTTCCCTTCCACTATTCGCTCTGCCTTGCCTCCTTCTTGAGCCCGAGATCTATCAGGTAATAGCATTTTTTCCTTTCGTCCAGATTTGCTTCTTCTTCATTTTCTGATTTTCTTCATCACCTTGCTCGGCCTCCCCATGTTGTACGAGTTATGTCCATAATTATTGTGTGTAGATCTGTGACTTGTTGTCTAGGCTAGGAAGTTTGGCAAGTCTGCATATGATTATGATATAGATGTTATTAGTTTTAAGTTTTAAACTGGTAGGAACAGACAGTAATTGCGATTTGTTTTAAATTGGTAACCACTAATACTTTCATAACTTTGTTCTTTTTAAATTGATAATAACAGATACTATTTGGGTTGTTTTAAAATTGTCAAGAACAGATACTACTTGGTTTTGTTTTAATTCTAATAAGAACAGATACTATTTGATTTTTTATTTTTTTTGTTTAAACTGTTAAGAACAAATGATATCAATTTTTGATTTAAACTGATAAGAACAGCTGCACCAAGTTTTTGTTTTTAAATTGATAAGTTGGTAAGTGCAGATGCTACTAAAATATTTTGTTTAACTAAGTAGTTGAAGTGCATAATTGTTCTTGTAATAAAGATATGTACTGAGTAATGCATGCCTCATGTTGCTCCAGTCTTCATTTCCATTTTGTTTGCCTATTTGTATTGCATTTTCTTGGCATTGACTTGTATTCAGTCACATTGCACTGTCCATGCATGATGATCCTCACTTTGCACTTTGAATTGTTGTATGCATTTGAGTTCACCCTCATTCGAATTGTTGCAGTCTTGTACAGGTATTAATAGCTTGTCCCTTATAACCTGGTTGCATTATTGATCCATTTTTTTGACAGTCTGCATTTGTTGGTTTATTTGAGTTGGGTATTTTCACTTGAATTGGTCTTGTGGCAGTTTGCATGTCAAGTTGCACACTACTGTCTTATATTACTTTGATAAAATGTGAAATGTTACATGTTGCTTCGTACCATGCTTTAGTTGTCTGCATCCCATATCTCTGCTCTTACAATATGAACAGACCCTTGAAACCATATGTTATCTTGTTGTTTGAATCATAGCTTGATGTTATATATGTATGTAGATAGTGTGTCTGCTTGTCTGCATTGAGGTTGTATTCATATATACCTGCTACTGTTGCATTATTTGCTTCACTTGAGTTTTGTAACTGTAGCCTATTGGGTTCATTTTGAAACTTTGTATTTTCAAAATTTTTGATATGTTCAGTCTTCATATCCATTCCAGTTTACATTATCTAATATGTTTCAGTTTCATATCTATATTGCATCCATAATGTTGCACTTTGGTCTGGTCATTGTTTTCCTGGGTGTTGAAGTCTTCATCTCCATTTTATGTACTGTTAGTACTTCATCCCTGTTGTGCATGTCTGCATATTTAGTAATACATGCCTGCATATTTAGTTAGTATCAGCCTGGGTAGAAATGGGGAACAACTAGGTTTTAAAAAAAAAAAAAAAAAAAAAAAAAAAAAGAAAAAAAAAAGAGAAAAAAAAAAAAAGAAAAAAAAAATCTGATGGTGAAGCTGAATTCTAGAAGTAAATATGAGTTAGAAGATAGTTGGGCAACACAAACATGGGCATCTGTAAGTATTCGGATAACAGAGAAATAGGGATAAGTGTTCACCAGTTTTGCATATGACCCGTAGATTTGACATATTTAACTCGAAGCAATATAGGTGCTGACTCGAAGCAACGACTTGCTTGGCCCGAAGCAGTTGAGTTTTTCTCAGGGTAAAAATTTTGGACACAGGGAAGTGTTATGTTCTATTCATGGCGTGAGTTTGCATGGGATACGAGTGTGCACATGTACAAAGTATAGAGTAGGAAAACTTCACCTTCTGTCAGTCAGCCTTTAGAAATTTTGTCGTAGTTTAGTGTTACCCGGTTCTCGTTTAGGGTATGTTTTGGTCACGGTACACGGTGGAGTGGTCGAGCAAAGCAAACAAACCCCGTTCTATTCTCATTTTTCTTTGATCGTAAATTTTTAAGTCACGTATTCCATAATTGAAATTTTGTTCTAGATTTGAATCTACGTCAGAAGAATTTGATCGTTATTCTCTGTCGTGCTTTATCGGTGAATCGTCGTTTTGTATTCAAATTTTCTGCAACTTTCAGGTGAGTTTTTCTCACCAGACATATGTACATATATTGTGTAAATTATCGCAAGTGTATGTGTAAACATTCTATTTAGATATTATCTGTCTGTAGTATGATGTAGAATGATGAACCCATTTAAATTGACATCTCATCAGTTATTTATCTGTTATATTATTTCTGCAGTTATATTTTTAATTGTTATTTACTGCTTAAATCACCACTGCAAGTTCCCTGTTAAATTTAGATTGTTGTGGGCTGAAATGATAGGCCTAAATGATGATTACTGTGCTATTATTATGTTAACTGTTTAACTGTTAACTTGGGATTGCGGGTTTGAAATGATAGAACCCGGGGTTTGTAAATTACGGATTGAAATGATATAAATCCGTATCACTTGACCTAGGCTAGAGAACTATATACAGGCCCGTGGTTCTTATAATATTTTCTGAAATATTTAAAATTATTTTGGAAGTTAAATATTTGATTTAATATCTTTAAAGGATTTTATATTGATTTTGAATGAGTTATAAATGTTAATAAATAAATAAATAAATATTTGAATAAAATTTTGGAATATAGCTTATTTTGGAAATTCTGGATTTTTGAAAGGATAAGATTTCAGTTAAGAAATATATATATAAGTTATATTTGGAAATATTTATTAAGTTAAACAATCTACTAAAGCATTTAAATGCTGTCTTTTGAAATTGGACTAGTTTTACCCGTAACTTTAGGTAGCATTTCCTAAGTGCTATAGAATCTGGAATTTGATTGTTTTGAAATTTAAGGAATTTGATAAATTATATTTATGTTTAAGTTTTGGAGACCTTTAAGATATGAGATTTATAACTGGATTTTTCTTAATAAATTTAAGATGAACATTCTAGTGTTAAGTAAATTTTGAAATTATTTAATGGCATAATTTTGGAGTTTTATCTATGGAATTTATGGGAATATTCAAGACGAAATAATAAACACTAATTTGTTGAAAGAAAAAAATATCCAACCTTAGTTTTGAATATTAATACTCCAATTGGATATATATATAGGAATTGAAATGGTCTTGGGAACATGAAGTGATATTTAAATTATGGTTTAAAATAAAGAAATATATTTGTAAAGCTATGTAAATTATCTTCTTTACAAAGTAACCATAAAGTTAAACCATTTATATCCAAACCATTTGTGTTTTGGGAGTTATGTTTTTTTTAAAGAAAAATTTCCAATATATTATGGTTTAAAGGTATAATTCAAATATTTGGTTTCCAGATATTATAAATTTTAAGCAGTATGGTTTTGGAAAAGAATTATATTTGAATATAACGATATCATGTTGTTTTGGGTTTTAAATGATATCGTATTTATAGTTTTGAAATGGAAATGTTTATACTGGTTTTAAAGTATAAATTGTTTTTAAATGACCACGGGTTATAATAACGATGGGTTGGCAAAGAGACCGGGATCGGATATGGACATACTCTCTGTCGATACCGAAAACCACTTTGACCAACCGTGTACGCGGTGGAGATTCCAGAATGAAGTAGGTCGGTGGTGGCGTTTCCTGTAAGGTAAATACGTGGACCCGACTCCCGTGAGTTGGCATAAGGTGGCTAAAACAGGAGCAATTCCAGGCCAATGAGGTCATTCCTCTGATCGGACGCTCCTCTTCGATATTATACTATGATTTTGGATTGATTCGGTGGCCACCTCTATATTTTGATTTTGGGGAGTTAGTCCGAGGTGGGCGGTAACTGCGGCTACGCGTTTCCACCAGCCTGGATAGCAATTGGTATATCTACCCTGGCATTGCCTAGTTGTGCCGTGTCATCTACCATACCGAGCCTTGTACGAGTTTAGATTTCTCCCGTAGCCCGTGTGGTATCCTCTAGTTGCTTCCCGATCAGGAGGAGCTATGATATTGGATGGACTACTGGGACTATTACGTGTTAAGGTGGAAAATGTAAAGCCTTAATGCTATTTAAAAGTATGTTTATTTTATAAATAGACACTATTATAATAGCGCAATATACTACATAGTAAATAGTTTGACGGATCCTTAGAGGATGGGCGGTCCCAAGCATCCTTTAAGTTACTTGCTCTATATTACAGTACACTTGAATTAGCTTACATTATATAAGTATGTATGTCCTGACTCGAGTGTTATGTTTTATTTTTCGCTCGGGTCAGCCTGAGTTGCAGCTTCAATTTCTTCTCCGTAGCTAGGACACTCAGTAGATCATTCGCGCTGCTGGAAGTTGTTTCAGCCTTTATCTTTTCTGGAATTCAAGACTTTGAAGACTCTATCTCTATTTATGTCTTAAAATTTGTATTGAGGATTATAGACAATGTAAGTTCTGTTTTGTTGAAGTTATATCAGTGGCTTCATGAACCACTAAATTTTTAATTTCCGCTGCGAGATTCTGATATCTGTGTCTGCCACTGCACTCGGTGCAACATGATAGGGGGTTCTCGCTTCCTGGTTTGGGTAGCGAACGGTTGACTCTTACTCCTACATGTCCTCGTGGAGGTTGGTGGTGTAGTCGAGAGGCTAGCCGTAAAGGCAGAACAGAGGTACCGTTGTATGCTACGGTGGGTGTTACCCCACTGGCGCGGCCCGTTACATTTGGTATCAGAGCTTTGGTTCTAGGCAAAACTTAGAATGTATGGTAAATTTGATTTACAGAATCACGTTCATTCGAGATTGAACCACTCTCTTTTCGAATTTTGGAACATTCCCTACGGTTCCAAAGCTCATTCGTATCCCTCACTTTTTCATCTGCTTTAGATTCTGGAGTATCTCATAACTCCACTTCGGATGATCTTTATTGTAAATTGGCGGTCTCGCCATTATTCTAATAAAGGGGTGAAACTCCTTTACCATTAGCATTGATTCACCGGAGATTTATATTTATCCTCGGTTTATATGCTAGTATCTTTGGTTATTCCAAATTCTATCTCTTCGGATCAAATGTAGATTTACCCCAACCACATCGATCCGATTCTTTAAGTCCCGGTTGACCCGGTCAAGGTTGTCCGCGATTATATAGACTTACCCAGTTTCCTTATTCTGATTTTTAATCACCGGATTTTCTGATTTCAACTCATCTTGAATTCTATTTGATTTGAGTTCATCAAAAATTTGAATCACTATCCTTGACTTGAAAGTTTTATTTCTGTATTTGAAAATAAAATCTAATATATATATAAGTATAATTTTCAGAACTCTATAATTAATTTGACTAGTTGTCAAGAGATAATAGTTTTGATTTTATTTATGAGTTTGTAAGCCATGTGTTTTGTCATATATAAATAATTGAACTATAAAACAATGGTTACAAATAGAAATGAAGTTAAAACTAGAACTTGAGAATTAAACTTCCGATGATTTCAAACCTTGTATTTAAAGTTTAAAAGGATATAATAAGTATTTTCGAATAGAAATTTGTTTCCGAAATTTTTTAAAATCTAGTGCTTTTCTCTTTGTCGCTGGAAAATAATTTCGGTGATGACTGCAGCATCATCGACTTTCATTTTCGAGTTTCGAAGTGAAGGGACCACCCTGTAGTCTGGCTACAGTGTACCTTGAGATTTTTGATTTGAATTTCTAAAGTATGACTTAATATATATAATTTAAATTTGATTTGACATATTAGGTATATATATTTAGTTATCTCTAAATGGTTTGAAGGGAATCAGGAATTTAATTCTTAAAGTTATCTTGAGGAAGGAAAATAAATATAATAACAAAAATTTGAATAAAAAGGTTCCAATTGGAGATAATTAAATTGAAAGTTTTATTTGTATAACACCCAATTTCATTTAATATAACTTACCTTGATTTTCAAAAGTTAACATGTAATTGGATAATATACAATATAAAAGGATTTTATGAGTGGTTATAATAAATATTATACACTTAAATTTTAGTTATAAAAGATTAATGGGGATAAATAAGGAAAAGGAATTTAAGGAATTTTATTCAAATGTCTTAATAATCAAATTAATTTAATATGGAGCCGTAAATCTAACCAAGAGATTTTAATAAAAGGTTATTTCCTGAAATGAATATGTTTGTGTAATAAACAAGGTATCTTTGAATAAGGAAAATATATTTGAAAGGGATATTTTTGGAGTAAGGATTATATATCTTCAAATCATAGTTTAATTGATGTCTAAATAAATAGTTAAGACGTATTCTAATATCACTAAATTTTGATAATTGAGAATTGGTTTTCAAATGGAAATTCAAGGGTAACTTATTGAAGGAATATCTTATTTATAAGATAAGTATTTTTAATAAAGTGTTAGGTTATTTGTTAAAATTCAGAGTTAAGTACATAATAAACTGATTAGGAATACTATTATATCTACTATAGCATATTATCAGTGCTGCTATTCTAAAAATATAATGTTTGAAAATTTATAATTGAATAAATGAAGATTATTTTAAAAGGGTTATGATTTTAGTAGTATGATTTCCAAATGATAATATCTATAAATCGTAATGATTTCCAAAATATTATGATCTCAAATTTATTATCTTATTTTGTTTTGAACTATCTTTAAATGTCCTTGGTTCCTTATCTGCTACGGATTGGGATGCTATCGCTTATACCAGTCTATTTAGAAATCTTTCTATAATCTTTGAGATCTTTGTTACTCATCGGGACCTGAGCACCGCTGAGCACCCATAGACTGACAGTCAAACTGAAGGGGTAAAACCAATTCTAGAGAACCTTCTTCGTGCTTCAAATCCGGAACTATCCGTTTAAGATTCTTGTCTATCTAGCTTATCTTCTTTGTTTCTCTTCTTTCGTTCCTTTTCGAGGACGAAAAGTTCTTAAGTGGGGGAGAGTGTAACAGCCCTAGTTTTTAGATATTTATTTTATTATTAATTATTTAATTTTAAAAATGTATTTATATAAATTGTGTTTAACAATATAGTTAATTATTTAATTTGAAGATATATTTTATAAAATTGTATATGTCAATAAAATTTAATATTAACTGTAAAAAATTTAAGCTATGTTTAAACTGTAAAATTTCGCGTTTAAAAGACGCGTCAAATTTTAGGGTATAAAGCAACGTAATAAAACGTGTGTTTTTAAAATGTTATTTTACAGAAATTTTTGATATTTTTGACTGCGTCTGTTTAACGTAGTGTAAAAAATCGTGTTTCCAAATATTTTGGAGAGAAACATCAGTTAGTGATTTTATACCAAACATTATTTTATTATTCGTTAACTGACCGATTGATAAAATAAATTGTATTACATACGTTCATCCCTACATCAGTGCAAAATCAACCCCTGTGTACAAATCTTTTTGTTACCATTCACATCTAAGAAAATCAACTCTCCCTCTTTTAAATTTCCGTTTCAGTTTTGATTTTTAAGTAACGTTCAAATCCCTCTCTGATATTTTTCCTTTGCACTTATATCAGCCATCAAACTTAAATCACGCATACATTAAATCCAGTTGTGTAACTGCCTAAATCTTATATCACACTGTTTAGTTTGCAACAAATGGGATATTAAAAGTTTGCATGTCTAAAGATAAATCAACGTATGCCTTAAACCAAGCTTTTGCGTTACAGCCAAGACATATTATTGGAAGCAAATTCCAACCTTTCCCATTTTCTGCTTGCAAATGGCTCTACCTTAAATCACGCATATAACACATTTACCTTCCTATAAACTAATAGCTCTCTCTCCCTTTGACCGTGCAACAGTTTAAAACATTCAAGTGCAAGGTTAGAAATTGTTAATTATTTGAAACGGTTAACATTTACCATTCTTATGTGACATGCTAAATCAGGGGTTTCCTTAATCACGTAATATACTCATTTACACTTGCCTCCGCATGTCAGTTTTCTTTCATAAATTAATTCTTAAGTCTGGCCATTTCATTTATTTTAATCAAACTAAATAAGGGATTTAAAGCATGCTGAAATCACGCATTCATATTTACATATTTTTAAACTTTATATGTGGTGTAACTCTCGGTCCCTCCCTTTATTTCATTCCTTTTGTAACTGATGTCATAAACCACTGATTGCTCTTCCTCTGATCTTGCCACAGATCATATTTTTCCAATTTTGCAACGTCCAAATACATTTGTAAACATATTTAATACAAATCAAAATTTATTTAAAAATAAATGAATCATCACACACGTATTCATATTTACACAGTTAAAAATAAAACTGATACTTAAGAAAACAAATAAAACTGAGACGAATCAAATGCATGGTCCAAATATTTGTCAGTATAAAAATCAAGTTTTCTACTAGAAACGTTCGAACCTCTTACCTATTTTTAAAGAATAACTGATGCACTCCTTCCTTTCAGCCATGTAACTCACTGACTTTTGCATTCACACATATTTTCATACAAAGATTTAAACCACTATTTATCAACAAATCAAGGCTTGCAATTCTGGCATCTCGCATAAATTATAACTATTGATTTATCTCCTCCACTGATGTAGCTCATCAGTTACATTCAAACCACTATATATCTATCCCATTCCTTAAATCACGTAAGTAAAAGAAACTGATGCCTCAAAAATTAAGTTTTACTATATAACGTTCGAACTATGCACCTATTCATAGCCTATATACATATCAAAAGTACAATCACACATGAAAAAGCTCTTTAAAAACTGATGCGTTATCTACACTTATGATCCCCATGGAACTTCACAAACATCATCTATATTTACACCAGCTCTTTTTCCCTTCCACTATTCGCTCTGCCTTGCCTCCTTCTTGAGCCCGAGATCTATCAGGTAATAGCATTTTTTCCTTTCGTCCAGATTTGCTTCTTCTTCATTTTCTGATTTTCTTCATCACCTTGCTCGGCCTCCCCATGTTGTACGAGTTATGTCCATAATTATTGTGTGTAGATCTGTGACTTGTTGTCTAGGCTAGGAAGTTTGGCAAGTCTGCATATGATTATGATATAGATGTTATTAGTTTTAAGTTTTAAACTGGTAGGAACAGACAGTAATTGCGATTTGTTTTAAATTGGTAACCACTAATACTTTCATAACTTTGTTCTTTTTAAATTGATAATAACAGATACTATTTGGGTTGTTTTAAAATTGTCAAGAACAGATACTACTTGGTTTTGTTTTAATTCTAATAAGAACAGATACTATTTGATTTTTTTTTTTTTTTGTTTAAACTGTTAAGAACAAATGATATCAATTTTTGATTTAAACTGATAAGAACAGCTGCACCAAGTTTTTGTTTTTAAATTGATAAGTTGGTAAGTGCAGATGCTACTAAAATATTTTGTTTAACTAAGTAGTTGAAGTGCATAATTGTTCTTGTAATAAAGATATGTACTGAGTAATGCATGCCTCATGTTGCTCCAGTCTTCATTTCCATTTTGTTTGCCTATTTGTATTGCATTTTCTTGGCATTGACTTGTATTCAGTCACATTGCACTGTCCATGCATGATGATCCTCACTTTGCACTTTGAATTGTTGTATGCATTTGAGTTCACCCTCATTCGAATTGTTGCAGTCTTGTACAGGTATTAATAGCTTGTCCCTTATAACCTGGTTGCATTATTGATCCATTTTTTTGACAGTCTGCATTTGTTGGTTTATTTGAGTTGGGTATTTTCACTTGAATTGGTCTTGTGGCAGTTTGCATGTCAAGTTGCACACTACTGTCTTATATTACTTTGATAAAATGTGAAATGTTACATGTTGCTTCGTACCATGCTTTAGTTGTCTGCATCCCATATCTCTGCTCTTACAATATGAACAGACCCTTGAAACCATATGTTATCTTGTTGTTTGAATCATAGCTTGATGTTATATATGTATGTAGATAGTGTGTCTGCTTGTCTGCATTGAGGTTGTATTCATATATACCTGCTACTGTTGCATTATTTGCTTCACTTGAGTTTTGTAACTGTAGCCTATTGGGTTCATTTTGAAACTTTGTATTTTCAAAATTTTTGATATGTTCAGTCTTCATATCCATTCCAGTTTACATTATCTAATATGTTTCAGTTTCATATCTATATTGCATCCATAATGTTGCACTTTGGTCTGGTCATTGTTTTCCTGGGTGTTGAAGTCTTCATCTCCATTTTATGTACTGTTAGTACTTCATCCCTGTTGTGCATGTCTGCATATTTAGTAATACATGCCTGCATATTTAGTTAGTATCAGCCTGGGTAGAAATGGGGAACAACTAGGTTTTAAAAAAAAAAAAAAAAAAAAAAAAAAAGAAAAAAAAAAGAGAAAAAAAAAAAGAAAAAAAAAATCTGATGGTGAAGCTGAATTCTAGAAGTAAATATGAGTTAGAAGATAGTTGGGCAACACAAACATGGGCATCTGTAAGTATTCGGATAACAGAGAAATAGGGATAAGTGTTCACCAGTTTTGCATATGACCCGTAGATTTGACATATTTAACTCGAAGCAATATAGGTGCTGACTCGAAGCAACGACTTGCTTGGCCCGAAGCAGTTGAGTTTTTCTCAGGGTAAAAATTTTGGACACAGGGAAGTGTTATGTTCTATTCATGGCGTGAGTTTGCATGGGATACGAGTGTGCACATGTACAAAGTATAGAGTAGGAAAACTTCACCTTCTGTCAGTCAGCCTTTAGAAATTTTGTCGTAGTTTAGTGTTACCCCGGTTCTCGTTTAGGGTATGTTTTGGTCACGGTACACGGTGGAGTGGTCGAGCAAAGCAAACAAACCCCGTTCTATTCTCATTTTTCTTTGATCGTAAATTTTTAAGTCACGTATTCCATAATTGAAATTTTGTTCTAGATTTGAATCTACGTCAGAAGAATTTGATCGTTATTCTCTGTCGTGCTTTATCGGTGAATCGTCGTTTTGTATTCAAATTTTCTGCAACTTTCAGGTGAGTTTTTCTCACCAGACATATGTACATATATTGTGTAAATTATCGCAAGTGTATGTGTAAACATTCTATTTAGATATTATCTGTCTGTAGTATGATGTAGAATGATGAACCCATTTAAATTGACATCTCATCAGTTATTTATCTGTTATATTATTTCTGCAGTTATATTTTTAATTGTTATTTACTGCTTAAATCACCACTGCAAGTTCCCTGTTAAATTTAGATTGTTGTGGGCTGAAATGATAGGCCTAAATGATGATTACTGTGCTATTATTATGTTAACTGTTTAACTGTTAACTTGGGATTGCGGGTTTGAAATGATAGAACCCGGGGTTTGTAAATTACGGATTGAAATGATATAAATCCGTATCACTTGACCTAGGCTAGAGAACTATATACAGGCCCGTGGTTCTTATAATATTTTCTGAAATATTTAAAATTATTTTGGAAGTTAAATATTTGATTTAATATCTTTAAAGGATTTTATATTGATTTTGAATGAGTTATAAATGTTAATAAATAAATAAATAAATATTTGAATAAAATTTTGGAATATAGCTTATTTTGGAAATTCTGGATTTTTGAAAGGATAAGATTTCAGTTAAGAAATATATATATAAGTTATATTTGGAAATATTTATTAAGTTAAACAATCTACTAAAGCATTTAAATGCTGTCTTTTGAAATTGGACTAGTTTTAACCCGTAACTTTAGGTAGCATTTCCTAAGTGCTATAGAATCTGGAATTTGATTGTTTTGAAA